>JAQPPZ010003937.1:0-600000 GCA_028583015.1 Wollemia nobilis
AGTGTTTTCTATGTTTTTTGTTTTTGTTTATTTTCTGTTTTTGGTTATTTTTATTTTTATTTTTATTTTATTTTTAATATTTTAGGTTATGGTTGTGTTTATTTTTCATGTTTTTTTTGGGTTATGTCTTTGTAGTGTTCTATTATTTTTGTCTTGTTTGTGTTTTGTTATGTGGTTCTTGTGTTTTTCTATGTGGTTCGTGTTGTGGTTTATTTTATATTATTGTGTGTGTGTTTGGTTGTGCTTTTTTTTTTGACACACTCAAGGAGCATGTTTTTTTATTTTATTTTATTATTTTTGTTGTTATTTACTTATTTTTAAATTGGTTTTGTGTGTTTGTTTGCTCCTTGAGTATGTCAAATGTGGTAGGCCAGGTCCAAGTCCTGGGTGTTTTTGGCAGAATAGATACCCTTGCCTCCTTGGGTCTTACCCGAAAGTGGCATCCCTTTTGGGATGTTTTCCACAAATAATAAAAAAAAATATACCAATAATAAGTAAACTCCTCTAATGTGCTTGGAAATATTCTACAAGCAACATCTTCGTGCATAATTTGTAAGTGAACTATGGTTTTTTTGTATGCCTGAATATGTTCCTCAATCGTACTAACTCCATCATGCCTAAAAGTGGGTAAATATCCTTCTTCATCTTCAAGTATTTGATGGGGTATTCCAAGAATGTTTAAAGGACTACAACAACCACCTATCCAAGATGTAATTCCTGCCATCGAACTTTTGGTTCCAATTTTTCTAGTCAAAGAAATATCTTACAAATATGCCTGAAATGACTAACAAATTTCAAATACTTAATATATCAATCATATTGTTTATCAACCGAAATATATGCATCAATTAAACCATAATTAAAAATAGCATTCTCAAATTTGCAAAATATTAGCATCAATGCATCATAAATTAATGAAATTTCCAATAAATGAATGTGGTCACCTGTCAACAAAACCTCGTTAGTCAAGACGAATACCTTCAAATAAGCCTTTCAAGTAACAATGAACAATTTAGCATTTAAGTAGCAATAGCATGACAAATTCAGGCCCTCCTTCTAGTGCCAATTTTATTTAGTGATAATTTTTCCCAATTGCAAAACCACCATCATAGTCAAGGTATTATTAGAAAACCCTCTCTTGCAAAAAAAATCAAAATTTGCCCAAGGTTATTATTTTATTTATGTGTGCTTGAATTCTTGTGAAAATATGCAAAAGTACTTTATTACCTTAGAGGTGCAAGTGACTATTAACACGGGGCCTATGGTTTGGTATTACTTTGACTTGCTATGCTCTTTATTGTTCATGAAATTTGAAAAGAAATAAAATGTGACATTATTGGTCCTCATATGACCATCCTAGAACAATGATTTAATTCATTTTAACTTCAAGTGTTTTAGGTAGATTTTATCTTCTTTTGTTAAGGAAATTTTAACAAATTTTATCTTCCTTTGATAAAACTTGCTTTGAGCATAAAATAAAAGACTAAAATCTAACTTTGAAATATGAATCCTAAATGGTGATTTAATTCATTTTTATCTTGCTTTGTGAACGAATTTTATCTTTCTTTGTTAACAAGTTTTATGTTCTTTTGTTAAGCTTTACTTTGAGATAAAAAATAAAGAAAATGATTAAAACCTAACTTTGCAATGTAGTAGCTTTGTAATGGTATCTTAATAATTCATTTTAATGAAATTTTAGAATTTATTAAAATTTCCATCTTTGACTTGAAATGAAATTAATTTTCTTGTCTTGAAAATTTGAAATTTTGAATTTAGTATTCCCTTTAAAAGTGAATTTATGTGGAACTTAAAATTGCAAATTTCCTTTAAAAGTGTGAACTTGTGTGAAAACTTGAAATTGCAAAATCCCTTTTAAAGTGTGAACTTTGTTAAACTTATTTGAAAATGATATAACCTGTGGAGTGCAAAAAACAGTTTTGGAACCTTAAAATGAATTTGCCTTAATTAAATGTGTCCAAATAATTTAACAAGTTAGCCTTAAAAATAAAATTATTTGGATGCTTTAATTACTTCAAAACCCCCATTAATGATTTTTTAATGTGAAAAATAATATAACCTTTAGGGCTTTGAGTGTTTGATGGAATTTTGAAGAAAATAAAATGAAATATAAAACAAGTGACAAAATCTAGGATTAAAAAAAAAGAAAAATTCTGAAATAATATGAAAAAATTGCAAAAAATGATTAAATAAAGCTACCGTAAGTTAATTCCTCATATTCTGAAAAAAACATAGATCATCAATACCAAAACGAAACCAATTTAGACCTACATACACACAATATAAATCTGGTTAAGTGAAAGAGTATGAGTGATAAATACATGCGTCAAAAATATTAAATGATGCTACCATATCCATGCATAAACACCATTAAATAAACTTAATGCATGTGAGAGAAATATGTGCAATAAATAATATATTTGTATTCACAACCTTATGTCTGCATACAAGGTGAGAAATCAATGCTTACAATAACTTGAAGACCTTCAAATCCTCTTCACACCTCCCTATTTCAGAAAAATTCCAGCCCCTTCTTCATGAATTTTGATGTACATTTAAAAATTTCTGAGGAAACCCTTTCTCTTCCTTTATGTCTCACTAGCTATGTTTTGTTTCCTATTTTCTATGACGAGAACACCTTTTACCTTCACCTTTTGTACTTGTCTTCATCTCTTTCACCTTAAAGGATTGGTAACTGTCATGTTCAATAACCTTTGCATACCTACCATTGTATGTTGTAACGCCTACCTTTTATCCATGTGGTCTCCAATTTTATTGGCATAATAAAAAATGTATTCATTTTATTAACTCACACGCAGCACATCCATCGATCATTCTTTGTCCCATACATTATACACCACATCCAAGAAATTATAGAGGAGTGACAAACTACATAACCCTAGCCTACATTGCCAAGTAACAGACGTGTATCATGGATTTATATTTTCTTCAATACCCTGGCCACTTGACCTTTGTTGACAGTATTTCACATGCATAAATTGAATGTGATAGCTACATCTATTTCCTGTTCTTCAGTTCTCATTAATTAAATATACCCATTATTTTCCACCAAATGAAATGATAACAGTTCATTTATTTCCTTAGTCCGCTAGCATTTTGACTAGGAATGCTTCACATAAACTTGTATTTGATGTTTCACAACATCTAGTGGTTGTTTTTTCTCCTGCAACTAACCCAGATAATAGCTCTACAATAGGACCTATTTTCATAGCAGGAAATAATTTATAATCAATCCATAGTATTGCTCATATTTCATAGAATGCAGTGTTGCATAAGGGAATATTCAAAAAATTATAGCTTCATTCCCTACTGAGGATACCTCCATTTTGAAATATATTCCCCAACAATTTTGAAATATATTCCCCAAATATTCCATACTCCAAGGGACTAAAAATATCTCTAAAAAAAAATTGTACATTCCAAAGGTGCAACTATAGTCTTTACAAATCCACTAGTAAGACCTCCTGCGATGAACTCCTTCAGATAAAGAGGCATCACGTCTCAGATTGTCAAATGGAACCCATGATATGAAGACAAAGATGAAACTAGATCTAGAGGCTCCTTCATTACCATCAATGGCTCTGGCACAACCATTGTAATCCTAGGAGAGGAGCACATCGGATCTCTAAACTTAAGCTCAAAAATAGTTGACTACAACTACAAATGTGAACCAACATCCAATTTTACTGTAGTATCGATCAAAATTATTCAATCGGATTAACAGTACAATAATCTCTCTCCTAGTATAATGACTCACAAAACTCGATTTAAGTTTACCAACACGTAATTTCCAATCAAGTGAAGTATATAGACCTGAATTCAGGTCAAATAAACCTTACAAATACCATTTCTATAGTTGGAGAAATACTAATATTTCATTACCCAGTTACTAGTCCATGTTGTACCAACTTTTTTAAAATCTTCATGCCTACATAGTACACAACCATCAACTATTTTTTATGTTGCCTTAATAGCACATGTACAATGATTGGAAGGCTTTTCTAGGGGGGCAACACCTACATATTTTCCTAAAGCTTTCAGTTCTTCCTACCACTCAATGTTTATCCTCTTCCTAACTATAAATGTCACTTCATGCAGGGACTGGTCATCTGAAAGATAAATGCTATCGTATAGATTTTGCCTTGGGGCTAGTTCAACATGTGCTTTAAACTAGGAAGATATAGGTACAATATTGCATAAACTAAAGAATATACCAAGTCCTTGTTTATTTCCATCTAAAAAATGCTATCCTTTTACATAGTAAGCGAGTTTAGTTCCGTATGGCAAACCCTGAGGTTTAAAAATTATCTTACGCAAATTCGTATCTTTCTGTAGCACCCTAAATTGAACAGTGGTTTTTTATTGCACTTTGACATCTAAAAATTTAAGAGAGCTCTTTGTTTTATCCCACATTGGGGATATAGTGCGCACTATAGCAATATAAAACAAGGAACACACCTACTAACAAATGATCAACTTATTGTGGTCCATCCCTTGCTTTGTTTTACGTGCCCCACCATGTATCCTGAGTTGTCTATGGTCCAATTGCAAGTCATGTGTGTTTGTCTACCATCCATGGCATACTTGGATTCCACGTGTCTTTGTTGACACTCCATCATCAGTCCACATTTCATACAACCATGTCAAAACTTTAGTATTTCATAACCTATGGTCCATTGTCTTCATAACCTGCGTAAACGAAAGTGTCCAAACTTTAGTATTTCACAAATTTGTATTTCACGTAGTTTAAAACTTAGTAGCGAAAAAAGTATCAAGTCCTATATATATTATTTTTACTTTACTTTTAAATTTGATTTAATTTAAAATCAAAATGCTTGAATTAATTTAACAAAAAAAGACAAGAAAAACATTAGCATTAACATTTAAAACTCCAACAATAAACCTAACCAAAAATATTAAAATTAATATTGGAAAAGCAATTAAAGATAACCATTTAAACTAACCATATACTCGACACCTTAAAAGACATTACCCAACAATAAACCTTGGAATCTACATTGCAAACTCATCGGTAGGGACCTATCAAAATTATCACTCAAAGAAAACCAAAAATCCTAAAAACTCAAAATTTTAAGGTGGGTCCCCAAATTTGGGGCAATCTGTGCAATGGCCACAACACTAGATTCTTTAAAGTGTAGATCATTATCTAGTATCATACACTTTTTATCATTATCTTACCTCTTGGCTTGTTTTCTCTTTGCCTTTCCAATTTAGCCAAATGATGTAAACACTTTTTCTTATTATATTTGAAATTTGTATTCTTCAACACAATAATAAGGGTTCCTTATGTCTCCCAAATTGTCCCCTTTCAATATACCATCAGTTTAATATACCAAACCTTTATATATACCCTATTCTTCTATATACTTATTACTATATAGAAGAAGCTAGTCCTCTTGATATACATGATTGTATAAGAGAGAGACCTTAAGATACATGAAAGAGAATAATATGTGGGGCCAAGGTAGTACAAAAAGGAATTTTCCCTATCAATAACACTTTATTAAAAATGAATAATTGTACTTGGGCATAACTTCCCTATATACTTAAAATTTATCAATTTCAATATTTATAGATAATGATAGTAATACATAGATTTGTAAATAGAGTGAAGAATCACAAATAAATTATATCCTTATTTTTCTTTGATTATTTATAGGATTTATTCTCAAACATTTTTATGGTGGCTTTATTAGGCTATAGACATAGTAGCTTAACGCAACAAATTTTATTATAAATTTAAGATAGAAGTGGAATTTATACTGAATTATGTGAGTGCACTTAAACACATATTTAAATGATATACAAAATATGTAAATTTTGAAGCAAATATCTTGGTAAAATTTTATTTTAATACTTCTCTTTTCTATCTCTCTATTTTAATTATCTTATCTATTATTTTTTATTTTTATTTCTTTTTATTAAAAGTTTTTAATTTAAAAAAATGCACTATTTTTTATGGAATGGCGTTGAACCTAAGACCTTCAAGCTTAGAATATCCATAATTACCTTGATAACATACCAACTATTCTGCCTTTGTGTAGGTTTCTCCTCCACATGTTTTTCCTTCTTCTTACTCAACCCACTTTTCTGATTCATTGATAACAAGCACTGATGCATGTATGGTTATAGATTTTTTCTACTATACACTTTGTCAAACAATATTAGCTATACTAGGGCAAAATCAGCAAAACATCATTAAATGTAAAAAACTCCTATTAAAATGATAAAGAAAAAATAAGTCTTGTGGATAGCTAGCTTACAAGAATAAGTTGATGAAAAAAACTAATACTTCTCAATTAAGATACAATATAAGTCAAACCATTAAGAATAAGAGTCAAACTTCCCAAATGTTAAATTCTTTTTAGGCATAGAGTTACCTATAATCAATGATATCATCCTCTAGATATCATATTATATTTCCAACATTAAAAATATAACATACTTCTATAACTATAACTAAATGTGATTATCTCCCATGAACATATATCATTTTTATCAGTCTATTGGTTCAAGATTTATTGGCGATCTAATTATTTAATTTTTAGAAAATATATCCCTCAAGATTTTGGAAAATTGACTAGCAAAACATTGTAGAGGTAATAATGTAACCTTTACCCTAGATCTATAAGTATGCAATAATTAAATACAAATTGTAAACTAACAAAAAAAAATTCTCTTCCTAATAGAAAATAACAAATTTCTTGATCTAAGCCCAAATTATAACCCAATGAATAAACGGATTGTGTAGAGTTCGACACCATCAATGACTGCCCTTCAGACTACTCCTAAAAGCCTAGTATTCGTTATGAAAACTAAACATTACATTGCTCTCATTACATTCCAACAAGTTAATTAAAGCATATCCAAATTTATCTTTCTATCAGATATATTCTTCATTTACCCTTCTATCAAAGATATTCTTCATCTTCCTTAAATTTCTAAGTTTTCATAATCAACTCCTTCTATATCAAATGCACTAAAATTTTTAAATTCTATCAAGATGAAATTCAACACTACAAATGGTTAAAATTTTGTTGCTCAACATCTATATCCAAAAATATATTATCTATAACAACCTCACAATTTCTTAATACCTTTTTTGGGATTCTTATTCATTCCCCTAATATTCCAAGACATTATTTTCATTATTATTATTTTTATTTTATTTGTACATTTAGCCCCACTTATTGTTAACATTTGTGATATTTTATTTTGTTTTCCCATATCAAGATCCCTTGTATTTATTTTTCTCTTTGTTTTTGCTTCTTGGGTCTTCCTCTTTTTTTTTATTCTCAGCAATACTTTCCTCTTCACTGATCTCTTCAATATTCTCACAGTACTCATCGTAAGACTAATCATCTTTAGGTTTGCCTTGTTTTGAAGGATCTAAAGTGCAAGGAGTAACCTCAAAAGCATAATATTCTTTATGTTTCCCAAGAAACCCTAAAGTGCAAGGATGCTCTTATGTAGCAATAACCTTCTTGTTTTACCCTAAAAACCCTAGATTGTTAAGGGTTTCCTCCAAAACCATTTCCATATTATTATAGTCTTGAAACCTTAAAGTGCAAGGGATAACATCTTCACCACTTTCACTTTATGACTTGAAGAGGATTCTATACTAATTGAGAAAAATTAAGATGATTTACTTGGAATAAACTTGACCTCTTTTGTTGTCTTATGTTTGAGTTTTATCTCCACATCTTATTTTGCATCTTTAACTCCTTCTAAACTTGCTAGATGATATTATAGATAGGCTTTATTTTCATCTTCTTATAGAGTGGAATATCCTTGATCTAATGTAGCTTCTATTATTGTATGATTTCCTTTATTTTTCATGAATTTTATCTCATGGCTATAATTTTTTATCTTTTTATGTATAGTTTTTACTTTGCAAACTCTTGCCATATGTCCAGTCTCAAAATAATTGTGGCAACGAGATGCAATATTTTCATAATCTACTTGTTGATCTCATTCTCCTATTCAGATTTAATCTTAATGGATTGTGGTAAAGGTTTTAAAATATCCATAGCAACACATATTCAAGTATATATAGAATTCTTTCATTCCTTAGTTTTTGGTCCTTTCTTGATGAATTCCCCTAGGGTATTTCCAATATTATTTAAAATTTTCTTATTTTTAAACTGATATGGAAGTCCAAACATCCTAACCCACATTGGAATATTCTTAAAAAAATTTACCTCAGCAAAAAAAAGTATTCCATGGTCTTAAATAAAGGCCATCTCTTCCCCTAAACCATGGGCCACCAGCCATTTTATCCCTAATTTTTAACTAGAAAATATGATGAGGATAAAATCTTTAGGAATAAAAGTCACAAAATAATTTGAATTCAATCCCCACTTCCACTTGATCCAATTTTGAATCTCCAAAAATCTTAGCCATGATCTATGGAACTTACATATTAACCCTCTACTTTTAAGACCTATTATATCATGCTCAATCTTCTTATCCTTGATACATACTTCTAGTATAACATCTACTACCTGGATCAAACTTGCCATGTATTCACTCTTTAGTTTAATGCCTATACATCTTATTTTTAATAAACAATACCTCTCATCGTTATTGTTGATTTATATGGATTACTAACACCCACTTATATAGTAGAAACTCTCACACTATATGTTTACTACCTCACATGCACCCATATGCAGTGTTCCTCCTTTCCACCTTAAAACTCACATTGTAATATCAAGAAAAAATACTTTGAGCATCCAAAGTCACAATGTATTCTCTAGCTTAAGATTATGGTGACACGCTTGATTTGCAATTTTCCTCACTAAATTAACCATCATTACAAATTTGTTTAAAAGACTCAAAACCACCAATTCTTCTAACAACATGCTCACTTTGCACCTTCAATAGTTCTGATGTCAATTGTTATTGCCTAGTCTACATGACATGGTATCCCTATAGTAGTATCTATAAATATTTGTATACATTTAATAAAATTTTAGTTAGCTCTAAAATGTTAGACAAAACAATCAATATTTGCAAGCTTACTCTTTATATTCTAGCTCAAGCTAATTCTAGCAATTTATACCAATTCACAAACATACTTTTGAAAAATATTCTAATAATATCCCATTAAAATTCAAAAGCATCCTTCTTAACATGGTATTCAAATTAAAATATTATCCATGTTTCAATATTTCCAGCCCTATCACTCAAACATGTTCTAGAATTTTGGACCTCTTCTTCTTATTTTTGTTATCCACCACATTGGACATAGGCACTCTCTCCCTCTGAGCGATACCCTACTCTTCCTAGGCATAGGCCTTTAATGTACCTCATAGACTCATAGGTTTTTCCTTCGACTCCCTTGTACCCATCATCATTGTCAAACAACAAAGTAGAACAAACCTATACATAAATACCCATTCTCAAACATCGTTTGGCTTTAATACTAATGATAGAAATTAAAACCAATTTTTTTTATTGCATTACTCTCAACCTTTGATCTATAATTGTACATATATATATACAATGGTATATCTACTGGTTATCTCAAAAATCTCTTGGCATTTCACTTCTTCTCTAACTATTTAGATTTTCTCAATATCTAGTAATATGTAATAGAAATAATGTAATAATTATCTATGATTAATAAAGACATCAATTATAAATGAATTAAAAGTTTTAAGGTAAACAATAATAGGTTATTAAAATTTATTAGAAAGCATTTATATATATAAAAATATGTTTTAGAATTTTCTTAGTTAAAACAAAATATTATGTCCAAGGGAGATAGTGAAACAATTAGACTTTGGATCTTCTTCGGGAGGTCCAAGGTTTAAATCGTGATGTGTGTATATGGGTGTGTGTTAATATCCTATTGATAATATTAGCTCTCAGCATTACAAGGGTCATGGTTGGGATGGGAATTCTCAGCCATATGCATTTGTCATAAGAGTTTCTCACACTATCCAAATTCAAAAAATAAAAATAATTATTATATTATACAAATTTTATACCTCAAATAATATTAATAAGTAAACATACGAATTTTAAAAAATTAAATTAATTATTATATTTTAAATTAAACCTCTCTAGTTGCTGAGAGGCCCAGGTTCAAATCTCTCGCCTCACATGTTACGGATATGTTATGTAATGGTTCCCTTGTGGTCACAGTCTGTTTACCCCTTGTGGCCACCACCAAAAAAAAAAAAAAAAAAAGTTAAAAGGTTTAAAATATCTAATAATATATATCTTTATAATTCCATGTTAATCCTCTTATACGATAAATAAATAAATAATAATTATATATATAAGTCAACTTGAGTTTGTCGCACAAGTTCCACTAAATTTGGGTAATTAATGGAGGATAAGTGCAAATATAGGGTATAATAATTACCCAACTTTAAACTACTATAATTATTCTTTGAAAGCATTAGATGACAATATTCATGTGTATAATAGAAACATCATTCCCTAAAATCCAGACAACTAAATTTATCATTTTTTTTATATACACAATTTTCGATGGATTATATGAAAATTTTAACTTTTTTTTTTTAATTTCTGGAAAACATTCCAAAAGGGATGCCACTTTCGGGTAAGACCCAAGGTGGCAGGGGTATCCATTATACCAAAAACGCCCAGGACTCGGACCTGACCTACCACCTTTGACATACTCAAGGAGTAAACAAACACACAAAACCAATTTAAAAATAAGTAAATAACAACAAAAATAATAAAATAAAATAAAAAACATGCTCCTTGAGTGTGTCAAAAACAAAAGCACAACCAAACATGCACAAAAATATAAAAGAAACCACAACACAAACCACAAAGAAAAACACAAGAATCACATAACAAAACACAAACAAGACAAAAACAATAGAACACTACAAAGACATAACCCAAAAAATACATGAAAAATAAACACAACAAAAACCTAAAAAATAAAATAAAAATAAAAATAAAAAACAACCAACAACAGACAATAAAAAAAAACAAAAAAAATAGAAAACACTCACACATAAAAACACGAAATAACACAAACAAAGAGAAACCCAAAAACGAAAAAAACACGAAACATTAAAAAAAAAATTATGTGAAAATTTTAACTATTTATTGGATAAAGGTGGCTAATTATTATTGATAGCATACTGGTAATTCAGAGGTTGGTAGATATTGGATTCTTATTGAGGATTGGCCTATTCAAATTCCAAAAATACAAAGATAAGACATCCAACACATCCTACATATGGGATCTCTCCCTTGGTCCCATGATAATGATTATTTTGGATGGAAAAGTACTACTAAGGGTGAGTATTCATTTGTTCAAGATTATTTTACCTTATGCCATAATAATTCAAACCAATCTTATGACATATTTTCTCAGTTGTGGGCTCAAAATCTCTAGCCTAAGATGAGGTTCTTTACTTGGATTTTATTGCATTGTAGGGTGCTAATTGGTGAGCAACTTATGAAATGTGGTTTTCATGGTCCTTTTAGATGTGAAATGTGTGGAGAGAATGTGGAAACTCTTAGACATGTTTTTATTGAGTGTACCTTACCCTTTGAGTTTGTCTTTGTTTTTTTATGTTGTGTTTGTTTGTGTTTTTGTGTTTATTTGTTATTATTTTTGTTGTTTTAGGCATGCTCAGTAAGTGTGGCAAAGGAGGTGAGCTAGGTGTGAGCCCTAGTCATTTTTGATGGAATAGATACCCCTACCTCCTTGGGACTTACCCAAAGGTGGCATCCCATTTGGGGTGTTTTCCACAAACAAAAAAGAAAATATTTATCATTTCATTATATTACATTCCCTTGGTTTTATTTTTTTATTTCATCTACTAGCATCAGTCAAGAGATATTATCTTTTCTTCAATTTTATTTTATTTATTTTTATACTTTTATAACTTCTTGAGTACTTATACTAACTTTATCATAAATAGTGTTATATTTATAGGGTTCTTAATTTGAGTTTATGTGAAAGAAGAGTCTTGTAATAGCTATATGAGTTTATAGAGACTATGTTTCACTTAGTACAATAAAAAATTTATACAACTTTTAAGTGTCATCTTAATGAATTTTTAAATGCAATTTTAAAGAAATCTAAGATGGACTATGATACATAGTTTTTTAGATGAAGATCATGTCTCAATTATTTTTTTTTTAAGTGATTATCAATTTATATAGTTGATTTTGTAGATAAGTTGGGCTACAAAATATGAAAGAGGAGGTTGAACGCATGTTTTCTAATGATGTGTAATTATAGTTTCATGGCCTTGAATCAAATGTATCACTTAATGAAAATTAAAATAACATGGATTTGTTGAGAATGGATAAATGTATTTGAACCCCACAAACATTTTTTATGGTAAAGAAGAAGAATAAGATTTACAAGTATTTGAATGGTTAATATTTCTCCTTGTACCAATATTATCATATAGTAAATATTTTTTTTAAGTAAATGATTTAATTGTTTTAATCCTTTAGTTTAAAAAAACAAAGAATCATTACCTCACTACTCATTATTACTCATGTGTCCTTACCTCCACTTGTATTACCATCCATTACCTATTGATTCATGCCACCCACTGTAGTCATCCAAAATTGGCTCACCCACTTTGTTTAGCTATTTATCAAGCATACGAATAACATATGCAATAATTTGACCCTATTTTTTGAACCCTTTGTCTTCTTAGGTGGAATCATGCATTATATATTGAAGGTATGATTTCACACATAGAATATTTCCACTCATTTTCAAGATATCTTGTCCCTACCACTCAATCAACTTGTAATGGTCAAACCTACTAAATCAATGACCTTAAATGTTAAAATATAATTATGCAATCCAAGGCTAAGGAAAAACAATATTGGATCTCCTACCCTTCTCAAGAATTGTGTCATCAATGAAACCATCTCTTTCAGATACTTGTCACTCATATTCATCCCCCAAGGTTGTTGTTTTTTAGATTTGCCTTACCATTCTTAAATTCTAATTTGAAATTCTTTTCTATATTTCCCATAACTCATGAATGCTCTAATATCCCCTTTCCAATACCACTAAATATATAAACGAGGGCCTTGGGGTCCCTCCATAGCAATAATTTTCAATCTAAGGAAACTTTGACACTTTGGTTTCTAATTTGCTCTCTTATGCTCTTTTCATTGTGTTCATAGTGCTATCATCTTGGTACTTGGAGGAATCTTAGGGATAAAAGGAGAGAATTCATGCTCCTTGGTTTTTATCTCTTTTCCTATGCATATTTGATATTTTATTTCTCTTATTCTTGCATACTAACACCTTATTTTGATTATAGTCATCATTTTCTTGTTATTCAATTCTTTTCATATGATTATAGCATCTTTTATACCTTTAATTTGGTATTTTAAGTGAATTACTATCACTTTTACAACATTAGAAAGAGCCTAACCTTGAGTTTTTTGTCTACTAGACACCCCTTTACTAAATTGTTAGCCTAACTCCAACTCTCAATATTTTATCTTCTTATGTATAATCATAGGGTGAAAACATACCTTGATTGTTTCAAGATGTAATTTCACTACCCAAGGCTTGGGGGAAATATCTCAATATCTTGCCTTATTAGCCTTTATCGCTACCCATTTAATCATGCTCTCCAATAACTTCCTCCTACCTAAAGTTAGTCACGTTTATATTGTCCCTCGCACTTTACCTCTCTAGGTGGAAATGAGCCATATCCTACATAAGGTGCAACTTTGCCTATCATACCCATATAACTTATTTCTATGCATGATTCCTTTGAAAATATAATTATAGTGCTAATATAACTCCTAATTCTCTATTCCCTAATCAAACTAAAAAAGTCCTTATCTAATATCAACACTCTTCCCATTTTAAAATTTTGTTCACAAGAAAAAAATTATGCCATAGAATTATAGGGCATAATTCTACTTCACATGTTTTCTTGGTCAATTTGTTACACTTTTTTTGGTAAACTAAATCACCCTAGGTGTTTGACTTTAGAAATCAAAATTTTCCCTATTTTGTCCAAACCTAGGGTGTATTTCTAATTTAGCCATAGATTGAGGTAATTTCTTGGTAGCACTTGTAGTTTTCTTTTGATATTTGATATCTCATTGTTTTCTATCACATTTGTATGTTTTTGCTCTACTCTAGGCTACACTCAAGAGTTAAAACCAATAATCTCTAGGTTTTATGTCAATTTGCTTTATTTTAACACATCTAAAAGAAACAAAGGAAGTCAAATAAATTCTAGCTTAGCTTCTTTTAATTTTTTTATCTCTTTTGTTAGCTTAGGTATTAATATTGAAATTACATATATTTTTGTATTAGGATAGCCTTTGTTTCTACATTCTCTTAATCCTTTCTTAAATAAAATAAAAAATTTATATACTTGTAACTATTGATTTAGCAAGAATTAAATTTTATATAGGATAGACATTTATTTTCATTCATTTTGTTTAATGCATTATAGTTTAAATTTATTATGTAATTAGCATAGCATTAAGTATCAAAATCAAACTTTTGTGTTTTTAAAAGAATCCATAAAACTCATAACACTCTCAAACTACAACCTTAACATTAAGAGTAGGCTCCCCATGAGGTTAGCTCATAGATCCCCAATTTTGTGTGCCTACATATTTGGCGAACCCAATGTGAACACTGCCTTTATCTTAAATTTCACTTTAAAAAGATATAATTTATTTAGACTTAAATAAGACCACCTAATTTTTGTTTACGTAAAATAGATCACTTAATAAAGATTAATAATGAGTAACTTTTGCATCTCATATTATCCTTGGCTACGTAGTTTGGTGTAGTTGATCCTTGTACATATCCTTATCCACATATCTCAAGGTCTACCCTCAGATATGACCATGTATATTGAGGGTATTGAGCTTCTTCCACATATCGAAAGGTATATCAAGAGAGAAAGTATAATGTAAAGGTTTATGTATATCAGGAGACCCTCCTAAGTTATATGAACATGATATATTAGGTTTTATTATCTATTAATTTAAACCCTTAATTATTTAATATTATTATATTATTTTATTAAACTATTAAATTTTATGGCTCATGGACAGTATAAAACTTCTAGTGAAAAATAAATCATAGATCCTAGTCAACTACCCATATGGGATGATATAAAAAATCAAGTTTCTAGAAAAAATTCTAATTTTAAAGATGAATATGATGACACGTCAAACAAAATATTGCATTGATACTAAGGAAGAAGCTTATGGTATATTAACACTACATTAATCATATTGTAGCCTTTCTAAGATAAAACAAGCAGATCATGGCAAAAGCTTTAGAAAGAGAGATTACTTTTCATGGAGAATATTCAAACCTATCTCAAAGAATTAATGAAGACTTAATGGGATGTCCCTCATTCCATGAATCCAAGGGTATCCTAGAAGAAGATTATAAACTGAGTTCACAAGGTATGACATAGAATAGAGTATGGAGAATACGAGCACCAAATTTAAAGGGTACCATTATAGTCCTACTAGCATATTAAGTTTCATTATTAAAGGCCCTTATGATAAGAGCATTTTTTTAAGATCTTGTTCTATTATACCAAATTCTTGAATGAACTAAAAGCTACAACCATTCAAAGTAGATCTATTATTGAAAATAATTATTTTAATAAATACATTATCTATGTAGTCTATGATGTAAAGGAAAATTTATTCATGCATGGATAATGAAGAAAGGTCATCTTTATCAAATGAAATAGTAACATGATTTATTCCAAGAGATCCTACTATATTATCAAGGTTATTAGGTTTAATATCTCTGGGTAAAATTTATTCACTTAGGAATTTTATCAATGTCTATATATGGGTAGAAGAGGTTTGGAGAATCTCAAGGGGAGTTATTTTAGTAGGTGTATTAGTAAGTTGTTGTCTAAGGTCAAATATTAATTTTAAGACTTTAAAACAAGAGGTGGTCCCTTAGACAAAGGCTCATTTTTGAATCAAAGGACCAAATATGGTTGAGGAGGTTGATTAGAGGATTGGTCATTTTGTGGTTGTTGTTTAGTGCTCATGCAAATAGAGGAAGATATCATGCCTATCATTTTTTTATGAGGAGGCAGAACACTATGGTATGAAATATTATTGCCCATATTTTGATCATGGTTAGGTAATGAATTCTAGAAGATAGAAATGTCTTGATTTGATGAGGTGTGATATTTTGGTCCACCAAGGACAATACGACTAGTATCCAATAAGTCTTGAACAAGATGTTTAAGGTGGTTACATTTATTGATAGTATGATCATTCACTCAATGAAAATCATAATGTTTATTTACATTATATCAATCACTGGTAATGTCTAGAGGTCTACTAGGTGGAAGTTCAACCATATTGGTATATAAGAGTTTCTTAAAGATAAAATAAAGAGGTTGATCTAACTTAGTGAAATTTATATTAGCCTTTTATTGTTTATTTAATACTAACTTTTGAAGGGTTATTATGATTCACACGTTATTATTTTTGTGGTTATTTATGACATCATCATCCAACTACATGTCCGTTCTTATACTAGAGGACTTATCTTCTTCCTTCTTAGGTTTCAAGTGTCCCCTTATTATAAGGGTAGCTTCTACACACCTAGCCAAATCTACAACTTCTTTAAAGGATACTATATTGGTAGTTTCTAAATCAAGATATTTTGTCTTATAGGTTGCTAATGAATATATCTAAAAGGTATTTAGGAGTGATGTAAATTAAAATTTCCCTACTATTTTTCATCATTTTTTTAAGAAATTTAAAAATATTTCATCCTTGCTTGTTTAAGTTGATACAAATCTCCAAGTCTAAACTTTATCTCAACATAAATGGTGAAATATTGGACAAACATCTCAATTATTTCTTAAAATATTTTAAAGGAATGATGGGGTAATTTAGGGTGAATTTCTACCATAGATTTAAGGTTTGATCACACGTATTTATAAGAATATATATATATATACTAGGGGCTTGAATAATATCCATCCATTAAACAAGTTTCTTTACCATGGTTATCAAACTCTAATCTTAGGATCATGACTAATAGATTGTAAGGCTAAAGTTTTTTAAGGTTGTTTCATGGGTACATTTGTTCCAGTATTATTTAGAACGAGTGGGTGTTTATTATAGATTTTTGGTAAACACTTTGAGTTGAATTGAATATTTAGAGGGAGGATTATTGTAATTTTTATAGGATGGTTTATGAGGAGGATAATGTATATTTGTTTTTTGGGCATATAATAACTACTATTATTTCTTAAAGGTTCTCCAAATGGGGATATAGAGGTAGGGTTACCTATAGTAAGTTGATGCTAAGATACACCACCACCCATTGGTTGTGGTAATAGTTTTTGCATTAACATAATTTGTATTTGAGGTATTTAGATTTTTACTAATGGGTAGTTATATGGTAGTTATATTTTTAGGTATAGAGTTACATATAATAAATGATATCATCCTCTAGCTATAATATAATGTTTCCCTCATAAAAGCACAATATACTTCTATAAATATAGCTAAATGTGATTATCTCCCATGAACATCTATCATTCCAAGGTTTTAAGGATTATTTTATATTCCTATAGTCATTTGAAGATATATCTCAAATCTTGGATGTGATATTCATTATTAATGGATTAGCTAAGGAAATAATCAACATAATCTTCCATGATGTCATTCATTACATCATGAAAGATATAGGTCATGGAATTTTGATAGGTAGAACCAATATACTTTAATCCAAATGGTAAAACTTGATAAGCAAAGATGCCCAATGGTATTATGAGTGTAGTATTAGCTTGATATTTAGGGGTATTTTTAATCTACATATATTCTGAGAAGACATCCATCGAGTATAAAATGACACATCTAGTGGTAAATTCAATAATCATGTTGATATTAGGTAAATAAAATTCATATTTAGGACAAGCCTTATTAATGGCCTATTTCATGGAATGAGAATAGTGTTAGATATCCAATTAAACTAATCAGTATCTTTAATAAATTTGACATCAAGGAGCTTTTAGATATCTTATTTTATGACTAATGTGACCTTAAGGTACATATTTGAAATCTTCTACTTGATATATTTGGCATTATGTCAAACTAGAAGGCGATGAATGACTAAGGGGGGATCTAACACTACAATTTCAACGTAGGACCAAGAAAAGATATAATTAAATTTAGTCATGAGTTTGGTATATTCTTCTCATTTGGGAGAGGTCAAGACCTTACCTAATTGAGGAATTTTTGAAGCATCGAGTGATCCAATATTAACATCAATTATATTTTCAATGAGGATGTTAGATTAATCCTATAATTAGGGAGGAGTTGACAAGATCCATAGGTTCTTAAATTCATCAAGTGTAAGATATGGTTGATCACCATCCTCTAGTTAATAAGGTTGAATATTAGCTACATGGGTAAAAGAACCATCAAAGTAAAATGCATTTGTAAATAGATCATCATAGGTATAATTGCATAGAATATCCCTATTTTCATAGTCCTTCTTAGTAGTTATCAATTCAAGATGTACTAAGGTTATTAATTTCACAGTAGCAACATGTGTGGATCAAAATAAAAATGGTTCTTCACCCATATCATCTCAATTCAATCCATTGTTGGAAAAGACATCTTCATGGGTATCTCAAGGAGAGACAAATGTATGATCATTATACTTAGATGATATGAAAGGAGGAAGAGGTTGCTTCTTATTAAAAGTATACCCTATCCCATATCTAGAAAGACAATATTAATCTTATAAATATTATTTAATTCCTTTGTCATGGTACTCAAGACCTTTTCCTTGATATACCATGTTTTATGATCATTTACTTGGGAAGTAGATATGAATTGGATAAAGTGTAGAGCTAGTAATGAAGGGCAGAGGGGATGGTCTTCAATGCATGGATCCAAGGTCGTCCAAGGAGAAAATTGATTCTAGGTAAGCTCATAGGGTATGACATAAAATAGGGTGTAATAATATGGGGTCCAACATTAATAGGTAAGATTATGGTTCCACTAACTTTACGAATCCCATTATCAAATGCTTTGATAATAAGGTCAATTTTTTGAAGGTCTTGTTCATATAAACCAAATATGTGGATGAATTACAAACATTCAAGATTTATATATTACCAACAAGGGTTTTTTTGATAAATAAATCATCATTGTGACCTATAATGTAAAAATGGAGTTCCCCATTCATGGATGATGGAGTAAGATCATCATAGAAATGATATTGTAGCATAGTTTATCCCAATAAATCCTACTATATTAGAAATTTTATTGGGATGAACATATTGAGGTATGATATGCTCACTTTGAAATTTAATTAAGGTTTATCTATGAGTTGAATAGGTTGGAGAAGTCTAAGAAGATAAATTTTGGTCAAGGTGCTTGTGAGTTACTGTTTAATATAAAAAAATACCATTACATTAGTTTTGCGATCTCAATATGAGCAAGAGTCCTTAACTAGAAACGAATTTCTCATTACAAGGGCTCAAAGGTAGTTGATAAGGTTAGTTAAAATATTGATTTCTATGATGTTGTCTTATAGTGACACAATGGATGAAGAATTCATGCCCATTATATCATGATGTCAATATGAGAGATTATTAGATAAACTATTATTTGTGGTATTCTTATCATGATTACACAATGGATTTTAAAATATACCCATACCTTGGTTAGATAAGGTTTGGGATTTAAATACACCAATGAAAACATGACCATTATCTATCAAATCTTGATTAAGATGCTTAAAGCGCTTACAATTATTGGTAGTATGAATATCAACTCAATGGTAATCACAATGTTCATTAGGGTTGTACTAGTTTATACTAGTAACTAACGGTATAATGAGAGGAAGCTCAATCATCTGAGCATAAAGGATTTTTTAAGGTTAGAGGATATAGGTTGATCTAACTTAGTAAAGTTTCTCCTAGGCTTTTCTTGTTTGTTTAAAACTAACTTTTAAAGGTTTCTTGCAATATTCACATTATTTCTTTAGTGAAAGTTAGTAATGCCATCACCAACTACATGTTTTTCCTTAATATAAACTAAAAAATATTGTACAAAATTTTGGCAATCTCCTCAAATATTTTATCGGAGTGGTACTGTATTTTGTAATACTACTCAAGAATAGGGTCACTAAGCATTTTAGGAAAAAATTTAACAATGTATTGTTATAAGCAATGTTGTGACAAGCAGTTTGAAAGTATGTAATATGATCAGTAGGGTCTTCCATACCCTTATACATTTAAAATTGTAATGCTTTAAAAATTGGAGATTAAGGTTAAATTAATACTAGGGGATCTAGAGGTCGATTATACATGTATTATTAAGAGTAATTATAACTAGAGGCTTGGAAGATCTCCATACATTGCACAAGTTGTTTTACTATAGTGGATAAGTTTTGAACCTTGGGATTAAATTGAGTATGAGGAGTAGGTTACAAGTCCAAAGGTGCATGATGAGGATAAGGTATAGTATTACCCATACCTAGATTACTTGAAACAAGTGCATGTTGATTAGGGATGGTAGATGTGGGATTTTGAGAAAAAATATTAGTGTTGATGAAATTAGGAAGATGAATAAAATGATTTGAATTTTAAGGATTCTAGGATGATTTTGTATTATAAGGCTAATGTGTACTTGGTTCTTTGGCCATAGGGTAACTAGAATTAATACTTAATGGTTCTTCAAATGGATATATATAGGTAGAGTTTCCCAAAATGAGTCAAACATTAGGGATTACTCTATCTAAAAAAATGGTGATAATTATAGAATTAATATAATTACCACTTGAGGCATTACAATCCTAGGTACATTGATTGGAGTTTGTATTTATAGGATTAACATCAATAGGTGGTTGATTACATAATTTGTAATTACTTATACTAGGTTTATTAAGGGACATGAAGCTAAATTAGGTTCTTGGAAAGGACTTGAGGGTCCTCCTTCTTCAAAAGAAATATCCCTATTAATATTTTTTGACATAAAATGCATATATGATTCATGGAATTTAAGGTTTTCCTAGACACTTAATTTTCATCATCATCCCATACAAGAGGAAGATTACAATCCATTATATGTTTACCACTATGAAGCTAATACCCATTTTAGGCCATAAGTTTAATGGTTTAGATAATAAAAAAGAAAGAGATTCATTAATTAAAGGTTGTAATTAAAATGGTAAGATGAGAATAATTTTTTTTCTAGCACTTCTATCTATTCCTCTCAATATACTTATCTTGTCGATATACTATAGGAGGGTCTTCCAATATACCTAAATCTACCCGATATACCTACTCTCCTGTTATACCTATTAGTACATGGAAGAAGCTTGATCCTCTCAATATATGTGGTTGTACATGATGATGTAAAAGGTAAGCATCAAAATTATTATTAAAAAGTAGGGTTTAAATAAACATTTACATAGGCTAGAAATAGCCTTAGGATATTATGAAAATAATATCCTAAGTTGTAGCTAACGAAAATGAATAGGAGGAAGTCCCCCCCCAAAGTCAGCTAACTACTAACTAACCTAGATATTTACTAACAATGTAAATATCCTAGGGTAAAAGTAAATGCATGTGGTAAAAAGTAAAGAATTACTTTTTACCATGTGGTAATATAAAATCTACCTAAAGTAGGAAATAGGTAATTATCCCAAGTGATGGAATATTACTCTAACATCCCCCCTTATTACATTATTTGGGTAATACATACATATCCCTCTATACAACAATATTTGGGTAAAGTATATAACTGCCCCAATACAGTGAAGAAGATGTTGATTTGTTGGTTCTTTGCTCTGTCATAGTACTCTGGCTGCTCCTAAGCAAAAAGTGGGTCATTCCTCAATTTGTCTTCATGCCAACGAATGTCCTTATGGTAATCACATCATCCAATCGAATTGCATGGGTAACCATCTGCTGCAATCGCTAGGTGTAGTAGAATAGATCATTTCATACAAGGTTCATTCATTTACAATATGAATTTGCAAAATATAAGGTAGCAAATGTGTCAGTCGCTATCGAAAATGCACCTTTATAAGTTCCCCCCTTCTTGTTACAAAAAATAGTGTAATTAATTTCGAAAGGAAGTGTGACTAAGGTGTCGAACAAAGCTGAAAATGCACCCTTATAAGTCATCTTCCCTATTTATAAAAAACAGTGAAGAAAATAAATGGATATCCCCCTTCAATTGCAAAAAGTGTGCAACTCAAGAGTGTGGTGAAGGATTTTACAAATATTGTCTCCTAGACAATTTTACATCACAAAAAATCGCTCCTCTTGTTACAAGTACTTCAAACACCGAGAATTTGCTATTTATGAAGCCTAAAATAGGTACAAGCACCCCTTATTGCAAGGTATTCAAACAAAAAACTTATGCTATTTATGAAGCCTAAAAGAGGAGAAAGAGAATATGGTGTTTTTGCCCAAGGGACACATGTTTTTTCCCTCTACAAAATTGTTTTAGCAATTTAGCACTCCTTGTGCTATCTTTGAACCAGAAACAAAATCAGAATGAGACACTTCACAAGAAATATGGCTTCTATGTTGTGCCATTTTAGTTTTGCTTTTTTTGAAACCAACACTGAATGGTGTCTTGGTTGTCATTTTTACAATTTGTGCAAAACTATTCTTTCTAGGCAATTTGATCAAAAAAGTTCACCAATTTGTCCTTTCTTATTGTAAGTACTTCAAGCATGATTGTTGTTTATGAAGTCTAAAAGAAAAGATATAGTTTGTATGATGACTTCTACTTTTCTGAATGCCTTTACAAGTTTTATCTCCCTCTTGTCAAGATCTTTGTTTGAAGGAAGAAAGGAATTATCCCCCCTTAGTGCAAAGGATTGCTACTTTCAAGGTTCCTAAAAAAACTTGTTCTTTCTTTTGATTACCCTAAAAGAGTACCAAAATATAATTCACTCAAACAGATATTTAATGGCACCTGCCTTAACTCCCTTCAAGAAGGATGAAAAGTTTGAGGAAATTAAGCCAAAAAATAAGAGTGAATTAGGGGTTTTGTTGATTTAGGAGAGAATATCAAGTAATTTTGGCTTTAAATCTGTACAAGGATTTACACAAATTTGTGAAATTTTGGGGTTTAGTGTGTTCTTTATTCTATGACTTATAATTGCAAAAGAAATAATGCAATAATAAAACAATAATTCCCACAAAATTCTTATCACCTAGGTGTCGGATGCTACCGAAAATGCACCTAATTTGCCAATAAAGGTGTCGAGTAAAATCGAAAATACACCTTTTAATGTTTGCAACAAAATGTGTGTTTTGTGTTGTGCAAAAAAAATGATATTTTTATGTCTCCTACTTTGTTTTCCAATTTTGCAAAAGAAGTACAATGTTGTCTTCTCCCCTGAATTTTGCAAAATTAACAATTTTTAGCACTCTTTCCAAGGCAAGTCGACACACGACCCGCATTTGGAAGGCTTCCAGAACTAGTCGACACACGACTTAGTTTTTGATGGACCCAAGGTTACAATTTCTTCTCAAATTTTTGCAAAAAATAATGTGCAATTTTATGTCTTATATCCCCCCTTGAAGAAAACAAATGCACATTTTGCCTTTGAATTTTACAAAAAAATTTAGTCTCCTTGTTTGCTATTTGTGCAAGAAAGAATCAAATTTCTATGATGTTGTCCCTCTTGTATTTTGCAAAACTAACAAGGTTGAGAAGAATTTAAGGTTTTCTTATTTGCAATAAAAGTAGGTGCTCTTCTATGTCTTATATTCTCCCTTGGAGAAAAAAACAAAAGCTCCTTTAAATTTGTAAATTGCAAAAAAAAATATAACCCCTTTTTTTTTTTTTATTTTATATTTTAAATCTTAAGTTTATGTAATTTCTCTAATTAATATAAGTAAATTCTATAAATAGTAAAAATTATTTTAATTTTAAAGGCATTTTGATAAAAAAATAACTTTAAAAAAAATAATATTAAATTACTATTTAAGAAATGAAGACTTAATTAATTAAAAAAAATAAACTTGAAAAAAAATAAAAAATAATAAAAAAATTAACCTTGTTCTTGGGCCCGACGGGAGTCGAACTCCCAACCTCCCGTCGGGCAGCGCCTTGGTGCTAGCCCCATCGCCGGTCGGGCTAGCTAGCCCGACGGGTATGATGGGGCATTGCCTTCATCTTGAAGGCTTACCCGAGCGTTGTCGGGAAAAATGGGACTTAGTCCCACATGCGTCGCTCGGACGCAAATTTGCTGAATAAAAGGGCAAGGTCGCCCTTTAATAGTCGACTGCCTTAGGGCAGTCGCTAAACCACCCTTTTGCCTCCCAAACGTAGAGATGCCCCCCGCACAACACGTGGTAGAGTTGATCGTTGCCACGTGTTGCCCAACCATTTGATGCCTAGTCTAGTCAGCACTGCCAACTATGTCGCCACGTCAATCCTTTGTAACATGTGCCCAATCCAGTCAGCACTGCCAGTTAGGTCACCACGTCACCCTCATAATGCATTCCCAATCCAGTCAGCATTGCTAGTTAAGTCACCACGTGTCCACAAGGTATCGTAATGCATGCTGGTATAGCTGAGATTAGGTCTCTGTTAGCTTTGGTATTCGTGTCAAAGTTAGAGCCTATTAGACACGTGCGGTTGTTGGTGACATCACCGATCTCATGGTTCGATGTGGTTCGGAGTCCTTGGAGTCTGGTTCAGGGTCAGGTCCTGTTGCCTGATAGGTCTCTAGTTTCGATCCCGAGGGAGGGCGCTCCTGCCCTCCCTCCATGGACTAGTCATCGCTCCGATGATCGAAGGGGTTGGAGTCTGCTCTCTGGTCCCTTCCTGGTCAGAGGGATTCTGTCAGCATGGGTTTTTGTGCCTAGCAAGATATCAATCCCATGTCTGCGGTTGGTAGCACCCGGCGGGCTGTCTGTCCCCTGATAGGTCTGACAGCCTCCTGATGTTAGGCCTGTAGGCCGCCACGTCAGTTAGTTTAGGTTCTTCAGGAAGCATGTCAGTTGACTCCTGCAGGCCTCCTCGGGTAGCGAGCCAATCAGCCTACAGGCCGCCTCAAGAAGCGTGTCAAATGACTCCTATGGGCCTCCTTGGGTAGCGAGCCATTTAGCCTGTGGGCCGCCTCGGGAAGCATGTCGGATCCAAACTGCAGGCCGCCTCAAATTGTCCAAGTCCCGCTCTAATACCAATGATGTAAAAGGTAAGAACGTAACATTATTTTTAAAATATAGGGTTTAAATAAACATTTACATAGGCTAGAAATAGCCTTAAGATATTATGAAAATAATATCCTAAGTTGTAGCTAACAAAAATGAATAGGAGGAATTCCCCCCCCAAAGTCAGCTAACTACTAACTAACCTAGATATTTACTAACAATGTAAATATCCTAGGGTAAAAGTAAATGCATGTGGTAAAAAGTAAAGAATTACTTTTTACCATGTGGTAATATAAAATCTACCTAAAGTAGGAAATAGGTAATTATCCCAAGTGATGGAATATTACTCTAACACATGAGAAAAAATAGTTAGGTACATGGATAAGGAATAATATGAGGATCAACCATATATATGTGGTTAGATATGATATGTGAGAGGGTAATTTCACTATTTATATTGATCAATATGAGTTATTCTACACAAAAAAAATTAGATGGTCTTTTTTAAAGTAAAAATAAATTTTATATTTAGTTAGGTTTAAGGTTAAGGTCAAAGAGGTATTCACATCAGGTTCACCAAAGATGTGGGCATGTGATATTAAGGATCTAGTCTAATCCATTGGAGCCTACTCTTAATATAGAAATATTGTGTTTTAAGTGTTAATTTAAGTTTGGTGTATTCTTTTATAAGAAACTAAGTTTGGTTATGAATAACTAACTTCAATCTATTATAAAAATATATTTTTAAATTAATACGCATTAAAACAAAATTGAATGCATAAAAAATCTAGCCTATATGAGTTCTGCTTTCAATGAAAACTATTGATTACAAGAAATTTATGATTATATTTTACTTTCAAGTAGGGGCACAATAAAATGCACAAATAGAGACTAGCCTTGATGCAGGAGCATCCAACGGTGTAAGAGTGATATTGTATCACCCAAATTTGTATTTATTTTATTTTTTTCTAAAGTTTGTTTAGTTGTTTAGAGGATGGATAAATAGACCCAAAACCAAAATAATAATTCCAATATCCTGAGTGGTTTGGGAGATATGTAAATTTTAAGGTCTTCTACCCTCTCAAAACTAGTAAACTAGTAAACTAGTAAATCTAGTAAAACTTGGAGATCAATTTTGAAGGCCTTAGGCCTTTTTAAGGGTTGAATTATGGTGGTATTATGTGTAAACAAAATACCAGGAAATAAACCCCTTTCGAGAGATTTCCAAAAACATGCGCCAATAGTCATTTCGAGCAACGAGCGATGAGTTGTGACCTCGGGAAGTTTACCCTAAAAATTCAAATTTGAAATATATGGTTCTAGGAAGGAAAAGAGAAAATAGGGTCAAAAAGGAGGAATTTCGAATTTGTAATTAGTTGGTTTTTGTAAGCTTCATTCTCATCAGTAATGAATATAGGAAGTTTTATTGCATTTGTTTGTTTCTCTGGTTTATGTATGTTCTGTTGATCTCAGTGCTACTTCAAGTGGTATCAGGGCAAGGGTTCCTGAGTGTGTAAAAAAATCACCGGATGTGAGGTAGTTTACACCAATATTTTTGGTTAGGGTTTGTGAGAAACATGATTAAAATACCTCCACAAAGAAACAATGGTGGTGGGAGAAATGCTATGGTACTAGAAGAGGATTTTAGAGCTTTGTAGAGGTAAGTTCAAGCTCTAAAAGAGGAACTGCATAGAGGGTTTGAGACAAGCAGAGAAGATGGGAGTGAAGATGAAGCTTAAGAATAAGAGGCCCAGTTCAAGGAAGAAGAAGAAGTAGTAGATCCTACACAAGCCAGGTTATATAGAGCCATATCCCATATTGGTAAGAGACCGAATATGGATGTTGAAGAACACAAGCTTATACTGAGAGGGGGGGTGAACAGTATAAGACCTCTTTTTACTTTTTCCTTTATATTTCAAAATAGTAAAGCAATATACCCAAAGCAATATTAAAACAATGCACAAAATCATCCACAAAGCGACATCAATTTTAACGTGGTTCACCCAGAATGGCTGGGCTACGTCCACAAAACTTTTCTCTAAAAGTTATCTCAAAGTTCTTTGGGAATCCTTCCCAATTACAATGTTTATGAGCCTCGGCTCAAAGGAGATACCTTCCCCTTATCAAAGTTCGTGGATCTCTATCCACAGGAGACACCAATCTCCTAACTCTGCTCTGGCTGGTGATCCTCTAGAAGACCTCTGCCTCCACTGCCCTTAGCAAATGGAACTCTATCCATAGAAGACACCTGTCTTCCCTGCTCTGGCTGGAGATCTATGTCTTCAACTTTGTCACCTCCAAAGCTCTGTCTCAAATATGTACTAAACATAGTCCTTCGGTCTAGCACAAATCTGTCCTCAATCTCTGTCTCTGGTCTGGCACAAACCTATCCTCAAATTTGCACCAAACTCTGTCCTTGAATCTGCACTAAACTCTATCCTCGAATCTGTACTAAACACAGTCCTTTGGTCTAGCACAAATCTTCCTCTGTCTGTCAGATCTGCCCAGCACTTGAACAAATCAATCCTCTACACACAAGCCTTCTCAAAGACTTGCCAAATCTGTCCTCAGGTTCTTCTCAAAGAACCAATGCACCTCTATCCTCATACAACAACACTCTACATTTGTCTTTGCCCTTTGTGCTCTCTACGCCTTCTGCTTTCTTTGCACAATCATAGCCGCACTCGATCGAACATCAACCTTTGCACCTCTACGCAATCACAGCAGCACCGTCTTCGCACACTCTACTTCCTTTGCAATCTTTCACACTTAGAGTGATTCGACGAAATGCACTCTGCACACTACGATCGAATTTTGCACTCTGCTCTCGATGATCGAACTTCTTGCTCTATGCACTATCTACGAACTTCGCACTTCAACAACGCATTCGATACACCACTCAACTCTCCAAATAGCCCTCCTTTTATACTAACACTTTCAAGATCAAAACTTTGATCTTAGTCGGCTGCACAACCCTAAACTACGTCGGCTGCAAACCCTAAACTACGTCGGCTACAAACCCTAATCATCGTCGGCTCACATTTAACTTTGTCGGCCTCAACTGCCTCTGTAACTCTTCTGTAGTTTCTACCGTGAAACTACAACATGTCGCGATATCGTGACACTTTTGCAACCGTACACTTCCTTTTGGCTTTTGTCGTGATATCGCGACACTTCAGCCTTTGTCGACTTCAACTAAGCTCTTGTCATGATATCACGACACTTTTGTCTTAGTCAGCATCAACTTTGCTTTTGTCACGATATCGTGACACTTCTCCCTTCGTCGACCTCCTTTCTGCTTTTGTCATGAAATCGTGACACTTATGCCTCTGCAGACTTCGTCTTCACTTCTATCGTGATATCGTGACACTTCTGTCTTCATAGCCTTCCTCTTTGATTTTGTCATGAAATCGTGACACTTTCTCCAACCGAACGCTGCCATCTCAAACTATCATGAAATTGCGACACTTTCTGCATCTGTTTGCTTTCTCTTCAACCTGTCGTGAAATCGTGATGCTATCAACTTTTCGTACGCTTTCTTTGCAACCTGTCACGAAATCGTGACGCTTTCAGCTTTCGTACGTCTTCTTTGCAACCTGTCACGAAATCATGATAGTTCTCATTTTAGACTCTTCCCTTTGCTGCATGTCACGAAATCGTGACACTTTATCTTGCTTCCACTTTGTCTTCTGACTTGTCACGAAATCGTGACACTTTTTCTCCTTAGCGCTTTTCTTTTCTTCGGGTCGTGAAAACCCGACATGTCGTGATATCGTGACACTTTTTCTCCCGGACTCTCTCTCTTGCATTATGTCACGAAATCGTGACACTTTTTCTTTCGGACTCTCTCTCCTGCAACATGTCGCGAAATCGTGACACTTTTTCATCCGTTCAACCTTCCTTGCAATATGTCACGAAATCGTGACATTTCTGACTCAAACATTCTCTCTCCTCTTTGAGTCGCGAAACTGTGACATGTCGCGATATCGTGACACTTTTCTAACTTGCTTTCTTTCGAACCTGTCAAGCCGTAACCTTCATCAAAACAAATTATTTTACATCAAATCAAATTCCTTCAAAAGCTTCTTGACATCAATGACAACTTATACACTTGAGCAAAGGCAATGTACCCAAGGTACCCAAAATTGCCAACAATCTCCCCCTTTGTCATTGATGGCAAACCTTTACTGAAAACACGTCTCAAGAGCCAAAATTGAAACCAACTGTGCTAACAACTGAGAAACTATGCCCACAACTGAGAATCTTCCTTTGAAGTTTTGCTCCCCTGACTTGAAGCTTTCCTCTTCACTTGAAGCTCTCCCCCTTACTCATATCTCTCCCCCTTTGTCATCAATGGCAAAGGGTCACCTTTGGGGCTCGGGACTAAGAATGAGCCTCTTAGCTTAGTCCCTCCCCCACCTCCTGATGAGGTGATTAATTCTGGGGTGGGAGTAAAACTCCCATTAGGCACTGATCATCATCAGCGTCTATAACTTCCTTGTCGGGCCTTCTCTTGAACTCTTTGTCCATATTCCTGTTCCTGTTCCTGTCACTGTTCCTGTTCCTGTTATCATTCCTGTTCTTATCCATGCCTTGATCCTTGGACCTGTTCATACCACTGTTCCTGTTCCTGTACCTTGGAAGTTTAGCTCTACACTGTCTAGTCGTGTGACCTTCATTGTTGCACTTATAACAAGTAACAATGTTATTTCTTTTAGGCATACCTGTTCTTTGAATCCGCCTTTTTTGACTAACCCTGTTCTTGTTATTAGCCTTGCAAAAAATTGCCTTATGCCCAAACTGTTTACAAGAGTAGCAATACCCTTGAAAGAAATTACCACCTCTAAAACTGTCATTTACCTTCCTTACTTGAGTCATGCAATGCGAAGCCATGTGACCAAACCTATGACACGCAAAACATCTGCCATGAAATTTTCCTTTATTCGACCTCTTGGGTCCTGAAAACTTCTTCTCATTCTGAAATCTGTTTTCTATTTTTGCGCATCTATCACTCAAGGACTCATGATCTGAAATACTTTCCTCATTAGAACTCTCTTCCTTTTGGAGTCTCTTACTCGACTTTCCAACTTGTTCCTTGTGCGGCTTAACAAAACCAAGGCCTGTTTTATCTGTTGTCTTTCTTTGACCTTTGATGAGTGACTTAACCTTTTTGGAGCTATCTTGAAACCTGTAAAGCTTATCCTTGTACTCTTTAGTTTCTTCTTTCAAAGAAGCCATTTTCTGTTCTAACTCACTATACTCAAGAACCTTAGACTCTAACTCATCCTTGAGTTCTTGCGTCTTAGCTATAGAGAAATCAAGATTTTCTATAAGATCATCTCTCTCCATACAACATTCATCTAACTTATCCTTGAGTCTATCATTCTTCTTTCTTTCCTTTTTCAAAGCACTAAGAGCATTAATAAGTTCACTTTCAAGATCCTTTATTTGTTTGCTTTCTGAATCATCAAAGCCTTTTCCGGATTTCTTATCACTAGAGGTGCTACCTTTTTCAAAAACCATACAAGCATCTTCCTTATAGTTTTCTGAAGCATCCTCATACATACTAGAAACCAAATCATTATTTGTACAATCATCCTCAAGGTGACCAAAATTTCCACATCTAAGACATTTCATGATAATGAATCTATGTTTTGGTTCTTCCTCTTTTTTTGATATGAACAACATCTCATTTTCATTATCACTTGACGAACTTTCACTATCACTACTAGAACACTTACTTGCTTTGTCTAGGTAAAAACTCTTCTTGTGCTTGTGAGAATACCTCTTTCCTTGATTGTTGTGCTCATATTTGTCCTTCCTGTGATGCTTGTGCTTTTCAGAATCCTTGCTCTTAGAATCCTGTTTATCTTCATCACTTTCATTCTTGAGAACAGTACAGTCAGTAGCATAATGACCAAACTTTCCACAATTGAAACATCTTATATTTTTCATGCTTTTGTGCTTTCTAGAGAACTTGCCTTTCTTGCTGTAATATGCCTCTTCATCACTAGAAGACTCATCACTCTCTTGAAGCTATTTACCCTTGGATTTCTTGGTAGCCTTGAAAGTTGCCTCTTTCTTGACATCAACCTTCACTTGAGTTCTCAACTCAAATGTTGCAAGTATACTATGTAGCTCATCCTTTTTCAATTTATCCAAATCTTTAGCTTCCTCAATAGCAAAAATATTTTCACTAAATCTATTAGGAAGAGATCTTAAAATCTTATCACAAACATCATTTTCAGCAAGCTCAAGACCTAAGTCTTTCATGGAGTTAACAACCTCATCCATACGAAGCATGTAGTCACTAATATTTTCATCATCATTCATCTTGAGTTGTTCAAACATACCTTTGAAGTGTCTCAACTTGGCCTTTCTGACATTTGTATCACCTGTATGAACCACCTACAACTGTTTCCACATTTCACTAGCTGTCTTGTAGTGAATCACTTTGGTGAGATCTGCTTTCTGTAAGCCTTTCAGGATTGCATTCATTGCTTTTGAATTGTTGTGATGTAGGAGCCTTTCTTCTTTAGTATTTGGACCATGTACAGGAATAGTGTACTCATCTTCAATTACTTCCCATACCTCATTACCAAGTGCCATTAGATGAACCTTCATCCTTGCACTCCAAAGACCAAAATCTGACCCATCAAGAATAGGTGCTGCATTGCCACTTGAATAATCCATTGTGTTCTTTACTAGCTTTTCCTTCAAGTTGTTAAACTTTTCGAAGGAACCCGCTCTGATACCAATTGAAGAACACAAGCTTATACTGAGAGGGGGGGTGAACAATATAAGACCTCTTTTTACTTTTTCCTTTATATTTCAAAATAGTAAAGCAATATACCCAAAGCAATATTAAAACAATGCACAAAATCATCCACAAAGTGACATCAATTTTAACGTGGTTCACCCAGAATGGCTGGGCTACGTCCACAAAACTTTTCTCTAAAAGTTATCTCAAATTTCTTTGGGAATCCTTCCCAATTACAATGTTTATGAGCCTCGGCTCAAAGGAGATACCTTCCCCTTATCAAAGTTCATGGATCTCTATCCACAGGAGACACCAATCTCCTAACTCTGCTCAGGCTGGTGATCCTCTAGAAGACCTCTGCCTCCACTGCCCTTAGCAAATGGAACTCTATCCATAGAAGACACCTGTCTTCCCTACTCTGGCTGGAGATCTATGTCTTCAACTTTGTCACCTCCAAAGCTCTGTCTCAAATATGTACTAAACATAGTCCTTCGGTCTAGCACAAATCTGTCCTCAATCTCTGTCTCTGGTCTGGCACAAACCTATCCTCAAATTTGCACCAAACTCTGTCCTCGAATCTGCACTAAACTCTGTCCTCGAATCTGTACTAAACATAGTCCTTTGGTCTAGCACAAATCTTCCTCTGTCTGTCAGATCTGCCCAGCACTTGAACAAATCAATCCTCTACACACAAGCCTTCTCAAAGACTTGCCAAATCTATCCTCGGGTTCATCTCAACGAACCAATGCACCTCTGTCCTGGAGTAGCAGCGCTTCGCATTCGTCTTTGCCCTTTGTGCTCTCTATGCCTTCTGCATTCTTTGCACAATCACAACCACACTTGATCGAACATCAACCTTTGCACCTCTGCGCAATCATAGCAGCACCGTCTTTGCACACTCTACTTCCTTTGCAATCTTTCACACTTAGAGTGATTCGACGAAATGCACTCTGCACACTACGATCGAATTTTGCACTCTGCTCTCGATGATCGAACTTCTTGCTCTGCGCACTATCTATGAACTTTGCACTTCAACAACGCATTCGATACACCACTCAACTCTCCAAACAGCCCTCCTTTTATACTAACACTTTCAAGATCAAAAACTTTGATCTTAGTCGACTGCACAACCCTAAACTACGTCGGCTACAAACCCTAAACTACATCGGCTACAAACCCTAATCATCGTCGGCTCACATTTAACTTTGTCGGCTTCACTACCTCTATAACTCTTCTGTAGCTTCTGTCATGAAACTACAACATGTCACGATATCACGACACTTTTGCAACCGCACACTTCCTTTTGGCTTTTGTCATGATATCGTGACACTTCAGCCTTTGTCGACTTCAACTAAGCTCTTGTCGTGATATCGTGACACTTTTGTCTTAGTAAGCATCAACTTTGCTTTTGTCATGATATCATGACACTTCTCCCTTCGTCGACCTCCTTTCTGCTTTTGTCATGAAATCGTGACACTTCTACCTCTGTAGACTTCGTCTTCACTTATGTCATGATATCATGACACTTTTATCTTCATAGCCTTCCTCTTTGATTTTGTCATGAAATCGTGACACTTTCTCCAACCGAACGCTGCCATCTCAAACTATCGTGAAATCGTGACACTTTCTGCATCTGTTTGCTTTCTCTTCAACCTATCGTGAAATCGTGATGCTATCAACTTTTCGTACGCTTTCTTTGCAACCTGTCATGAAATCACGATGCTTTCAGCTTTTGTACGTCTTCTTTGCAACCTGTCACGAAATCGTGATAGTTCTCATTTTAGACTCTTCCCTTTGCTGCATGTCGCGAAATCGTGACACTTTATCTTGCTTCCACTTTGTCTTCTGACTTGTCATGAAATCGTGACACTTTTTCTCCTTAGCGCTTTTCTTTTCTTTGGGTCATGAAAACCCGACATGTCATGATATCGTGACACTTTTTCTCCTGGACTCTCTCTCCTGCATTATGTCGTGAAATCGTGACACTTTTTCTTTCGGACTCTCTCTCCTGCAACATGTCATGAAATCATGACACTTTTTCGTCCGTTCAACCTTCCTTGCAATATGTCACGAAATCGTGACATTTCTGACTCGAACATTCTCTCTCCTCTTTGAGTCGCGAAACTGTGACATGTCGCGATATCGCGACACTTTTCTAACTTGCTTTCTTTCAAACCTGTCAAGCCGTAACCTTCATCAAAACAAATTATTTTACATCAAATCAAATTCCTTCAAAAGCTTCTTGACATCAATGACAACTTATACACTTGAGCAAAGGCAATGTACCCAAGGTACCCAAAATTGCCAATAGATGTTTCTACATATTCTGTAAATCTTAATCTAGAAGAGTTGATCAACTACATCAATGACATGGAAGAATACTTTGAGTATGAGGAGGTTGAATATCCTAAGAGGGTCAAGTTTGCTAAGACCAAGTTGAAGGGTCATGCTAGTATTTTGTGGAAGGGAGTGCAGTTGGATAGAAACGGAAGAGGGAAGGAAAGGATAACAATGTGGGAGTGGATGGTAGAGAAGTTGAAGAGGTAGTTCATTCTAGATGATTACGAGTTGGATCTACTAAAGAAAATGCAGGGTTTGAGGAAGTCAATTAAGTCTATCAAAGAATACATAGAGGAGTTCTATAAGATCCTAATCATAATAGATCATTATGAGGTCAACAAAGAGAAGGTAACCTATTACATAAATGGGTTGAGGGTAAGTATTCAAGAGGATATAAGTCTGGTCAGGATGACCACCATAGAAGATGCTTATCAGTTTTCCCTAAAGGTAGAAGAGAAGCTAAAAAAAATATTTGAAAGCAAACAAAGAGGAAGAGGTCATGGTGGAAGAACTGGAAAGAGAATAAATGGAGGACAAAATGAGGATCAAAAGAAGATTTGGGAACAAGCATTAGTCAATACCATAAGGGAGAGAATTCTTACTACCCTCATGAGTAGAATAATGACTACCAAAGAGGAAGAGGAAGGTCTAGACGAGGGATTGAAAGAGGAGGATTTTGTGGAACCTATTTCCAATATGGTGAAGAAGGACATCGAGCATACAAGTGCCTACAACACCAAAGGGGGATGCATAAGATACATAAAGGTAATGCCCAAGCTATTGTTGTAGATGAAGGTTCTAAATCTAAGAACTATTATGAGGTAGAAATAGGAGAGGTTATGGTCACAGGGAGAGCCTTGATGAATGAGGAGAAAGATCTAGATCATTGGAAGAGTCTATTTTGTACAAGGTGTAAATGTGCAGGTAAGATGTGCAATATTATCATTGATAATGGTAGCACTGATAACCTAGTTTCAGAAGATATGGTTACTAAGTTACAATTAGAATGAAGGAGGCACCCATGTCCATACCGGATTGCATGGTTGTATAAGGACCATAGGGATTTTGTCAGTGATTAGTGTTTAGTAAAATTCAATATTGGAATTTACCATGATGAGGTCCTGTGTGACATCCTACCCATGGATGCTTACCATTTGCTATTGATAATCCCATGGTAGTTTTATCAGTGTGCAATACATGATGGGTATTGAAGAACACAAGCTTATACTGAGAGGGGGGGTGAACAGTATAAGACCTCTTTTTACTTTTTCCTTTATACTTCAAAATAGTAAAGCAATATACCCAAAGCAATATCAAAACAAAGCACAATATCATCCACAAAGTGACACCAATTTTAACGTGGTTCACCCATAGAAGCCCGGGCTACGTCCACAAAACTTTTCTCTAAAAGTTATCTCAAAGTTCTTTGGGAAACCTTCCCAATTACAATGTTTATGAGCCTCGGCCCAAAGGAGATACCTTCCCCCAATCTGAATTTATGAGCCTCTCTCAAAGGAGATACCTTCCCTCTATCTAAATTTATGAGCCTCTGCTCAAAGGAGATACCTTCCCCTCTGCTCTGGAAATGATCCCTCAGAAGATCAACTGCCTCTACCTCTTGCCAGCACGTGGAACTCCTTTCCACCGAAGACCTCCTATCCTCAATGCTTAGCCTAAGAGACCTCTGCCTTCTATGATCACGTCCACAGTAGCTCAGCAACCTGTACCAAACACAGTCAGTCGGTCTAGTACAAGTCTTCCTCTATCTGTCAGATCTGTCCAACTCTTGAACAAATCAATCCTCTGCATACAAGCCTTCTCAAAGACTTGCCAAATCTGTCCTCAGGTTCTTCTCAAAGAACCAATGCACCTCTATCCTCAAGTTCTCTGATAGAACTCTCAAACTCAGCTCACAAGTCCTCTGCTAGGACCTGTCCAAATCTGCTCACAAGTCCCCACCAGAACCTATCCAAAACCTGCTCACAAGTCCCCACCGAAACCTGTCCAAAACCTCAGCAAGCTCACCAAGAAAAACTTGCTTAGCATGAACCCACAAAGAGAATTGTTAGAGACCCAATGTGATTCATCAACCTCATAGAAGCATAAAGAGAATTGTTAGAGACTCAATATGTTCTATACTTAACTCCCAATATCAATCTCAACTCAATCTCAATCTCAATAGAATAAGATAGATGTAGTATGCTTTTCTCAAGAACATGAAACACAACCCAACAATTGCCAACCATGCAATATCTCATATAACAATGATACTCATGTTCTTTCCACAACCAATTAGGGTTTTAACAACAATGCTCATCAAACAAGGTTTAGTCAACCAACACCATTCAACTCAACATCAACCTTGAAGCATTCAACCAATCATCACAAGAAAAGGAAACAAGTAGAAATCCTTTTCCCTCCACACTTATTTTTAGAAAACCATCAATCAATAACAACCATGGAAGAATGTGCCCATACCTTTACTTTGATGAAGAAGGAGAACTCAAAAACTGTCACAACATTAACTCTCAATTTACCACCAATTAGAGTTAGCAACTATACAATAATACACAATAATAAAGATCCAAAATAACACCTTATTACTCCAACTTAATATTAACCACCAAAAATATAATATACATACAAAGTAAAATCTCTTTACACCTTATTACTCCACATAAGCATCAAGCATTAATAATAACAATGTCAAAACAAAGATTACAACTTAACCTTATACCTCCATCAATAATTCTTGATCAAATCAACTCAAATATCCCAAGTCAACAATAAAAAGATTTACCTTGGCAATACTTAGTTCTCCAACCTTAGGAGAAATGAGGAGCCACCACTATAAGCGCTAAAGCGCATTCTCCTCTACTTACGTAGCCCAATCACAGCCGCTCTCCTTCGTGCATCGCAACAAAAGGAAAAATGCACTCGACGTGATTCGAAACCTCGTATCTCTGCCTAGCGAGCGCCTTTACTCAAACTCCATCGTCGTTGGAGCACAAGTGCTCGACAAAGAAATATTAAACTATCCTTTGTTTTATCTTCACTTGATCGTAGGATATGGAAAACGTATTCGTTTTCCTAGCACTGTCCAAAACATAAGTCACTGAATGCTTGCATTAATCATCTCACAGCACAGTCTGGAAAAACACAGTTTAGGTGCAATTGCCAATCCACTAACGTCAAGCAAAAAAGTAAGGATGCAGCCCAAGCTCAAATCCGAGTATGCCAAGCATGGTTTCCAAGACACAGATCAAGCACGATTTCAAAGACGTCAATTGGAGATTCGAAGACACAGAGCAAGCACAAATCGAAGACACCAAGCGCTATTCGAATGATACAGAGCAAACGCAAATCGAAGACACCAAGCGCTTCGAATGATCGAGAAGCGCTATTCGAATGATACAGAGCAAACGCAAATCGAAGACTCCAATTAATCGGTGGTGCACTTACTTTAGAAAATCATCCCCACTTATATAGCCATTTCTCCTTAACTGTTTGACGTCGGCGCTCCTCCAACGATGGCAACACGTCGGCGAAAGAAAACTTTATCTGCATCGCTTAAGGGTTAAAAGACCCTTTAATAATAATTAAAATAATAATTATTATTATTTTATTAATAATAAATTAAACTTAGACCTTTGTCAAAGGTTTGAGTTAATTTAATTATTAATAATAAACATGGACCTTCAAGGTTTTTCAAGAAGTAAAAACCTTTGCATTAAGTTAAGCTTGGTTTTAATAAAAACCCTTAATGAGTCCAAATGGTTTTAAGAAAAACCTTTAACCTTGTCACCATGGTTTTAATAAAAACCCTTTAACAATATGAAGCTTTCTCAAGATATTTTTGACATCACACTCTTTTTGATATCAACACAAAAATGCCTTTTGACATCAATGACAACTTATACACTTGAGCAAAAGCAATGTACCCAAAGTACCCAAAATTGCCAACAATCTCCCCCTTTGTCATTGATGGCAAACCTTTACCGAAAACACTTCTCAAGAGCCAAAACTGAAACCAACTGTGCTAACAACTGACCAACTGTGCCCACAACTGAGAATATTCCTTTGAAGTTTTGCTCCCCTGACTTGAAGCTTTCCTCTTCACTTTGAAGCTCTCCCCCTTACTCATATCTCTCCCCCTTTGTCATCAATGGCAAAGGGCCACCTTTGGGGCTCGGGACTAAGAAGGAGCCTCTTAGCTTAGTCCCTCCCCCACCTCCTGATGAGGTGATTAATTCTGGGGTGGGAGTAAAACTCCCATTAGGCACTGATCATCATCAGCGTCTATAACTTCCTTGTCGGGCCTTCTCTTGAACTCTTTGTCCATATTCCTGTTCCTGTTCTTCACTTTCTTCCCGGTTATCATTCCTGTTCTTATCCATGCCTTGATCCTTGGACCTGTTCATACCATTGTTCCTGTTCTTGTACCTTGGAAGTTCAGCTCTACACTGTCTAGCTGTGTGACCTTCATTGTTGCACTTATAACAAGTAACAATGTTATTTCTTTTAGGCATACCTGTTCTTTGAATCCACCTATTCTGACTAAACCTGTTCTGACCAAACCTATTCTGACCAAACCTGTTCTGATCAAACCTGTTCTTGATATTTGCCTTGCAATAAACTGCCTTGTGCCCAAACTGTTTACAAGAGTAGCAATACCCTTGAAAGAAATTACCACCTCTGAAATTGTCATTTACCTTCCTTACTTGAGTCATGCAATGTGAAGCCATGTGACCAAACCTGTGACAAGCAAAACATCTGCCATTAAACTTTCCTGTAAATGGCTTTCTAGGTCCTGTAAACTTTCTCCCCTTTTTTTGTTTCCTATTTTCTATTTCTGTGCATCTATCATTCAAGGACTCATGATCTGAAATACTTTCCTCATCAGAACTCTCTTCCTTTTGGAGTCTCTTACTAGACTCTCCAACTTGTTCCTTGTGTGGCTTAACAAAACCAAGGCCTGTTTTATCTGTTGTCTTTCTTTGACCTTTGATGAGTGACTTAACCTTTTTGGAGCTATCTTGAAACCTGTGAAGCTTATCCTTGTACTCTTTAGTTTCCTCTTTCAAAGAAGCCATTTTCTGTTCTAACTCACTATACTCAAGAACCTTAGACTCTAACTCATCCTTGAGTTCTTGTGTCTTAGCTATAGAGAAGTCAAGACTTTCTATAAGATCATCTCTCTCCATACAACATTCATCTAACTTATCCTTGAGTCTAGCATTCTTCTTTCTTTCCTTTTTCAAAGCACTAAGAGCACTAATAAGTTCACCTTTAAGATCTACTTCACCTTCCTCTATATGTTTGCTTTTTGAATCATCAAAGCCTTTTTCAGATTTCTTATCACTAGAGGTGCTACCCTTTTCAAAAACCATACATGCATCTTCCTTATAGTTTTCTGAAGCATCCTCATACATACTAGAAACCAAATCATTATTTGTGCAATCATCCTCAAGGTGACCAAAGTTTCCACATCTAAGACATTTCATGATAATGAATCTATGTTTCGGTTCTTCCTCTTTTTCTGATATGAACAACATCTCATTTTCATTATCACTTGAAGAACTTTCACTATCACTACTAGAACACTTACTTGCTTTGTCTAGGTAGAAACTCTTCTTGTGCTTGTGAGAATACCTCTTTCCTTGATTGTTGTGCTCATCTTTGTTTTTCCTGTGATGCTTGTGCTTTTCAGAATCCTTGCTCTTAGAATCCTGTTTATCTTCATCACTTTCATTCTTGGGAACAGTGACAGTTAGTAGCATAATGACCAAACTTTCCACAATTGAAACATCTTATATTTTTCATACTTTTGTGCTTTCTAGAGAACTTGCCTTTCTTGTTGTAATATGCCTCTTCATCACTAGAAGACTCATCACTCTCTTGAAGTTGTTTACCTTTGGAATTCTTGGTAGCCTTGAAAGTCGCCTCTTTCTTGACATCAACCTTCACTTGAGTTCTCAACTCAAATGCTGCAAGTATACTATGGAGCTCATCCTTTTTCAACTTATCCAAATCTTTAGCTTCCTCAATAGCAGAAATATTTTCACTAAATCTATTAGGAAGAGATCTTAAAATCTTATCACAAACATCATTTTCAGCAAGCTCAAGACCTAAGTCTTTCATGGAGTTAACAACCTCATCCATACGAAGCATGTAGTCACTAATATTTTCATCATCATTCATCTTGAGTTGTTCAAACATACCTTTGAAGTGTCTCAACTTGGCCTTTCGGACATTTGTATCACCTGTATGAACCACCTTCAAGTGTTTCCACATTTCACTAGTTGTCTTGCAGTGAATCACTTTGGTGAGATCTGCTTTCTGTAAGCCTTTCAGGATTGCATTCATTGCTTTTGAATTGCTGTGATGTAGGAGCCTTTCTTCTTTAGTATAAGGACCATGTTCAGGAATAGTGTACTCATCTTCAATTACTTCCCACACCTCATTCCCAAGTGCCATTAGATGAACCTTCATCCTTGCACTCCAAAGACCAAAATCTGATCCATCAAGAATAGGTGCTGCATTGCCACTTGAATAATCCATTGTGTTCTTTACTAGCTTTTCCTTCAAGCTGTTAAACTTTTCGAAGGCACCCGCTCTGATACCAATTGAAGAACACAAGCTTATACTGAGAGGGGGGTGAACAAGTATAAGACCTCTTTTTACTTTTTCCTTTATACTTCAAAATAGTAAAGCAATATACCCAAAGCAATATCAAAACAAAGCACAATATCATCCACAAAGTGACACCAATTTTAACGTGGTTCACCCAGAAAGCCTGGGCTACGTCCACAAAACTTTTCTCTAAAAGTTATCTCAAAGTTCTTTGGGAAACCTTCCCAATTACAATGTTTATGAGCCTCGGCCCAAAGGAGATACCTTCCCCCAATCTGAATTTATGAGCCTCTCGCTCAAAGGAGATACCTTCCCCTCTCTCTGAAATGATCCCTCGAAGATCAATTGCCTCTACCTCTTGCCACACGTGGAACTCCTTTCCACCGAAGACCTCCTATCCTCAATGCTTAGCCTAAGAGACCTCTGCCTTCTATGATCACGTCCACAGCAGCTCAGCAACCTGTACCAAACATAGTCAATCGGTCTAGTACAAGTCTTCCTCTGTCTTTTAGATCTGTCCAACTCTTGAACAAATCAATCCTCTGCATACAAGCCTTCTCAAAGACTTGCCAAATCTGTCCTCAGGTTCTTCTCAAAGAACCAATGCACCTCTGTCCTCAAGTTCTCTGATAGAACTCTCAAACTCAGCTCACAAGTCCCCACCGAAACCTGTCCAAAACCTGCTCACAAGTCCCCACCGAAACCTGTCCAAAACCTCACAAGCTCACCAAGAAAAACTTGCTTAGCATGAACCCACAAAGAGAATTGTTAGAGACCCAATGTGATTCATCAACCTCATAGAAGCATAAAGAGAATTGTTAGAGACTCAATATGTTCTATACTTAACTCCCAGTATCAATCTCAACTCAATCTCAATCTCAACAGAATAAGATAGATGTAGTATGCTTTTCTCAAGAACATGAAACACAACCCAACAATTGCCAACCATGCAATATCTCATATAACAATGATACTCATGTTCTTTCCACAACCAATTAGGGTTTTAACAACAATGCTCATCAAACAAGGTTTAGTCAACCAACACCATTCAACTCAACATCAACCTTGAAGCATTCAACCAATCATCACAAGAAAAGGAAACAAGTAGAAATCCTTTTCCCTCCACACTTATTTTTAGAAAACCATCAATCAATAACAACCATGGAAGAATGTGCCCATACCTTTACTTTGATGAAGAAGGAGAACTCAAAAACTGTCACAACATTAACTCTCAATTTACCACCAATTAGAGTTAGCAACTATACAATAATACACAATAATAAAGATCCAAAATAACACCTTATTACTCCAACTTAATATTAACCACCAAAAATATAATATACATACAAAGTAAAATCTCTTTACACCTTATTACTCCACATAAGCATCAAGCATTAATAATAACAATGTCAAAACAAAGATTACAACTTAACCTTATACCTCCATCAATAATTCTTGATCAAATCAACTCAAATATCCCAAGTCAACAATAAAAAGATTTACCTTGGCAATACTTAGTTCTCCAACCTTAGGAGAAATGAGGAGCCACCACTATAAGCGCTAAAGCGCATTCTCCTCTACTTACGTAGCCCAATCACAGCCGCTCTCCTTCGTGCATCGCAACAAAAGGAAAAATGCACTCGACGTGATTCGAAACCTGTATCTCTAGCCTAGCGAGCGCCTTTACTCAAACTCCATCGTCGTTGGAGCACAAGTGCCCGACAAAGAAATATTAAACTATCCTTTGTTTTATCTTCACTTGATCGTAGGATATGGAAAACGTATTCATTTTCCTAGCACTGTCCAAAACATAAGTCACTGAATGCTTGCATTAATCATCTCACAGCACAGTCTGGAAAAACACAGTTCAGGTGCAATTGCCAATCCACTAACGTCAAGCAAAAAGTAAGGATGCAGCCCAAGCTCAAATCCGAGTATGCCAAGCATGGTTTCCAAGACACAGATCAAGCACGATTTCAAAGACGTCAATTGGAGATTCGAAGACACAGAGCAAGCACAAATCGAAGACACCAAGCGCTATTCGAATGATACAGAGCAAACGCAAATCGAAGACACCAAGCGCTATTCGAATGATACAGAGCAAACGCAAATCGAAGACTCCAATTAATCGGTGGTGCACTTACTTTAGAAAATCATCCCCACTTATATAGCCATTTCTCCTTAACTGTTTGACGTCGGCGCTCCTCCAACGATGGCAACACGTCGGCGAAAGAAAACTTTATCTGCGTCGCTTAAGGGTTAAAAGACCCTTTAATAATAATTAAAATAATAATAATTATTATTTTATTAATAATAAATTAAACTTAGACCTTTGTCAAAGGTTTGAGTTAATTTAATTATTAATAATAAACATGGACCTTCAAGGTTTTTCAAGAAGCAAAAACCTTTGCATTAAGTTAAGCTTGGTTTTAATAAAAACCCTTAATGAGTCCAAATGGTTTTAAGAAAAACCTTTAACCTTGTCACCATGGTTTTAATAAAAACCCTTTAACAATATGAAGCTTTCTCAAGATATTTTTGACATCACACTCTTTTTGATATCAACACAAAAATGCCTTTTGACATCAATGACAACTTATACACTTGAGCAAAAGCAATGTACCCAAAGTACCCAAAATTGCCGAAGGTATGCCAACACCTACTCCCCAAAAAGTATGGAGTGCACCACAAGTTGAAGCCCCTAAAGGAGTTGGATGAAAAGGTATGTAGTAGTGCCATAATCTGTTTAGTATATGGTAGAATTTTTTTGGATGGCCTAAAGCACGAGCATATGTACTACGCGTTAATCCCTAAAGTTAAGGAAGAACAATGCAAACATATCCTAGTAGAAGTATCAGGTCTGTTAGAAGAATTCACAGATATTATATTAGATAATGCAATTGATGGTTTTCCAGTAGTGAAGAAGATAATTCACCACATAGACTTGGTACTAGGAGCTAGTGTATCCAATAAGGCAGCCCATAGAATTACTCCTATATAAAGTGAGGAGCTAAATAAACAAGTCCAAGAGCTACTTAAAAAAGGACTAGTTAGGGAGAGCTCAATTCTATGTGTAGTACCTGCAGTAATAGCACCAAAGAAGGATGGGGAGTGGATAATGTGTATAGACTCCTGAGCTATTAACAAGGTCACCATAAAATACAAATTTTCATTGCCAAGGATGGATGACATTATGGACTATTTGAGTGGAGCCAAGTACTTCATCAATATTGACCTAAATAATGGGTATCATTAGATTCGTATCTAAGAAGGAGATGAGTGGAAGATAACCTTCAATACCAGAGAGGATTTCTACGAGTGGTTGGTTGTGTCGTTTGGGCTAACCAATATACCCAACACATTCATGTAGCTTATGAATGAGGTTTTGAAGGAGTTTCTAGGAAAATTTGTCATTGTCTATTTCGATGACATTTTAATTTTTAGCAAGACTTTGGAGAAGCACCTGCTACAAATTCGATGAGTTTTTGAGAAGTTGAGGGAAGAGCAATTGTTTATGGATTTGACGAAGTGTAGTTTTGTGAAGAATAAGTTGTTGTACCTAGGATTTGTCATCTCACTTGAAGGTCTTAAAATGGATCCAAAAAATGTGAGTGCTATTATCAAATGGTGTACTTCAAGGAGCATTACAAAGTTAAGATCATTCCATGGTCTATCCAATTTTTATAGAATATTTGTTAGGAATTTTAGTAGTATTTGTGCACCCCTAACAGAGACAATGAAAGGGGATAAGAAGGAGTTTAAGTGGACTTCAAAATTAGATAGGAGTTTTGATATGTTGAAGAAGAAAGTCACAGAGAAACCTATTTTGGCACTTCCAAATTTTAATAAGGTATTTCAGGTAGATTGTGATGCTAGTGGTAGTGCCATAGGAGTTTTATTGAGTCAATAAGGTAAGCTTGTTGCCTAATTTAGTGAGAAGCTTAATGAGGCTAGGAAAAAGTATTTTGTCTATGATCAGGATTTTTATGCTATAGTTCAAGATTTGAAGAAGTTGAGACACTATTTGTTGCCAAAAGAGTTTGTTCTATATACTGATCATCAAGCCTTACAATATATTAATAGCCAAGGAAAATTAAATCAGAGGTACTTAAAATGGGTTGAGTTTTTGTAGAGTTATACCTTTGTGTTAAAAAATAGGAGTGGGAAGTCAAACAGGGTTGTAGATGCCTTAAGTAGAAGGCAAAACCTGTTGATAGAAATGAAGGTGGAGGTTGTAGGGTTTGATGAACTTAAGAGTTTATACCCTGAAGACCCAGCTTTTGCAGAGGCTTAGAGAGCTTTCTTGGCACCTGTTACTTTGGACATAACTAAATGGTTGGATTTTCTAATCCAATATGGAATGTTATTCAAAGGAAACCAATTGTACATTCCAAGGAGTTCGATGAGAGAGAATCTAGTTAAGGAGAAGCATAGTGAAGAGTTGGTTGGACACTTTGGTCGAGATAAGACCATTAACCTCGTTAGTGATAACTACTATTGGCCACAGTTACAACAAGATGTGAAGATATTTGTACAAAGTTGCAAAGTATGCCAGAGGGCCAAGGGTGTGAGGTAGAACACCAGATTATATCAGCCATTATCTATATTATAGAAACCATGGGAAGACATCAACATGGATTTTGTTCTTGGCCTACCAAGGACATAGAGGGGGAATGACTCCATAATTGTGGTGGTTTACAAGTTTTCAAAGATGGCATATTTAATTTCCTTCCAAAAAACTAATAATGCAGTTCATGTTGTAGGGTTTTTTCAAAGAGGTGGTACGACTACATGGTATACCAAAGAGTATTGTTTCATATAGGGATACCAAGTTTATTGGGTATTTTTGGAGGACTTTGGAAGAAATTGAAGATAGATTTGAAATTTAGTTCTGCATACCATCCACAGACTGATGGGCAAAAAAATGTGGTGAATAAAAGTTTGGGTAACCAACTGAGATGCTTAGTAGGAGATAAGCCCAAGGGGTGGGACTTGGTTTTACCACATGCAAAATTTTCTTATAACAATTCTATCAATATGAGTACTAATAAATCACCATTCTAAATTGTATATGGGAGTAGCCCAAGAAATGCTTCTGAGTTGAGGAAGATGGACAGAAGGGAAAAGAGTAGTGTTGAGGCTGAGGACTTTGTACAACACCTAAAGAGCTTGTATGAAGAAGTAAAGAAGCATATTACTAAGATCAAATATGAACATTCAGTACAAGACAAGAGAAGACTAAAAGTGGTGGTTTAAAGAATTCAAAGTGGGATATGAAGTTATGGTTCACCTGCGAAAACAAAGTTTCCTTGCTAAAACTTACAACAAGCTAAAAATTAAGAAGTTTGGACCATGTAGTATCATAGAGAAACGAGATTCATGCAATGCATATGAAGTGCAATTACTGAGTGGGATTAACATATCACTTATTTTCAACATTTTAAATTTGGTAGAATACCATGAAGGAGATAATAATGATGGACTAGTAGCAAAATTTTAAAATATTCTAGCATCTATTCTATAGAAGGAATAAATAGAAGAAATACTGGATACCGACATCGGTAAAAGTACCAAAAATAGGTAGTATGAAGAATATTTAGTTAAATTTAAGGGCAGGCCTGTTGAATATTAATATTGGTTGTCAAATACAAAGGTTGACCACTTTGGTTTTCCTCCAACAGTAGAGAAGTGAAGGTCACTTCTCAACTTACCCTGGGTGTCTGATGTAGGAGCATCAAGTAGTGTAAGAGTGATCTTGCATCACCCAAATTTGTATTTGTTTCATTTTGTTCTAAATTTTATTTAGTTTTTTATAGGATGGACAAATAGACCCAACGCTGAAATAATCATCCCAATATCCTGAGCGGTTTGGGAGATATGTAAATTTTAAGGTCTTCTACCCTATCAAAACTAGTAAACTAGTAAAGCTAGTAAAACTTGGAGGTCAATTTTGAAGGCCTTAGAGGCCTTTTTAAGGGCTTAAATATGGTGGTATTGTGCATAAATACAATACTGTGCATTAAAAACCTTTGATAGCTTTTCGAAAACATGCACCAATAGTCGTTTTGAGAAATGAGCGATGAGTTATGACCTCAGGAAGTTTACCCCCAAAATTCAAATTTGAAATAGATGGTTCTAGGCGGGAAAAGGAAAAAAAAGGTCAAAAAGGGGAAATTTCAAATTTTTAATCAGTTGGTCTTTGTAAGATCCATTCTAATCAGTAATGAATACAATAAATTTTATTGCATTTATTTATTTCTTTGGTTTGTGTATGTTCTATTGATCTCAGTGTTGCTACAATCCTAAATGTAAACTAAATGAAATTTAGTTTTTATGAAAATTCTTATTAAATCTAAGCTATAGTTCCTTTATTCTATGATTTTTAGTGTTATTAGAGTAGAAACATGGAGTTGATAGTGTGTTAAGACCCTCCTAACATGTACTCATAATTACATTTATGTTTTAACTATTTTATAAGGGTCACAACCCTTCATCATCGCAACTATTAGAATAGGTATTTTAAGGCAATCCAAGAGGTTACAATAGGCATCATCCAGAACATTATTTGATATCTTATTGTGTGTTATACTCCAATACAAACTGGGATTCTATTGTTTTTTTTTTTTTGTATTTACATGGTGGAATCGGTAGCCACCACGAATCCAGGCAGGTTGTCCAACTTTTATGGCCGCCATAGTATTTTACGCTATCCGCCCCGAAAGCCGCCACACAGATCTTCGCGTAGTCTGCCCCTATAACCACCATGCCATAATCATTTTAAACCTTTTATGTCGCTGAAAGCACTAGGAAAGGGACAAGCGTTCAGTTCGGCAAGGCCCGAGATTTGAATCTTGGACCTCCGTCCCCCTTATAGGGTTTGGATGAACCAATTAGTCTACACCTTGGACCAATTGGGATTCCATTGTAAACAACAATTCTTCTGCATTTTATTCTAACTTATAATTGCAGGTGTCTATCAACTGGTATCAGAGCATCGATCTGGGTATATTTTGGACTTCTTTCACGCACTTCTACAATAAAATAAGCCTAAAACCTTCACCTACTGGCCAAAATAAGCATGCATAGTTCAACTTTATCAACATCTACTATTGACTACAGCCATTATCCGATTCGTAGAACATAACATACACATTAGAGAAGAATAATATTTTAAAAATTTGTACCTTAGAGCCGAAGCTCCTGTTCACAACCCTTCTATCCACAAACACCAGGAGTCTATGATAGGGACACAGTCATCGACATATTTAAGCATTGCTTTCATTATTTATTTAACTTTAGCAGAGTTTTTAGTTGTTCAGCGACAACACAGGCATAGGACGTGACGAAAACAAGCATAACAAAATTAAAAATCCCATCCATAGCATAGTCTGTTTCAGTGCACCATATCAAGTGACGTAAGAAAAATTGTCAGCAATGTACCATATAAATCCGATTGATCATAAAAGAGCAAAACTAAAATTGATTATGCGAAAACCAAAATTTGGTGGTATAATCGACAACAAATTCATCATCCAAGCTATGCAAAATTATTTTTCGGTGCACCTTGCAATTCCTTGCAAACAAAAATTAAAAGAAAAATACAAATTGCTAAGGTTTTATTATTTTTCAGCATCAAAAAAAATTGTGACACCAGACGTTGCAAGGAAGGGAGTTTTTAAGGGATAAAAGTTATCCCACATTGCTTTAGTAAGGGAGCAAAAGAGGTTTTAAAAAGTGTGCTAGGCACTAAAGCTATTTCCTAGCTTGCTAGGCACTCCCTTCCTCTCTCGCGAAAGCCATTCTCTGCCCTAGACGACCCCACCGATTCCTTGATAGTTGGTAATCACCTGAACAGTCTCTAATGGTATTGATTTACACATCGTTTGCTTGGTTGCTACCATTGCTCAGCCTTGGCCACCCTATTCCGTCGCTTAGGTTAGTTTCACCTGAACTTCGTCAGCCCCCTTCCCGCTCTACCTCGACTTTTGCTCTCGATCCACCTCGACTCTCATGCTGTGATTTGCCAACCTACCACCACTATCCTTACCATCTGTCACCTCGTACTTCATCTCTACTGTGCTCTGTCACTTAGTAACAGTTTAATACAATGGGTTAAAAATATACAGGGCAGTAACCCAACCAAATTTTTAAAATTGCTATTGAAGTAAATAAAATAAAAAAAATGAACAAATTTTTGAATTGTGAAAAGTTGTTTCCTTTAGAACAAATTTTTAAAGCAACTTTTTAACAATATTTTGGCAATAAGTCCTCCAAAAAAATCCCACTGAAATGGTAGAAGTACGAAAATCGCAGGATATCACTATGGATAAACTTCTCCAAGAAATTCACCAAGGCAAAGAGGATAATGCAACTAAGATGCATGAACTTCAGGAAACAATACTCACATTAAACTTAAAACTAGAATCTATCAGCCAGAATGTGGCACTAGTGCAAACAAATCAAACTAGAGGAGGATCGCCACCCCGAACACCATTGGGAGGGCCACAAACATCCATCCTCCCCAAAACTACCAAGTCAGACTTTTCAAAATTTGAAGGTGTGATCCTACAAACTGGATTTATCGTGCAGAGCAATATTTATCGTTGAATCAAATTCCTGAAAGATACAAAGGTGCATATTGCATCCTTTCACTTAGAGAATGAAGCCATCCAATGGTACCAATGGTTTGAAAAAACCAATAGCACTCCTACTTGGTTTGCATTTACAAAAAACCTATTAGTGCGGTTTCGACCTAGTGCTTTTGAAAATTTTAGAGGAGCTCTCACAAAATTATGCCAAACCACTTTGGTAAAAGAATATCAAGCTAAATTTGAAAGTTTGCAAAATTGGATAACCGAGCTAGATGCTTCCTTCTTTCAAGATTGTTTCATAAGTGGATTAAAGGAAGAAACCTGAATAGAGGGACAAATGTATAGACCCACAAAAATGATGGAGACCATAGGATTGGTGAAACTAGCAGAGGACAAAAGTAGGGCATAACGTCGATTGGCGAAACCACCCATGGGGAAATCATCAAATAGTTACACTAACCCCAAAATAGTGCAAAATGGAAGGGTACAAAATTCATACACAATTCCCAAAATTAACCCAACCCTACTAATTAAACGCCTTAGTTTTGAAGAAATAAAGGAATGACAAGCTAAAGGTCTTTGCTACCACTATGATGAGAAATTCGACCGAAATCATAAATGCGCCTCATGGAAGTTGTATATTTTGGATGCTACAAACTGTGGAAATTCCTTCGAAGAAGAAATTGAGATAGAAGTAGAATTAATATTCGACACACCAGAAAGTGAAGAGGAAAATACATCTAAGGTTTCCTTCAATGCCTTTGCGGGATTTTCTGCTCCACAAATGATGAGGATAAAAGGGAATTTTAAGAAACAAAACCTTATTGTGCTCCTAGACTCGGGTAGCACGCATAATTTTATCGATCCAAGGGTGGCTAAACAAGCTAATTATTTTATATATCCTTGTAATAATTTCAAAATGATGATTGGAAATGGAGGAAAAATTGCATGTAAAGGTGAATGTCAAAATATTAAACTAACTATGGGGGATTATAACATGAAATGAGACATGTATGTACTACACCTAGGAGTTTGTGACATCGTACTAGGAGTACAATGGCTATGAACATTGGGTATAGTTCAATGTGAATTTGAAGAATTATGGATGAAGTTCACAGAGAAGAATCAAACTTATACTATCAAAGGATTAAAATCGGGACCCTCACAAATCATAAATTCTCATAGAATGGAGAAAATTATTCATAAAGGAAGCAAATGAATGGCAGCCCAATTATTTTCAATCCAACCCACTCATGAAGAACAGGAGGTGCCAGAGTTATAAAAGATTTTAGAACACCATAAATAAGTATTCAATGAACCAAAAGGACTGCCTCCACAACAAAGTCACGATCACTCTATTCAACTACTTCCAGGATATCCACCCCCTAATATTAGGCCTTATCATTATCCATATCTACAAAATACCGAGATAGAGAAGCTAGTACAAGAGCTTCTTAAAGTAGGGGTCATTAGACCTAGCAGAAGCCCCTACTCCTCTCCAGTTATATTAGTGAGGAAGAAGGATGGGTCATGGTGTTTATGTTTTGATTTTAGAGCACTTAACAAAATGACCATCAAGGATAAATTTCCTATTCCAATCATAGACAAGCTAATAGATGAACTACACAGGGCTGCCTATTTTTCCAAACTAGACTTACGATTGAGTTATCACCAAATCATATTTAATGAAAAGGACATTCCAAAGACCGCATTTTGCACTCATGAAGGGCACTACGAATTCTTGGTGATGTCATTTGGCATTACCAATGCTCCTTCCACTTTTCAAAATTAAATGAACAAGGTATTCCACCCTTTCCTTCACAAATTTATATTAGTTTTCTTTGATGACATCATGATTTACAACAAAACATGGGAATATCATTTGAACCATATTAGCCAAGCATTGAAAATATTGAAATAAAATCAACTCTATGCAAAGAAATCAAAATGTTCTTTTGGAAAACAAGAAATCGAATACTTAGGACACATTGTCTCTAAAGACGAAGTTAAGTTAGATCCTCACAAAATTGAGGATGTGAAAATTCGGTCTATTCCAAAAACCTTAAAAGGTCTACAAGGGTTTCTGGGGCTAACAGGATAAAAAATTATGGAAAATTGTAGCTCCTATAACAACATTGCTTAAGAAAAATGTCTTCAAGTGGTCATCTCAAGCGGATGAAGCTTTCACTACGTTGAAAAATGCAATGTGTACCACTCCTGTCCTAGCTACACCCAACTTTTCTAAACAATTCATCATTGAAATTGATGTCTCGGGGGTCGAAATAGGAGCCATACTCATGAAAGATAAAAGGCCTCTAGCTTTTACAAGCAAAGCATTTTTTAAAAATAATCTAGCTCGTTCTACGTATGAAAAAGAAATGTTGGCAATTGTTCATGTTGTTCAACATTGGAGAGCTTACCTTATTGGAAAACATTTCATTATACACACTGACCATCATAGCTTAAAATACTTCTTGGAACAACGAAATAATACCCCGAAACAACAAAAATTGGCTACTAAACTACTTGGCTATGATTACAAAATTACATACAAAAATGGAAAGGACAACATGGCGGCCGATGCACTCTCTAGAAAATTTGAAGACATGCCTCAAATCCATACTCTTTCCTCCCTTATTCCCAAATGGTTAGATGAGGTTTATGAATAATGGATTAATGATCCTACTACCCACACAATAATTCAACAACTCCAACATAATCCTAATAGCAAAACTCCATATACTTGGATAATATATTAAGATACAAAGGACGAATGGTCCTCACCCCAAATTCCTCTTATCATGAAAAACTTCTCCATGAATTACATACCTCACCCACTGTCGAACACTCAGCGTTCTATTAGTCAAAAAGTGACTAACTACAAAAAACGGCTGATGCACCTTTTTTGCATATTTTCAAAGAAGACCAAAGTAGCCCATATGCTAAAGAACCAAGAAAAAGAAAAATACACTAAAGAAGAAAAGTGTCATGATTTCGTGACATGTCGAGTTTTTGTGGAAAAAAATAGCAAAGAGGGAAAGCAAAGGAAAAAGTCACGATTTCGCGACGTTGCCCATTTTTGCCAAGTCCATCAATAAAAGGGTAGAAGTCAGGGAGAATGTCATGATTTTGCGACATGGCTTATTTTTGCCAGAAGAATAGCAAAACTGCTAAAGAGACTAAAAGTGTCGTGATTTCATGACATGTCACGTTTTCGTGATCAAAACCAAGACAAAAAGCTAAGGAGGTAGAAGTGTCGCGATTTTACGACATGATTAATTTTTGCGATGCAAAAAGAAGAATCAGGCTGAAGATATAGAAATGTCATGATTTTGTGACATGTTGCATTTTCATGACTCAAGAAGGGTAGACGAGCAGAGAAACAAGAGTGTTGTGATTCCGTGACATGTTTGGTTTTCATCAAAGAAAAAAGTAAAGAAGGTTTCACAAAGGTAGAATGTCACAATTTCGCAACATACAAGCTATAGAGAAACATAGTATATTTTTGGCAACTGTTGCATGCACTGACATTAGGCGTTGATTTCTAAATAATGGTCAATTGATTATAACATGGCAGGTCCGCTGGATGATCGTAGAATAACAGGCTCATCTGAATTTAGCCAAAAGGAAATCTATCAAATCTATGGGAAATCCGTTGTATATTCTTAGAAACTGAAGACAATTACTTGTAATTTATTGAGGAAATTAAATGTACATAGTATAAGATACTCTTTTTAGGGTATAAATAGGAGTGAGTCGATCATGAAAATTTTCGGCTCTTGGACGTTTACAGACTTGATGTACATGTTACTAGATTACAAGCAATAAGAGATATTCTTCCTCTAGCTTCTGAAATTCTGTATGCGAGTGTATGTATCTGGTTTTTTAACTTTTATTCATTTTAAGTTTTATAATGTATCTGTTCTAAAATTGAACTATGCATGTATAAACCTTATCTCTAGAGTTGAATATTAAAGATATTTACATGTATTTAGACGAAATCGCACTCAGGAATTCATGTTTTCTATAATAAGATATAAATAAACTCTGAAGATAGTAATCTGCATCCATCATTTTTTAGTTGTTGTCCAATCCGTACTGTGAGAAAATTTCTAGCTTTGGCTACATTTCCCTTATCTCTTGTTTCCCTTTTCTCTAAAAAACTCAAAGGAACTAGCCTTCTCTAGATATTAGATAGATGATCTCAAGCAAGGTCTGTATATTCAATGTTGGCAAAGTTTAAGGCGCAACAATATTAACCAAAGGCAAATTTTGTTCCAACAATTTTTGGCAAGCCTGGTGGGACTAGCAAAGACCACAGTATTATATAAGTTTTGGTGTTTTACTTTAGAGCCTTTGTTTGAAAATCTCAAGAAAAAACTACCTGGTGACTTCGTTGCAATAAAATTTAGACCATAAAAGAAAGACCTTATCTAAATTTTTTTGGTTATATAGCCATATGATAACCAGATCCCGAGCTAAAAACTCTGAATAACCCATCGAGTTCTTTGAGCTACATATCGAAAGCCTAAAGGCACACCCTGTGCTAGCCGCATGATCAAATCCACCTGGCACCATTAGCACCTCTTTAATACCCATAGTAGGAGCATCTGCAAGCAATCCTATAGTAGTTGTAACTCCTTTAGCAACCATGGCAGCTGCCCCTACCCCAACGCATCTTGTGTGGAATCGAACTGGTCCTTTGAACTTGGGAGCACAAAACCAAATTCCATAAGCTGCACTAAAAGCATTGCTGACTTTTGATGAAATAGGCAAAATAACAAATGAGCACTGTTTAGATGTATCATCTCTAGCATCTGTTTACAATATCACTCAGGAAGATGTAATGGTCAGATTGCTGGTTATATCTTTGAAAGGAAAGATGCTCTATTGGTACAGAGCACTTCCCACTGGATCCATTACTTCTTGGGCAGTGGTTGCCGACCGTCTAGTCGATGAATTTAACATACATGTGGATCCTTTCACATTGTTGAATCAATTCACTATTATTGAGAGGCATCCACAAGAAGAAATCCAGGATTTCAACATCAGATTTACCAGAACTCGTGATAGAGTACCTCAGGGCATAAAACCCATGAAAGAACAAGTTATATGCTATTATTTGAGGGCTTTTGATTCAGATCTCAGTATGATAATAAGGCAATCCCATGTAACAACTTTTCCTGAGATATATCTAGAGGCAGCAAAGGGCAAAGCTGATCTCATCACTACAAAGAAATATCCATCAAAGAGTCTATTACCAATTGTACCAAAACTTTCCCAAACATCAATTTCTAAACTGCCTATACTCCCATCAACGTAGGTTCTCCCAACTATAGTCGTACCTCCTACACTCCTTGCATTACCAGCCCTACCCCTTGCATCAGCTCCCTCGAATGACCAGTACATGATCATAATAGATACAATGAAAACATTATCAAATAAAATGGCATCCATGAAAAAGAGGGAAGCTGAACGAAATCTCCAAGAAAGAAGACTTCCACAGATACAAAAATATGGTGCTTCAACGAATGGTAGAGGGCAAGATATAAAAAATGTTGTGTATGCGAATGAGACAAGAGATAATGGAGAACCCACTAATTCTGATTACTGATGTACCACTTGCAATGATCCTCATGGAGAAGATTCATACATGATTCATCAACATCATGTGCAAGTGGTTATTAATGAGAGATCCAAAGAAACTGGCAAGGGACAGGTGAACATAATCAGAGAAGTCCACCACAATTTGGCAATGCCATCCGTGGAACAAGTCTCAGTCCTAACAAGATCAGGAAAAAAGTCATTACAAGTCGACCCTAAGGAACTCCAACCACTAAGTTTTCCTCCTGCCCCTAGGGCAACTCCACAAAAAAACCAGTCTCATTAGAAAGGACATTCTAACCCTCCTCATACTTCTACGACTACACCAAGAAAATAATTTCCTCTTAGAAAAGGGAGCGAGACTCAAGAGTAAGCGAAGGAAAGACTCAGATTTCCTTCATTGACAAAAAGACAAAGAACAAAAGCCACGCAGGTCTATAGAGACCGATATGATGCATCGACTAGTGGAAAGGAGAAAAGTGCTGAGGCATCCCTAGCTGCAACCCTTTTGTTCAACATTGCAGAAGAAATGAAGAGGACTCCTTCCAAAATAAGCATGTATGATGCACTGCAAATTCCTAGTCAGATTGACCTCCTCCAAGAATCTTTAAATTTAAAGAATGATACCTCCTTCTTAAATGTTATACAAGCAAATGTTATACCAACCTTTGGGAAAAACAGACCACCCCCATTCTATCTATCTCTACAAATGGAGGTATGGATAGTTCACAATTGCATTATTGATTCAGGTGCTGCAACTACGGTGATGCCGAAAGACGTATGTGACATAATGGGGATGGAATATACTCAGAGTCATCTTGGTGTGTTGAAATTAGATGGTACTCCAATAAAATATATCGGGGTGATCAAAGATATCCCTATTCAACTCCATAGAATACCAGAAGTAGTCGTCATACAAGAGGTAGTCATTGTAGATTTAGAACCATATTTCGATAGGTGTTTATCCAGAGAGTTCATGACAAAAATTGGTGGTTATCTGTCTCTAGATTATTCTCATTTTAAGGTACCTTTCAAAGGTAAAAGAGTCAAGATCTACAATGAAAAACCATATATTTTTCACGTAGAAATACTAGAGGAAACAACCACCGTCAACATGATGTCTGAGGAATTGGGAAATATCAATTTAATGGAAGAAAACCTAGAGGAACTCCAATCTGAGGATCAGTTTCAATGAAGAACTTCAATGCTATGGTGGAGACAGAAATAGGAAGTTATTCCATTGAGAAACCAAAAAAGCTTCCTGTTGTTGTCCCTAAAACAAGTTATTCAGCCAACCAGTTATGGAAATTGTACTTTGATGGGTCAAGGTGCAAAAATGGAGCAGGAGCTAGAATGATTCTGATTTCACCTACTGGAAAAGAAAAAGTCTTTTTATATAGGTTGACATGAAGTTGCACCAATAATGCAATTGAATACAAAGCTTTGTGTTTGGGACTTACGAAAGCTAAAAAATTGGGTGCAAAATAGCTGCTGATCTATGGAGATTTAGAGTTGATTGTTAAACATGTTACTGACAAATGCATTTGTAAGCAACATTACCTAAGGGATTACAAAAACAAAGTGTTGGATCTATTGGAAAATTTTGAAGCACTAAACATGAAATCCATTTCCAGAGAGAAGAACACCCATGCAGAACTGTTAGCGTCAGTAGGATCCAATTTTTGCCCAATCAATAATGTTATTCAGAAGTCTAAAATAGTCAGACTTATATGCAGGCCTTCTGTGCCCTACAAGGACATTTTATGGCAAGTATTTGATAATGATGAGCAGATCCTGGATTTTTTTATTCATGAGATGAATTGCTCTATAGATAGAGCGTTACAAGAAGAGGACAAAGAGAGCCTTATTCAACTAAAAAACAATCATATCCCCAGGGGACTGATCACCCTGGAGAGCCTTTTCGACAATAGCGACAGAGTTGTAGGTCGAAGGATCAAGGTAGATGAATGTTGATATAAAGAAGTAGAACTAGAACCGTGCAAGATGATCAAAGTAGGGACCGATTGTACAAAAGTAAAACTAGAGAAAATAAAACAGTTATGTAGAAAGTATCCAGATATAATAGCATGGAATTATAGTGATCTAAAAGTGTACAAGAAAGAGGTCATTCAGCATACCATCGAACTAGAGGAAGGAGCTAAACCTTTTAGGCAGAAGCAGAGGCCTGTGAATCATAAAATTGAAGTCTTAATGAAACAAGAGTTGTTAAAACTCCTACAGGCTAAGATAGTATACCCAATCAAGCACTCTACTTGGGTGGCATATTTTGTCCCAGTTCGCAAGAAAAACAGAGAAATAATACTGTGTCTATTTTAGAAATTTGAACAAAGCCTCTTTAAAAGATCACTATCCTTTATCCTAGATTCACCCAATCCTTCATACTGTGGTAGAAGCAAAAAGTTTTTCTCTGTTATATGGCTTCTCTAGTTACAATCAAGTTTGGGTGAGAAATGAAGATCAATATAAGACTGCATTCACCATTAAGTGGGGAACATTTGCATACCAAAGTATGCCCTTTGGATTATCTAACGCAGGAGCAACTTTTCAAAGAGCCATGGACGTAGCTTTTGGGGAGCTTGTAAACAAAAAAAAATTCGTCTATTTAGATTACATGATTGTATTTTCTCACAACAAAAAAGACCATGCCACTCATCTGCAGCAAGTATTTTAGAAATGTAGAGAATTTGGAATATCATTAAATCCTAAAAAGTCTATTTTTGTTGTGGAAGAAGGAATACTCCTTGGGCATGTTATTTCTAAAGCTGGGCTTTGAATTGACCCTGATATAGTGAAGGCATTTCTTGAGTTGTCGCTTCCAGTTAACAAGAAAGGTTTGCAATCCTTCTTTGGGCAAATAAATTTTGTCAAAAAATTCATTGCAAACTTTGCCCAAACAGATAAACCAATGACTAAATTATTGAAAAAGGATGCTCCTTTCAAATGGACAGAGCCAAGGAAAGAATCTTTTCGAAAAATTCTAGAAGCCATCGCTCAAGATCCTGTGCTAGTTAACCCTGACTATTCTCGAGGTTTCATACTATATGATGTCGGAGAACAAGATAGTTATTCTGCAGTTCTCACTCAGAAAGGAGCGGATGATGAAGAAAGACCCATAGCCTTTATGAGTTCCACCATGTACAAACACGAGGAAAGGTACAACTTCATAGAAAAACAAGTAGATGCAATTATGAAATCCTTGAATAAGCTAAAACACTTCTTATCCTAGAGTCGGATGATGGTTTATGTTATTCATCCCGATGTAAGGAACTTCATAATTCAAGGAGAACTGGGTGAAAAAAGAGCTGGATGGGTGACTCACATCCAAGAGTATGATGTAGAAATACATCCTACTAAAATAATCATAGGGAGAGCTTTGTGCCAGGAATTGACCAAGCAAGCTACAAGTGGATATGGGGAGAGCCACCCCATCATGGCAAACACTGAGCAACATCAAGACAGAGTAAGTTCAGGTTGGATCGATGACTTTGTGAGGTACTTTTAGACTGGTTCATGCCCTAAAGATATAAATGCTTCCCAAAAAAGGAGATTCAGAACCCAAGCATTAAAATATACCCTTCGAACAGAAGGGTTGTACAGGATTAATATCGATGGTGTATTATTGAAATGCATTCTTGATAATGAAAAATAGAAAGTGTTAGATGAATTTCATGGGGGTCTCTCAGGGGGACATTATGTAGGTTGAACCACAACTTTGAAGATCCTTAGAGCTGGATGTTATTGGCCTTCCATCTTCCTCAATGCATACAAAGTGACCCAGAGGTGCGAACAGTGTCAGAGGTATGTGGGGAGGAACATGAATGCACCTATGCCCTTAAAAGCTATTCAAGTCGAGGAATCGTTCCAGCAGTGGGGGTTGGATTTTTTAGGTATAATAGAGCCAAATTCATCATCAGGCCACAAATACATTCTCACTGTCGTGGACTACTTCACTAAGTGGGCAGAAGCAATACCCACAAAAAAAACTGATTCAAAAGTGGTGATAGAATTTGTCGAGAGTCTAATCACAAGGTTTGGCATACCAAACTCTTTGATTACAGAAAACAGATCTTATTTCACTAGTGCAAATATGATAGAATTTTCCAGTCGATATGGAATTTACCTGAAGACTTCCTCTAATTATTACCAACAAGGTAATGGATTATCCGAGTCTACTAATAAGAATATTTTAAGAATCCTGAAAAGAAAATTAGAGGATAATAAGAAGAATTGGCACTCACTCCTGAATCAAGCCCTGTTGACCAACAAAATTTCAATCAAGAAATCAATCAATACATCACCATATGCTTTGGTTTATGGCAAAAATGTTGTTTTGCCAATTCATATGGAGATACCCGCGTTGAAATTGCTAAACCAAGTTAATGAAGATGAAGGCCATCCAATGGATGCCCGAATGATGCAACTTCTGCAGCTAGAAGAGTCTAGGGAATAGGCCTACAATCATCATCAAAAACATATGTTGAAAATAGCCGGGTGGTTCGATAAGAAAACCACTTTCAGGAAATTCAAAACAGGTGACCTGGTGTTAAAATGGAATGTCAAGAAAGTGAAATCAGGACATCATGACAAGTTTGACGTGTTTTTGGAGGGGCCATTTGAAATTATTTCAAAAAAGCAATTCAATGCCTTCTAGTTAAAATATCAAGATGGATGGGTTCTACCCATCACGGTGAATGCATTTCACCTAAAATTATATTTCCATTAAAAGGGACAGATCACCATTATATGTATAGTATATTATAAGTTTTGAGTTTTGTAAATATTCCCTTTTTGTGTCCTAATAAAAATTGTTCTTGAGGACTATCAGAGTTTGACATTTTGAATAAAATTTGGAGGGAAAAGTTTGCCCTTGTTATTTTGCATTTTCAAATCTAGAGTTGTCCCATGGTCATCTAGGAGTCAGAAAGAGGGAATGAGTAAAAAAATGTTTTGAAATATGTTATGTATGCTTCTCAAAATATTTCTAAAGATCCACCATCGAATGTTTCTAAGCAACCATGTGCCCGGGGTTCAATGGAAGAAGATAATTTATCTGTCAGGCAACATCTTTTTCAGCATGGGATAATTCCCAGTCCCCAGGTGGTTTTTTAATGATCTGACGAGAATTTTTAGGAGTTTTCTAAGGAAGGTGGCGAGAACGAAAACCAAAGAAATATGGACGAATCAAATCGACCAACCGTCATTTAATGCATTAATTTTGCATGTCCTCTCAAACTACATAAAATTAAATTCAAGGATTTGGAAAGGCATTTCATGATTTGCAAACTTGCTGAAACTCCTGGAGAGGAAAAATAAGTGAGGAACTATCTCTTTAATGCTTTAAAAGCCAAAAATATCGCCAACCACTTTTTTACCACCACACTATAGCATAGTGAGGAAGGAGTTGTGAAGCAATCAGAAGAAGTTCAAAGTCTGTGTACCTGATAATTCATAATGGCCCCAAAGAAGGTGAAGAACCAGGTAGCATCTACCTCATCACCCCCGACTACTTCGATAGTAAAAATAAGGGAGGAGAACAATGCTAGTTTTATTGATAGAGACTCCCAAATTGCAGATACAATAATAACATGGAAGGACCTAACGGAGATTCAAAGCAATATAAAGAATCAGGTAGCGACTGGGGTTTCTGCATCTTCTCCTTCAATTTTTGCATGCCATTATTTCTTTTACTGGTATGTATATATTCTTGTTCATCCCTACCCAGAATTGGTAAGGGCAATTACAAATTTCTATGATGAAAAGGAGAGAAAGGTTAGAGATTTTTTATGGAGGGTTCTATTTTCTTTGTCCAAAGATGCTTTTGTTTCTGCTTTTGCTACAGGCCATGTCCCCTTCTTAGAACCTAAGAAGTTTGACCCCTTATAACAGGCTACATATTTCAGCTCGTCCGAAAAGGTGAGGGGTTTCCTAGCCACTCAGATAAAAGATCTTCCAGAAGGGGTAAATCCACTAGAACCCCCAATTGACATGGCAACTTTTAAAAATCCTGAACTATATTCCATCCTGACCATTATTGCTAGACTAAAAAATGATGAAAAGGTTCAGAAGTGGCAAGTGGTTGTAGTAGAATGTTTGTCGAACCCTAGAATGTATGATTCGGCTATTATGAGCAGAAGTGTGAAACCTATTTTCTTTGACTAGCCTCAGTTTTTAAGTGCAAAAATTCATGAGGGTTTGGCGGCATTGAAGGCTGGAACCCAGTTTTAATTCAGATACACTTCATATTTTGTGTGGTTATTCTTTTACTTTATGTCTCAAGAATTAGCTTTCATTTCAAAAAATGATAAGAATGAGAAGGGAGAAATCTTACCAGCGTATGAATGGACCAATCTGTTATACAAATATGAGTCATATTATGATTTCAATAGGGAATTTTTGGGCCCTGCGCTAAAAATCATGTATGGACAAATAACAAGATTGACCCCCAAAGCAGAAAAGGTATTGCAAACCAAGTTTACAGAGGAGGGGGATTGGTTTATTCTAACACAAGGAATATGCATCATATTGTATGGGTTTACAGACAAACCCTTTTTACTTCCTCATTATGTGACTGATAGAGTCTTTGCCTTAGAATATGTTAGGCAAACATAAAGTATTAATGTCAAATTCGAGACTGGAATTGGGAAAACCAGTACCTATAATATGCCTTTTAGTTTTTAAGGAATTACTATTTCAAATAAGGGGCAAAATGAACAGATAGTAGAGTATTTGAGAAAATTGGGGCTTATTGAGATTCTGCAAAGATGGAAATATGATCCCATGAACAGATTTGCTGAGAGACAATCCATTTTGAATAAAACACAGATTAAAAAATTTCATGTTAAAGTCAGAGATGATGTTGAAGAAAATATAAATAACACAGAAGATGAACCCCTAGAGTGGCACATAGAAAATATGGAGCCTTTGCCCCCTTGGCATGATTTTTACGAAGTAATTGTTCAGTTTGACCCAAAAAATATAGAAGCTCATCAATTTACGAAGGGTAAAATCACCAGGATTTAGAAGATTAGGCCAGATTGGGATGTGGCTAAAATTTGGGAATGGTGGGTAATGAGAGTCCAGACAAATTTTATTTTATCGAGATACCCCACCAAAAATGACAATCTATTCGAACCTCGGTATAATGAAAATCATGACTCCTAGGGAGGAAGTTTCCCTGTTAGAATCCCTCCAAGTATAGGAGGTAGTCATTCTTCTAATCCTAAAGTATGTCAGCAACCTAAAGTATCCCAACCACCTGAGGAATCCCAGTAGCTCAAAGCTGGTAAAGGAAAAGAAATTGCAGAGGCTTAGAATATTCCCCTTGTTCAGACCAAACCTAAGACATCTAGGAAAATATCAATAGAAGAGGTTTTTACTTAAGATCAAGGAAAGAATTATAGTTTGAAGGCCACCCAGATGATGTTGAAAATGGGTTATGATGGAAAAGGGCTGGGCAAAGAAGGACAGGGGAGAGTTGAACCTATTCTAGTAACAAAAAGAGAGAAGCATCTAGCACTTGGGGCAGATATTCTGACGTCAAGACATCATTCCTCAAGAATTGTAAAATTCATTCCACCTTCGGACTCGAGTACAGAATCTGATGAATCCATAGCAAAAAGAATGAGAAAATTGAAAATGATGGCTGATAGAAGAAAAGACAAGAATATTATTCAAACTTCTTCTAGTAATCAAGAGCCTCAAGATACAGAAGACAACTCATGAAAAGGACTCAAGAAGGTAAACAAGACCATATGACTAAAGAAAACACTGATGTCGATGCTCAGGAAGTTGAGCATGAAAATTCACATAAGGAAGTCTCACACGACCCACCCAATTTGTCTCAAGAGAGCCAAAATAGTGAAAATAAAAAACAAATTTCGATTAAAAAATAAATCTTGATGGTAGGACAGTAGCAGGAGAAACATATTATAAACTTGGACAAAAGTGATGAGGGAAATAAAACTCCTGATAAAGACAACGCAGAGTGAAGAAATGATCGTCAGTGAACATGAAGAAGAAGAAGAACACCAACAGCAAATCTAGCCGAAAACAGGTATGTTTTCTTTACTTTCTTCTTCTCATTCTCCTACTCATTCCCATTGTAATTCTCCCTCCTTTTCTAAAATCAACAAAAGTATAATGTTCTTGCCAAAAAATTACCTTGTTCTCCCAAAAATGGCAACATCTTCCCATAATCTGCAAATTTTGGATCCATAGTTCCTCCCATTCATTTTCTCCCCAACATTGACATCCCGGTGGCTAGAGTTACAACTTCTCAAGGGACTGAGTCACACTCCACCATGGCCAAGATTGAAAATCTGAAAAAAGTAAGTAGGAATGCTTTAGATTGGTGGACTTCACATTCAACTGAGGATTCTAAAGCACCGGCTACTATAAGAGAAATCATTTCTTTAGACCCAGCTAGTATGCAGAGGAAGAAGTTGAAGTTAACTCCTATTACTAAGAAATCAAAGGGAGAAATGATTGTGGAAGATTACCAGGCATAAGAGATAAATGAAGATATATCTCAACTTCCTATGCAAGATGAGTGGGTGAAAGCCCAAGCACATTTTGGGACCATATACTTACAAGGAGGACATTATCAAGTAATTTTTTTAAAGGAAAAGAAGAAGAGGAAGGAATTAGAGACTATGGTGAAAGAACAAAAAACATCAGAGAAGGCTCTTACTCTAGAAGCTAAAAAATGGGAGGGTAAATTCAGTGTTGCTGCCAGTGAAGTGGCAAAATATAAAGAAACGTTGAGTGTGGTAGAAGCTTAGATTCAGGCGTTGAATACACAAATACAATAGCTATAGCAATAGTTGGTAGAACAACAAAACACTCCTATATTTTCAAAGGATAAAGTAAATAAAATGAGGAAAGAATTGTTAAAATATTTTTTATCTTTAGTATTAAAGGCTAGACCTTTATTATTGTATTTAGCTAAAGTAACGGAAACTACTGAAGTAGTAAAACATGAATTTGGAGCTGCCAAAGCATGTTTATTGAAAAGAGAATATGTAGCTACTAAAATTTAGATTTTGTCAGAAAATATGCCAGGAAGCATGGAAGCCAAGCTCAGAAGTGAAGCCTGGTCCTAAGCTAAAATTGCAGCAAAGAACTTCTTTAGAAAGTTTAAATTGATAGCACAAGGAAATAAGTTTTTGCAAGATCTCGAAGATGAAGCGAAAGGGTTGCTCCAAAAACTTGATTTGGCTATCCATAATGGGCTTCCTTACCTCTGGGATGATGGTTCAAAATTTTTGAAGGAAGATGTCCTTTCATCATCAATGAAAGATTTTATTGAGGATGAAACAGACATAGACGGCTGGTAGGAACCTATAGAAGAAAAAAAGATCATGGAGATGATACAGAGGCTGACATAGATTAAAGCCTATTTACAAGAACTAATTTCAAGGCAAAATATCATTTCTTATGATAAAGTGGAGGAGTTGCAGTATGTATATCAAATTTTCATTGATTCTTTTGATTTAGAAGATGAAGACTAGAACCGAGTTTGCAAAACGTATCAAGAGGTAATTACAGCAATAGATAAAATCAAAAGATCTAAACATCAGGGTCAAAAACTAGCAGCCAGACCTAGGACCAGCTCTCAGAATTGAATCTTTTATGTTCCTCAGAAAAAATTTAAGTCACTAAGTGGTAGAAAAAATGTTTTGATAAGGTAAAGATCACTTATATTCCAAAGTGCATTATTTTTCTTTTATCTTTGCTTTTCCACTTGAAATTTTACTTTTTGCAACTGTGTTGGTGACTCCGTTTCCCAATGGATGAAGGCCTGGTCTCTATTTATTTTTGCAAGCAAAAAATCCCCTCGAAGGTGCCAAGAATGTTAGTAAAAAAGTGACTAACTACAAAAAATGGCTGATGCACCTTTTTTGCATATTTTCAAAGAAAACCGAAGTAACCCATATGCTAAAGAACCAAGAAAAAGAAAAATACACTAAAGAAGAAAAGTGTCACGATTTCATGACATGTCGATTTTTCGTGGCGAAAAACAGCAAAGAGAGAAAGCAGAGGAAAAAGTCGCGATTTCGCGACGTTGCCCATTTTTGCCAAGTCCATCAATAAAAGGGTGGAAGTTAGGGAGAATGTCACGATTTTGCGACATGGCTTATTTTTGCCAGAAGAATAGAAAAACTGCTAAAGAGACTAAAAGTGTCACGATTTTGTGACATGTCACATTTTCGCGGTCAAAACCAAGACAAAAAGCTAAGGAGGTGGAAGTGTCACGATTTCATGACATGGTCAATTTTCACGGTGCAAAAAGAAGAATCAGGCTGAAGACATAGAAATGTCACGATTTCGTGACATGTTGCATTTTCATGACTCAATAAGGGCAGACGAGCAAAGAAACAAGAGTGTCGCTATTTCGTGACATGTCTGGTTTTAGTCAAATAAAAAAGTAAAGAAGTTTTCACAAAGGTAGAATGTCGTGATTTCGCGACATACACGCTGTAGAGAAACAAAATATATTTTTGGCAACTAGGGCATGCACTGACATCAGGCGCTGATTTTTGAAGAATGGTCAGTTGATTATAACATGGTAAGTTTGCTAGATGATTGCAGAATAACAGGATCATATGAATTTAGCTAGAAGGAAATCTATCTAATCTATGGGAAATTCGTTGTATATTCTTAGAAACTACAAACAATTACTTGTAATTGATTGAGGAAATTAAATGTACATAGTAGAAGATACTCTTTTTAGGGTATAAATAGGAGTGATTCGATCATGAAAAGGGTCGGCTCTTGGACGTTTACAGACTTGATGTACATGTTACTGGATTACAAGCAATAAGAGATATTCTTCGTCTGGCTTCTGAAATTCTGAATGCGAGTGTATGTATATGGTTTTTTAAATTTTATTCATTTTAAGTTTTATAATATATTTGTTCTGAAATCTGAACTGTGCATGTATAAACCTTATCTCTAGAGTTTAATATTAAATATATTTACATGTATTTAGACGAAATCGCACTCAGGAATTCATGTTTTCTATAATAAGATATAAAGAAACTCTGAAGATAGTAATCTGCATCATCATTTTTTAGTTGTTTTCTAATCCGTACTGTGATAAAAGTTCTAGCTTCGGCTACATTTCCATTATCTCTTCAAATTACAAGGTACTCAACTTCGTATGAGCACCGCTTACCATCCTGAAACTGATGGCAAGACTAAAGTTGTTAATAAATACTTAGAAACTTACCTTCATTGTTTCATATCTACTCAACCGCTCCATTGGGTAAAGTGGCTTCCATTAGAATAATGGTGGTATAACACTTCCTACCATACATCCATCTAAATGACTCCTTATAAAGCATTATATGGCCAAACACCACCATCACTCACTGCTTATATTCCAAGGAGTACAAAGTTACAAGCAGTAGATATGGAACTCTCTACTCGGGATGACATTATGAGGATCTAAAAATATAACTTACAAATTGCCCAAAATCACATGAAGGGTCATGCCAATCAACATAGGAGCGAGCGTAGTTTTAAGGAGGGTGATAAGGTTTTCTTATGCCTCCAACCTTACCGACAATCCTATCTCAAAAAAAAAGTCTCACAGAAGTTAGTGCCCAAGTTTTATGGATCTTGTAAGATTCTCCAACGTATTGGGGTCATTTCTTACAAACTGGAGTTGCCACCAACTTCCAAAATTCATCCTATCTTTCATGTATCTTGCCTTAAGCCAAAATCACTATACAAACTAACCTTCCTGAATTTACAAATAATGGAGTACTTTTGGTTGAACTTGAAGCTATATTATATCATCGCTCTCATCACCTTCGAAATCGAGATATCACGAAGGTCTTGATCCATTGGAAAGGTCTACCTTTAGAAGACGCTACATGGGAGACTAGTCACTATATCCAGCAACAATTTCCATATTTCCAGCTTTGAGGACAAAGCTCTTTTAAGGAGGGTGGCATGTTAGGACCCTCCTAACATGTACTAATAATTCCATTTATGTTTCAACTATTTTATAAATGTCACAACCCTTCATCATCTCAACTGTTATAATAGGTATTTTAAGGCAATCCAAGAGGTTGCAATAGGAATCATACATAACATTATTTTATATCTTATTATGTGTTATACTTCAATACAAACTATGATTCCATTGTAAACAATGATTCTTCTTCATTTTATTCTGACTTATTGTTGTAGGTGTCTATCATAGTGTAGTAGAATAGCAAACAAGCCTAAATATGAAGAGAAAAATAATAGAGAAAAAAATACTAGCTTCATGGTTGTGGAAAAAAAATTTTCCAAGACTAAGTGCTAGCTCTGCAGGGTCACCACCTATTAGTTGTTATGAATCATTCCAATTTGTACCTACAAATAAAAATAGACTTGAATTAGGGCTAGTTTTTGGGAGGTCTACGAAGAATAGAAGAGTATGTGATATTTTGTACCAACCAATTAAACCCCAAGATCCTTTAAATTTTTTAAATATTGTGAAAAATATATAAATGGATATGAACATCATAATTGCTACTTGAGTATTATAAATAGTGATATTACACTGTGAATAGAGTCTAAACAATAGAGGATTCACAACTGTTCAAGCTATAAAAGGAAGAATCATTACCTATGATTCAATATAGTGTTTCTACCCTATGCACATGTGTAACAATGAATAGGGGGTACATATTACAATGAAGTAGTTAAGAGAGTAGCAAGTAGGCTTAAAATAATAATATTTGAATAGGACCTGGAAGTGGGATATAACAAGGCTAAAGCTACTAATGTGTTGGGTTTATGAAATTACTACCTATGTAGAGAAAGTAGTGTTTCCACCTTTGGGGGCTAGATAAGAGAAGGCAAAGATGAAAAGTGCCTGGCCTAAGGTTATAAGGTAATAATTAGACTAGATGCTCAAATATCATGATAGAGTCATTCCTAAATGGACTATATTGGGTTAATAATTACTAGCATTTCATGGTCAGTAGAATCATTGTCTGTACAAGGAAAGTAGTGTTTTTTTCCCTAAGATGATAAATTATAAAGGATATAAATGAAAATGTTTGAGATAATATTGTAGGGTTGTTCATAGCATCATTTGAGAGTTACTTGCATGTAAAAAGGCCTAGTGAACAATTGTATGTAAGTAAAAATAATGAGTGCTTAAAAGAGATGCTAGAATCAAGCAACAAGATACAAAGATAATGAGAAATTATAAAAAACTAAGTAAAAGGTTAGTAAATCAAAAGCATGAAATAAAAACAATCAAGAGGATAAAGGAGAGGTAAAATTATATGGATATATATGTTGAATCTCCTTCTTACCCCCAAGCATAATTTTTTTCAAGCCTCAATATGAGAGAATAAAAAGATAACATGAATCTTGGAACAAATGAGCAAGATAAATAGTATAGTTTTATCAGCATAGAACTTGTTATTGTGAACGAAATCCCAAACCTTCAATTTATAGGATTTTTGACATTGGGAATGGAAAAAGATGAATTTATGGTGATGAAAAAAGGAAGGTAAGTTTTTAAACTTCAAATCTTGAGGAAAGGAAATGTTGATCCAATGAGGATAGTCTTGGGCTTCAAAACTAGATGGCATGGATCTAAGGAGAAGAGTTTCATAAATGGAATGAGGCTTAAAAGAGAGAAATAATCCAAGACTAAGATTATGTACTTGGTAGGGCAAAATAATTACCTCAAAATTACAACCAACAACTCTAAACTGGCGATATCATGTATTTAACCATTTTGGATCAAAGAGGACAGAAGGATTGAATTTGAGTGGGAATATTTAGCAAGAAATGTGTTTAGACAAAAAAATTGTGAAGTTTTCACTCTAAAATGTAGAAGGCTAAAAAATATCGGTCAGAATGCTTAATTATCTGATTTAGTTGCTTGGTAGGTGGTCTACAAGTTTGGTGTTTTAAATTTGGTTATCTATAGTATGGTATTATTTTTTATGTATATTATGTAATGTATAGATACTATTGTATATATATATATATATATATATAGAGAGAGAGAGAGAGAGACCTTTATTAAGATGGCGTCAAATTTATGTGATTGATGCTTTCTTGCTTTATGGTTATTTAATTTTTATTATATGATGATGTTGTGATAGGACTTGAGTGATGATGATGTAATTTTATAATTTGATTAAAAATATATCTTTAGATTTATTATATATGCATGATAAATTTTTATAGATGTTTTATTTGTGATGGTATGGTATAAGTATATGCAAAAATGATGGGATTGAGGGGATTTTATATAATTCCATCAAACATTTCTATATTACAGGTTATGATACAAATAAATATGTTCCCAGGGGAACTTTAGATAATGTTATAAGGCATTACTATGATATAATATATCATGCCAAAAGATATGTACCTAGAGGGACTTTACATAATGCATAAGGCAAGGCATTGCTATAATTCAAGATAAATATATTATTTTTATGCCCTCAAAACAAATTCAAGGAGTTTCTTTTATTTTAATGAAATCTATAAATAGATTTACCTTGAAACAAATGTTTCTAAGGACTTTATAAATGTGCCAAACAACAATAGAATTATCTCTAGACAAATGCCATTAAATAATTCTAATGGTGGTTTTACCTTTAGATAAATGTCATAAAGGATTGTTGCCTTACCTTTAGATAAATGTCATAAAGGAATTATACCTTGTATTCAGAAAAATGTCATAAAGGACTTTACTTTATATTTAGATAAATGCCATAAAGGGCTTATAATTTAGACTTATATCTAAAATAAATGTTGGATAGGATTGTCAGATGTAATATGAATTTTATGGATTTATCATGGGAAATATATCAAGGACACTTACATATGTAATATGATGCTGATTTTGACAAAAAAATTAAAATTATTGGGGATTAATTTGTTATGGATTTTATGAATATATCCCCATTCCTATAATGTAATAGAGGTAGTTTTTATAATCTTAAATAGAGGATTTAAACACCCTATAGAAGCCATCCAACAATTTTCATGGATCTAAGAGAAATATGATTATGACTTAAAAATGACTTGGAGAAATAGGTGATGTTGTCATCAACACCTATAAATATCATAAATTTGATCATGTTGTAGCTTAGGGATAGAAGATGAATTGATTAAATTTGTTATCAACACCTACAATTATCACAATATTTATCATGTGACAAGATGGAGATAAATTTATGTGAAAGATATATGAAGATGTTGGAGACAACCAAATATATTTACAACCTTACAATTTTTGAGGATTTGCACCTAGCAATAGAAACTCCTATTAGTTCCTTTGTCTAAGAATAAATTGCAAGACTATTTTTTTTTTTTTAATTTATAATAATATGGTCCTATTAGTAAGATATTCCTAGATAATACTAGACTAAAGTTTATATCCTGACTAGAATTATTGTATATTAAAAGGACAAGATAAAAGATGTGTGGATAAGCTAGGTTGAAGAGACAAGATATGTGATCCAGTTTCCATGTTGCTATCTTCATTTTATAAATTATAAATTTTAATATAAGTACATATATTTATTTATTTACCTAAAAATGTTTTACTTAAAATTTAATAAACAAATCTTAAAATAAAATCCTTTAGAAAATGGAATAGTATAGTACACTTAAAATTATGAAAAAGAAAATAAAATTTCATGATTATATATATATAGATAGATAGATATAGATATGTATGTATGTATGTATGTATGTATGTATGTATGCATGTTTAATCAACCCTTTTGTTGTCATATATAAAACAAGTATCACTGGATAATGAGATAGAGTTTAGATGTTGAAGCTATAAGGCAACAATGACAGTACTCAAGCACTAGATCTCAATATTTACAAAGTTAGTTTTAATCTTGTAGGAATATTCTTATTATTAATAAGTTATATTGATGTTTCTTCACCTATAGTAGATCGATTTTATAAAATTTAGGGTTTATATTGATATTTTCCTATTCAAACGGATATTCTTAGAGTTATTTTTACATAGTTATAAATTATCAACTTGATAAACCAAATAAAATTTTCTCCTGAATTTTTAGCTAATTTATTAAAATAAAATACATAATTGATGTAAGGTGTACAATACCTTATTAACAGCTATCATATATTGGTGACATTTTTCTCATAAAATTAAGAAAACAAAGAGTCCTAAAATTTTATTATTTTAAAATGAACTAATATTAAATTTTAAGTCTTCTATCATCTAAAATATCTCACCAATCAAACTTGGCATCTCCATGAGTCATCAAAAATGTAGTTGTTCACTTAATATTGTTACATTCTAGTAATGAAGCAATAATTGTAGATAAAAGAAAAGGAAATTATTGTAATAATCCCATTAAAATTTGACACTATGAAACAATACCATCATAAGGAAGAACTAGACACAACTTCAAATTTTAACCTAATCATAACAAGTGCAATCTATTCTTGGAGTGAAATTCATTATCGAGTGTAGAATTGGCCAATTATTGTAGGGAACAATCTCCTTATCACGTAGGAACCAATTTTTATCATACTAGAAGAGTGAATAATTATCATCATAAGGAATAAATAACTTCCAAAGAAAAAATGTAAAAAAGGAAAACGTTCTAGCATGTGAAGTTCAAGGTGAAATACTAGAAAGAGATCGTTTGTCTTTAAGTGGTGCTAGTAAAGGAATTTGAGCTACAAAAATCATGTAGAATAACTTTAGAGGTAAATTTTGTTAGAAAATAGTATACATGCTTATTCAGGAGTTAAATGGTCAAGATATTTATGAGGTGTGTGTTTTTGAATATAGTTTGCATAGTTAATAGCTTCTACCCAAAAATTTTTTGGAAGATCTCTTGAATGGAGCATATAGTTTGCCATTTCCTTCAATGTTCGATTTTTCCTCTCTACAATGCCATTTTTCTGTGGATTATGGGATACATAATGCTGATTAATGATGCCATGACTTGATATAAATATAGAGAACTAATTATTGCAGTATCCCCCCCCATTATCTGTAAAAATTTTCTTGATGTTGCAAGAGGCCTAATTTTTAGCTAAGGCTTTGAATATTTTGAAGTGGGATAGAACATCACTTTTATATTTTAGGAAGTACACCCAAGTTCTTCTAGAAAATTAATCAATGAAGGTTAGAGCATATTTTGCTCCTTTGAAAGAAGGCTATGGAAAAATCATCAAGTCACTATGGATTAACTCTAGAGGAGATGAGGCTTTTAGAGTACCACTTGGGTGGAAAGGATCTTGATGTTGCTTTCCAAGAGCACATCCAAAAAATAATCCATAAATAGAAGAGACTTGAGGTAAACCTATTACTATTTCATGGGTATTCAATTCCTTTAGGTAGTTATAACTAAGATGACCAAACCTTTCATTCCAAATTTTGCTTTCAAGATCTCCATGAGCCATAAAATAGGAGGTCCCTTCTGGATTTTTGAATCCTTTGAAGTGAAATAGGTGAGTGTTGTGATGAATATCTCCTTTGGCTATAAGAGATTTGGGGTCTTGAAAGTCTCTTATCTCAACTCTTGTTGGAGAGAAGAGAACTATTTTCACATTTCTAGATGTACAAATCTGATAGATTGAGAGGATATTTGTTGCGATGTTTGGAACATAGAGAACAATATTTATAGAACCACCATCAATGGATATGTCACCTATTCCTTTGACTAGGATAAAGGATGAGTCATAAACTTCTATGCTACTTGTTGAACTTGAGGAGATAGAAGAGAATGACTTGTCTGAAGCACTCATGTGATGAGTTGCTCTGGAATCTAGGACCCAGTATTTAGATGAAGTATTGGTGGTCTTTACTTGAACATTTAAGGCTTTTCCTGTCTTCTTTTTATTGTCTATATTTTGATCCTTCATAGTTGTCTCTAGTTTTTGAAGTATTTTCCAACATTTTTTGGCAGAATGGCCATTCTTTTTACAGTGAGTACAAGTTATGGGACTCCTTTCTTTCTTTTTGAATTTTTTTTAATAGAGGTGGAGGATACTAAGGATTTTTAGGAAGAGGAAGAGATATCCTATTTTGTAATTTTTATTTCTTCCCTAGTTAGTCTATCATAAAATTCTTCTAAGGAAGACATTTTAAAAATTTCACCAAGAGCATATTTTGAAGATATAAAGGTGGTTGCAAAGATTTGAAATACACCATTTAATTTAGAGAGAATTAGATAGATGCATTATTCTTCAGTTTTATTCTTCCCACTGCCTTTGTATTGAGTAAGGACTTCTTTGAATTTGGTGAGAAAGTCAACATTATTGTTGAAGTCTTTAGGATATAAAGGTGTTAATTTTACCTCTAATTGCATTGATATTATTTGCTCTACTTCCCAAACAAGGTTTTTAGTTTTTTCCAACTTTCATATGGAGTTTTACAATTTGTAATGTGAAACCATAAGATTTCATGTACATTAGTTCTTATAATACCCATTGTTTCATACATCTTTCCTTTATGAACAAATATTTCATATTCTTTATCAAATTCAGGTTTCTTTTCTTCTATAAAGTGAGTGAGCCCTTTCTGAGAGATAAGATTTAAAATTTTGGGTTTCCAAGTATGATAGTTATGAGAGGTGAGAAGATCAATTGTATTTGTTTTTCCAAAGAAAGTTGAAGTTAACCAATATACCCCCCTTATAACTTTAAGTGTTGATTAGTACAATTTATAGAATATATGTAAGCTTTTTAATGTCACAATCCTTTGATTACCCTCCCTAACGAGAGGGAAACTATAAGTAATAGAGTTTTGTTATATTAAAATTTTCTTTAGAGACAATTTCTAGGCCCAATATTATTCTTCTCAATTACCCGCCCTTACTTGAGGGAAAATTTAAGTAATGAGTAGAAAAAATATTTGGAACATAGGCTTGAAATGCAAGGATGATCAGCTAGATTTGGATATCGGAATATCTCAATGACTCACCCTTAAGAGAGGGAAGGTGTAAGTAAGAGAGATATCCAACATATGAAATATGGTTACCGAAAAAAATATTTGCCTGGCCTGTACACCAAGTCTCTCAAAAAACCCGCCCTAACTTGAGGGAAACTATAAGTTTTTGAAGAATAGTGGTACGTGGAATGTAGGCAATATATCTTGAAGGAAAATTTTAGTTTTAGAATTTTTTTTAGTGCTTGAATTTAATTCTAGAAATATACTTCTTTATATATTTATATTTATATATAAAAATAATAATATAGCTGAAAAGAAGTGTATTTAATGAACAAGCAAGAAGTGGAAAAAAAATTTATCCAATTTTTAAGTAAACTTTAGTTTTGAGTGCTTGAATGATTATGAGAAATAGACTTTCTTTATCTCTATATTTAAATATAAGAAATGAATATAGCTGAAAAGAAGTGTATTTGAATAAAAAGCAAGATTATGAAAAAATGTGCCACTTATGAAGGGAGGCTATAGAGATGACAATAAGAATTAGACAAATTTGGACCACCCCTTTTAAACTAAATGGCAAAAAACAAAGGTGCTAGAACCAGCACCAAAAATCCCCCCACAATTTGTTTTTATATTTATTAGGTTACAATTGACTTTTACCTTTTTTTGAAGATAGCCTTTTGAAAAATAAAAGGGCTATGAAAAAAGGTAAAAAAGTTAGATATTTAACTTAATAAAAACAATATACTTGGATCACAACTTTGAAAATGAAGAGACCAAAGAAAAAGTCCTTTACAAATGAAAACCAAGATCAAGTCCGGGTGATGAGAGTGCTTTGATTCCAAGCGGTTTGACATCAATGTTACACATTGGAGCAGAACGTAGCCATGAAAATAAGATTTTACTCGTTGCGAAATGAAAAAAACTCCAGCCAAGATTTTGAAAGAGTCTTCATGTAAAATAGAAATGTTAGAAAAAATAGAAAACAAAATGTCAAGAGGGCGAACATATATCTCTGTGAATGATCTGCTTTAGATGAAAAAAGGAGCTCCTGCAAAACCAGAGACAGATTAATTCAAGCAAAGTGAACGCTAGGTGAACGTATATCTCTGAGATTGATTTGTTGAAAGTGGAGCTCCTACAAAACCAGACAGAGATTAATCCAAACAAAGTGAATGCTAGGCAAACGTAAATCTCTGAGAATGATTTTTGAAAGTGGAGCTCCTACAAAACTAGAGAGAGATTAATCCAATCAAAGTGAACGATGTAGCTCTGTTTCACCAGAGAAAGTGAAATGTTTCAAGATATGATCTACAGAATACATTTTAACATCCAATTTTTTTTTAAAACATCAATGTTACTATCATAAATGAACAAATATAGATATTAAAAAATCATCAATGCAAGTGGCCTTGATGATATATCTGCAAATCAGAGAAGATAAGAAAACAAAGCAAGATATTATTAAGATGAAAAATGATTTGTAGATATATAGTAATACCTTGGCACCAAAAATCCCAATAAGAATGTTTGATATACAACAAACGTTCATCATAACTGAGGTGAAAACTCTCAATTTAATATCAACCCAACTGGAATCTAAGAAACTATGAAATACTTGTAGTTTATTAACGTATATCAAAGAACCACCTGATGGAAAAGGGCACGCTGCTGAGGAAGATATGACACCAAAAAAGATATGGTAGAGGCAACGTTTAAAAAAATATGACAGTTGTATTAAAATTTATTAAAAAATGAACGTCAATGAAGTAAGATATTTAATCAAAGAAGAGGTAACAATTTTTTTTTTTAAATAACAGCTATCAAATTTTAAAAAATGGATTCCAAAGAGCTTAGAGAGGAGGCGCCAACCAAACAATAATGGGTGTTCCTAAAAAATGTGTTAGACCCAAAGTGGAGACTAATGTGAGAGATCACTTAAACACAACAAATGAAAACCAGTGAAGCCCATGGGAGAGATCACGGATGTAGAGACTAACGGGATAGAAAACACTATGTTTTCGAAATAGGGCCCTCCCTGTTCAAAATTTAGAGAAAAAAATTATAAATAAATTACCCCCTAAGGCTTAGGGGAAGCTATATTAAAGAAAGTGTAGGGCTAGCACTTGAAATGGGCAACACGCAGTAGAATATAGCTAAATATATAGAAACTAGAAGAGCTTATTTTGTTTATAAAATATATCTCTCTATGATTTGAACAGGATGAAAAATAACCAAAGATATATTTCTTTTCAACCAAAAATAATTGTTGAAACAAAATATATATGGATAAAAATAACTATACCACAACCCTTAATCAAGATGAATACAGTCTAAAATTATCCAAAAAAACTGAACCAGATCTTAAAATAGAAGAGCTTCAAAAACTCAAATACCTATAAAGAACTATCCTAGCTCTGGTACCATGTTAGAAAACAATATTGTATTGAAAGAAGGAAATAATTCTGCAACACATCACAAGACTTGTAGAGAAGCTCAATGGACTGATTGATTATTCCATGGATCAACTTTGTATAAATAACAAAGTTGATCATTGAGAGTCGTTGGATTACAACTCATCAAATCTGATCTAGACTATAACTGAGAGTTCACCTTACTCATGAAGGAGTGGAAACTCAAGTAAGCCTATCCTAGTAGAACTTAAGAGAATAATTACTTATTCTACCAACTTTAGATAGCTAAGCATCAATTTTATTAAGAGATGTTACCAAAGTAGGGATTTACTAAAATTCGAATCATTTTACCTAATTTAAAAAGAAATAAAAAATTATTGTAAATAGACCTAACATTTTATTTATAAAGTTTCTTTAGTTATTTTTATAATATTAGAGCTACTTATTGTAATGAAGGACCATCCGCTAATCAACTAGCCAAGTCTTACCATTCTAAAACCTATCACATACCAGTTGTTTGGAGACAGAGTGGCTAATTTTATTTCTCAAACGTCCAACTGCAAGTAATGGAAAATTATTCCTACCAATAACCTTAGCAATGAATTTAAAAATTTTCTAATAGAAATATCAAAACTACTAAGGATCTATGTCATTCCAAGCATCCAATCCAGATACACTCATGTCTAGAAAATTTACGAGGATGACCAATTTATAGTCAAAACATCTTATCACATTCAAGATCCTCCAACATAGTCATGGGCATAAGCAAAGCTTGTATGGATCAAACACTTAATTATAAATGTGAGTTTCTTTTCTTAGATTACCTCTCAGAATAAAATTTAAAATATTAATAATCTCATTAAAAGAGGTATGTACATCACCAATTGTTATGTTCTCTATAATTCTAATTGGGACTCAACCATTCATTTATTCTTGGAATGTCCATTCTCCATTGGTAGATTGAATTCCCTCTTTGATCTCTTTAGCATTGTGTGGGTTCAACCATAATGCCTTTGCCAATTGTTAGAACAATGGCCAAATCTCTTTTCAAATTCCCAACTAAAGTTTATTTGGTCCACTTTTATGCATCATTACCTATGGCAACTATGGTTGGAGAGTAATAATAGAGTTTTTAATAGTTTGAGAAAAAATCCTTGGTCTATCTTCCACCGTGGCATCACTCTTACCTTGGAGAATGCCCAACTTGTTTCTATATATGAAGTCCCTAAACCTGGTATTGAAACTTGTTTGTTTAATATGTTTAAGTTTAAGTGCAATCCTTCTATGGCCTTCCAAACCCGTATTGATAGATCTATTATTAAGTGGAATCATCCTATGGTTGGTTGGTTAAAACTAAAATTTGATGGTACAAAAAAAGAGAATCTTGGGATGGCCAAAACTAGGGGTAATATACAAAATGATAAAGGTAAAATAATATTTTCATATGCAAATAATATTGGGATTCAGTACAACAACCTTGTAGAAGTGAGAGCCATGTACCAGGGTTTGATAATTATGCAGGAGTTTGATTATGACCACATCATTGTTGAATGTGATTCCATGCTTTCTATCAATTGGCTCAAAGAAAATAAAATCCCACCATGGAGTGTTCACAATATGACTAATAAATTATTGGGTAGATACATAAACATCATTATTCAACATGTGTATAGAGAAGAAAATAAAGTAGCAGATTTACTTGCAAACAAAGGAGTTCTAGAAGAATCCCTTCGCATTTGGTGGTCTAACTTCCTAGTGGGACTCATGGAGGTAAACCATGGTGATGGAATTTGTTTACTTTAGAGATTATGGTGGTCCAAGTAAGTCTATTGAACCCCAAATGAGACTCACTTGCCTCTAGCCTAGGAGGAATCACTTACCATGTGGTATTTGATTCCTCATGAGAATTTTGAGATGCAAGTCAATGTCATCTCAAGTGACAATTCTGGTTTACATGGTTCGTGTTCATGGATTACTTGTTTTGACAGTTTCTCATTTTCATTTTTGGATTTTTTAGGTTTTTTGGGAACTTCTAGGTTTCCCTTTTTGTCCTTTTGGATGGTTTTTCCCAAATGCTTTTTTATTTTGACTGACTTTTATTGTTGATCCCAGTTGGGTTCACACCTATTTCTCTCTATAAAATATTTTGGGTCCTTTCAAAACCCCTCTATCAATCAAAAATATATATACTGTATATTAATATCAAATTGTACTTAATAAAAATATTGTGCATGGTTTCTATGAATTTATTAAGTATTTTAACCTTTTGATTTATACTTGAATTATGCTTGTGGCTTTGCCCTTTCACTTGGTTATTATATCTTACTTATGGATTTAATTATAGTGAGTGTATTTTATCACTTTTAAATAAATGGATTGGATCATTACTCATATTGCTATTGTCAAAAATCATATTTGTTGTGTATGTGCATTTTATTTTACTTTCTCACATATCTTTTTCTACAACATTGTTTAGATTAGTTTAGACTAATAATTTTGTGAGAAATTCAACCCACTAACCCAAGTATTGAGGATTTCCTTCATCTCCTTTTTCTTTTGAACTACAAAATCACAAACACCTATATTAGATTAGAATATTTATTTAGATAAAAAATTTGCTATCACTTCCGCAAATTTTAAGGTCATTTAATAAAATTACAATCAATTATGAAATATATATAAGACCCAATGACACAAAACATAAAATTTTATCTACCCTTGAATTAATTAAATGAATAAATATATTTAAAAAATGTATATTATAACAACTTGCTAGCATTGAAAAGAAATCATTCACATATAGATAAAAATAAAATCCACATATTCAAACTATACATTTTAATTTGATTTATTTATTATATATAATGGTATGGACACATTTTATTTTTTATTCATATAATATGCTCTCCAACATATTTTGAAATGTATATTTGTTTTTATATTTTTTAATTGGCTATTTGGGATTGAAACAAACCTAATCGTATTAAAGCATGACTACATAATGGAATTATGTATGCTTACAATTATGAATGTATCACTTGGCAAGATTCAAACCTAGGTTTTCTCTTTAATGTTGGGGAGTCTAACTAGTTGAGCTAATACCATTTGATATAATTATTTTAAATTTTTAAATAATATATCAAATATAATTTATTTAAATGCAATAGTTTTTATAATAAATGAATTTTATTAATATGTTTATACACATAATGTTTATTATTTCTATATCATATTGTGTGGTCATTCACATAAGTTATTTGATATATGTTCTATATTTTTACAAATAAACTAAAAAAGCGTTAAATAGTTTCTATGTCTATAAGATGATATAAGATTGAGTGGTTAAAAATAAATATTTTTCAAGTGTAGCATCTAATTCAGACATATAATACATAATTATAAAAAATATTTCACCCATTTCAAACCTTTTTGAAATTATTTAACCGATATTGCATCATAACAACATGAATATAATATTTTTAATAGGCCACATAATGGTAATAATAAACCAAAACAAAAAAAAAAAGTTTATTATTACCATTATATGGCCTATTAAAAATTGAGGTATTTAGCCAATTGATCTCATGTCATTTAATCAAAATATTAAGGTTCACATATAAGGTTTAAACCTTGGTTCAAGATGTGAAACTCTTCACTCCCACCCAATTTAATTAAACAACATGGGCCATGGAGTGTTGACATTTAAAATTGGCTTGGTAATTGATTATTTTTAAGTTAATTTATATTGGATTAAAACCAATCCCACTCCATAAGCCATGGAGTGTTAACTTTTAAAAATAGTTTAACATTTACCTTTTTGATGTGTTTTATTACATTGAAACAAGACCCATCCTTATTGCATCATGATCACATAGTAGTATTACAATAGCTTGATCCCATGAGCCACTAAGTGTTAACTTTTAAAATTAGCTTAATATTTGATATTTTAATCGATTATATTTGATTTAAACAAGTTCCATATATAATGCATCATGATCATGTAATGGTATAACAATAACTTGATAATTATGCATATATTGTTTGACAAGAACCTGAGTCTCTTTTCTTTTTTTAATTAGATGCATGAAGAGGTTTTGAAAGGATCCCCAAACCTTTTATAGAAGTGTATTATAAAACCTTTGAGAAGCAATGAATAACCAAAGGACTTGCCCAAGAAGAAACCTAGGTCCAAGAACCATCCAAACTACATACAACCAAAGAGAAACAAATCACCCCATAGCGAAACTAATCATAGATTCCTCCATAGAAAATATATATTTTCCTCTTTCCAAAATATTTGGGGTTGCTTGAATATTCATAAGGACACTTTTGGAAACCAAACACCCCAAACGAAGCAGAATGATGGACAAAACTACGTAGTGTTAGTGGTATAATTTGCACATGGGATAATTTACAAGTGTTAGTCTCTTTTTTTAAGTGGAGAAATTTAATTGGATAAAGAAATATTTTTTAAAAAATGATTATGTTAATTTTCAAATACAAAATTCCATCCCTTGTTGTTGTAGCCCTATCTAGTAGATGTGCTCTAGATATATTTGATACAAAATTCTAAGATCCTGTAATAGATAGACTAATATAACTATTGATACAATATAATTATTATGCTAACCCAAATTCTTAACAAAATTGAATAAAATCTAAATGAAATTGTATAGAAACTAAATATATTATCCCAAAAACTTAACAAACATAAACCTTGGAGACTCCATAAAAAAATAGAGTAGGATAAATTATGTTGGGTGTGATAGCTTTGATTCTAATGTCATTGGTTTCTAATATATCTTGGAGATCCAACTTTAAAAAAAATCTTCTTTGTCAATTAGGCTCTTGATGCTCTATCTCTTTAAAAATATGAGCTAGTTTCTTCTAGCTCAAAGTTTTTATAGATATGTATCATTTGGTGTTGATTGTCTGCTATAACATTTTTATCTCTTGTATGTACACTACATATGGATTTTATTGATCTATTAAACATATCAAGTAGTTTTTATTTAGGGGAAAATCTAACCCTCTTTCATTCCAAAATATGACCTTATTTTTGTTGTCTTTTTAGTCTTGGAGAAGTGTAAGTCTATTTGAGTTTTCTTCTAAATTTTCATATTATCCTAATTTTTTATCTCTTGATTTGTCTTCCTAAACCTTAACATGGATATAATTGTTGGAGTAACTCAAGGGATGGTAACCACCATAGCTTGAGTCTCCTTTACTCCTTTATCATCCTCATGTTCCAAAGAGTTGATATTTCTTGTCTTTGTGTCCTAAACTTCCTCTTTAGATTTTGTTTTCATTGGGAATTTACCTTTATTTTATGTCGTGATGTCTTTAGGGGATTACTATTTTGGAGGAGTCTTCTCACCATCTTCTAATAATAGAGTAACTATTTGTGTTTAAATTTTCTACTTGTTTTGGTTTCTTTGTTTGCCTTACAAATCTCCTCAATTGTCTTGTTCTAATAGTTTGACATTCTTGTTCGTTAGCTTTTTTTCCTATTGAGATTTGGTTGGATAATTATTAGAGAAATATCCATGATGATAACAAGAAATGCACTTGAGAGTAACGTGCTCATAGTCCCATCGTTATGTGTTCCTATAATCTTTTTGTAGACCTTTTTTTTAGATTCACTTATACACACATTTTAGCATAAATTGAATTATTAGCATTTTGGGGAGTCGAATCTAAAAATGTGTTTATTGTATAACCTATGAGTTCCATTATTTGTTTATTATATAACTATAGATATAGTAATGGAAGCCTATCCCACATATATAAACCTATTCTAGTTATTCTACCTATGGATCAAAGCTTATGAACCATTGGAGTCATGTATAAAGGGCTTGATCCTAAAATCTAGGACTCTTCATTGAAGATTGAGTTTATTTACTCCATTGAGGAGTAGATAAACATGAAATAGCCTGAAGCCTCTTCCAACCACCATTAGCTCATATATGGAAAATTTAGATACCTTGCTAGATACTATCCATTTATATAGATGTTGGACTTGACTAAATACCTATAATATTTTGTATAAGAGCTTGTGCTATTATCATAAGGATAAAACTTTGGATAAAATGAGGGGGACCTCAACTATGGGATCTTCGTCAAGCTTAGCTATAAAGGTGTTTCTTGTACCTATCTATGGATATATTCAACATATTGATTTGAGTGATTTACCCATATGTTCTAGCTTCTCTTGATCAAATAAGGGAAACTAGGAGAGAAATAAAAAACATGTCATGACCCTCCCTTGGTAGAATTTTTATGTGGATGAATATATGTTTGTTGTGTAGTTTTATTTAATGAATGATTTACCATTTCATGCATAGTTTTATAGAACATTTATAATAAGGAAAATATGAAATATTTATTGAAGGAATGATTAATTATTCTATATGATAAGTTATTTAACACTTATGTTTCATAAAAATGATGGTTTGATTCTATTTGATTTTACATACATTATATATATATATATATATATATATATATATAAACTTAGACCTAATAGACTAATATCTTACATTGTGATTACATAGGATGACAAGACATTGATGATGGATAAATATTATTTATATATTTTTAGTTATGGTTGACATGCTTGTATATGAAAGAAACTTATGACCATTTCACAACTAAACATCTAATTTATTTATTAGGACTAACCCAAGTTGTGGGTTGAAGATGCAAACTCTATGCTAATAGTAGGTTGAGTTTCATTACGGCTACATCAAAATGAATATGGGAAACATTGATGAGAGGGAGTGGGAAGTTATGAAAATAATGGTACATGAATGGCATATGGGTAATGAGCCTTGAAGGAGGCCATTGTAAAAAATATGGGGATATTTTTTATTTTGAAAAAAGAGAGTGAGATCATAGAGCTACAACAGGGGGACAGAGAAGAGTTTCAGGTGGAATCTGCAGTGGACTCATTGGAAATGATTGGTGACAATAAATTTGTGTCAATATATAATTTACTCTAATAAAATCAGTAAGTGTTTTGGAAGTTGATGTTAAGATCTCTAAAAAAAAATTGAACTAATTTTGGAGTCTTTATTTTACATGAGAAAGGTACAACTACTAGTGGAAATATAGTTATATCACTCACTGTAAATGATGAGTATATATTGGTTTAGCCTTCATGTGAAGGGAGGTAGTAACTCTTTATGGTTCGATGTCATACCTTCACCGAAAGACATCACTATACCTTATACTATGCCTCTACTAAAAGAAGTTTTATTTGGACTAGAACCTTATCCTTAGAATGACAAGTAGTTATATAGAGATGTGAATATTTTGTTTGTGCATTAATAATGTGATGGGATATCTAAAAAATTAGTCATATATTATGAGGGGTATGACTCCTGGGCATACCTTAAATTAGAGAGTTATTTCATGTTTATGTTCTTCATCAGGAGGGATTGACAACTTGTGTTTTATTTTGTTATTGAACTATTGTTACTTAATTGATCGGGTGATGTTAGTTGGAACATTGGAAATTTATCCTCCTGTTTCACTTTTTTGACAATGTATATCCTATTGAAAATCACATATGTATTTGCTTGTCGATTATTGTGAATATCTTGTTAGTGAAGAGATTAAGGGTATTTTTAGTCTTCTAGTGTTTGGATGACATTGAATATTCATCTATGATGTAGGACAGATCTTTAAATAACGTCTTTGATTTCTACTTAGTATTTTGTTGGAAATTTTGGGTACTTTGGGTACATTGCCTTTGCTCAAGTATATAAGTTGTCATTGATGTCAAGAAGATTTTGAAGGAATTTGATTTGATGTCAAATAATTTGTTTTGATGAAGGTTACAGCATAACAGTTTCAAAGGTTTTTTACAAACCCCAAGCTGACAGGTTCGAGAGAAAGAGCTCGCAAAGAAAAGTGTCATGATTTTACGACAATTTGCAAGAGGGTTTGTATAGACGAAAAAGTGTCACGATTTTGCGATAGGTTCAAGAGAAAGAGCTCACAGAGAAAAAGTGTCGCGATATCGTGACATGTCGGGTTTTCACGACCCAAAGAAAATAAAAGCGCTAAGGAGAAAAAGTGTCGTGATATCACGACATGTTAGGTTTTCATGACCCGAAGAACAAAAAAGAGCTAAGGAGGAAAAGTGTCGCGATATCACGACATGTCGCATTTTCGTGACTTAAGTAGGAGAGAGAAAGCAAGTTAGAAAAGTGTCACGATATCGCGACATGTCACAATTTCATGACTCAAAGAGCAAAGAAAATGTACGAAAGCTGAAAGCGTCACGATTTCATGACAGGTTGCAAAGAAAACGTACGGAAGCTGAAAGCGTCGTGATTTTGTGACAAGTTGTAAATAAAACATATGAAAATTTGATAGCATCACGATTTCAAGACTGGTTACAAAGAAAGTGTACGAAAGCTGAAAGCGTCACGATTTCGTGACGATTTGAAAGGTAGAAAAGAAAGCAGACGGAAGCAGAAGTGTCACGATTTCGTGGGAAAAACTGAAAGCAGGTCTTCTATAGGAGAAGTTTCACGATTTCATGACAAAAGCAGAGAGGAAGGCTATGAAGATAAAAGTGTCACGATATCATGACAGAAGTGAAAATGAAGTCTGTAGAGGCAGAAGTTTCATGATTTTGTGACAAAAGTAGAAAGGAGGTTGACGAAGGGAGAAGTGTTGCGATATCGCGACAAAAGCAAAGTTGATGCTAACAAAGATAGAAGTGTCATGATATCGTGACAAGAGCTTAGTTGAAGTCGACAAAGGCTGAAGTGTCGTGATATCATGACAAAAGCCAAAATAAAGTGTACGATTGCAAAGGTGTTGCGATATCGCGACATGTTGTAGTTTCGTGGCAAAAGCTACATTAGAGTTACAGATGCAGTTGAAGCCGACAAAGTTAAATGTGAGCCGATGAAGATTAGGGTTTGCAGCTGATGAAGTTTAGGGTTATGCAGCCGACTAAAGATTAGGGTTATAGCCGACTAAGATTAAGGTTTTGATCTTAAAAGTGTTATTATAAAACGTAGGCTATTTTGAAGAGTTGTGGAGTTGTTAGTTGTGATGTTAGTAGATAGAGCGCAGAGTGAGAAGTTTGATCATCGAGAGCAGAGTGTAAAATTCGATCGAAGTGTGCTGAGTGAGCGAAGAGTCATGGTGAATTGTTCTAAGTGCCGCTATGATTGTGCAGATAGTGCAAAGGTTGAAGTTCGACCAAATGCAGCTGTGATTGCGTAGAGAGAGCAGAGGGCGAAGAGAGCACAAAGGGCAAAGACGAACGTGGAGTGCTATTGTATGGGCACAGAGTGTGTGAAGATAGTGTAGAGTGTGTGCAGAGAGATTACTGAGAGAAGACAAAGTGCAACTGTAAGAGCGTAGAAGATGTGTATGTTTCTTGAACAGTTTTGGACAGGTTTCGATGGGGACTTGTGAGCATATTTGGATAGGTCCTAGCAGAGGACTTGTGAAATGAGTTTGACAGTTCTATCAGAGAACTTGAGGATAGAGGTGCACTGGTTCTATGATAAGAACCTAAGGATAGATTTGACAATTCTTTAAGAAGGCTTGTATGTAGAGGATTGATTTGTTCAAGAGTTGGATAGATCTGACAGACAGAGGAAGACTTGTACTAGACCAACTGACTATGATTGGTATAGGTTGGTGAGCTATTGTGGACATGATCATAGAAGATAAAGGTCTCTTAGGCTAAGCATTGAATACAGGAGTTCTTCTGTAGAAAGGAGTTCCACGTGCTGGAAAGAGGTAGAGGTAATTAATCTTCTGAGGGATCATTTCTAGAGCAGAGGGAAAGGTATCTCCTTTGAGCAGAGGCTCATAAATTATGATTAGGGGAAGGTATCTCCTTTGGGTCGAGGCTCATAAACATTGTATTTGGAAAGAATTCCCAAATAACTTTGAGATAACTTTTAGACAAAAGTTTTTATGGATGTAGCCCAACCATTTTGGGTGAACCACATTAAAAATGGGTCTTCAATGTGTGATGCTTTCTGTCTTGATTAATGTTGTGTTGATGCCACTGCTATCTAAATTTAAAATTATTAATTGGTTAAGTCTTATACTGTTCACCCCCCTCTTAGTATAATTCCATGTTCTTCAATTGGTATCAGAGCAGGTCTCTCTAGAAAGAGCCTAATAGCTTGGAGAAGGATCTATCAGAGGAACATAAAAATTCAGAAAGAGATGAAGAGGTTGAGTTCGATCTCAAAGGTGAATTCTTCTTGGCTTTGAGAAAGCTTTAGAAATTTAGGGAAGAGAATTTTGTTCTCAAGCATCAATGTCAGGAAGAAAATATAGCAAGATCAGAATTGTCTCAAAGTGTTATAGAATTCAAAATTCTAGTTGAAGAAGGGAATAAGGTTGAACAGGTTCTGACAGAGCTTCTCAAAGGAAAGGAAGCTGATTGCAAGAAACTAGAAGAAGAGGTTATGTCTCTTAGAGTGAATTTGGAACAATTGGCTCTCAGACAGAATACTCCATGTGAAAAGCAAAATAAGGATGGTATCACCATTCAAGAAATAGGGTCTTCGAGCAAGATCAATCTTCATCCTAAAGAGCAGTGGATTCCAGTTGGTCACAATAAGAACAATCATCCAAGGCATCAAAATAGGTTACATAATACTTTCCATGGCTATTATTTTTCCTGCAAGAAATTTGGTCACAGAGCTATGCATTGCAATAAGTATTTGAAATAGCCATAGTAAGGAAAATGTTAACTCTTTTGCACCTCTTATGAATAAAAATGTCTTGTGTTACAAGTGCAAGAATTTTGGGCATATAGCAAGGATGTGCAGTTTGGATAGATCTAGCCTTGAGTTCACTAAAAAGAGAAATGAGATCAAATCTAAGTCAATGATAGTTCAAACTGCTTTGCATGCTCAAGACAAAGTAGAAAAATGGTATCTTGATAGTGGTTGTTCAAAACATATGACTAGTGAAAAGGAAAAGTTTTTGGTCTTAAAAGAAACAGAGGAACAGTCAGTTTTGGAGATAACAAGTCAGCTAAAATCTGTGGTAAAGGGACTTAGTTTGGATGGGAAATCCAAAATAGAAAATGTGCTTTATGTAGAAGGCCTAAGACATAATCTTCTAAGTTTGAGTCAATTTTGTGATCAAGGGCACATAGTATCTTTCTTTTCAAATAGATGTGAGATAAGTAAAGAAAAAAATGGAAAACTCATTGCTAGTGCTACAAGGACTCCAAACAATCTTTACATGCTAAGTGAGATAAAAAAGGAAAAGTGTTTTCTAACTCAAGAAGATGAGAGTTGGTTATGGCATAAAATATTGGGGCATTTGAGCTTTGATAATCTTGTCAATATTAGTAACAAGGAAGTAGTTAGAGACTTGCCCAAAATAAAAATGCCCCATAACATCATTTGCGGTCCTTGTCAACATGGAAAATAGACCAGAACCAGTTTCAAATCAAAAGGGTATACTTCTTCAAAACCATTGGATCTTATTCATACTTATTTATGTGGCCCTACCAAAACTCAGAGCATTCAAGGAGAAAGCTACTTCATGCTGTTTATAGATGATTATTCTAGAATGACTTGGGTTACTTTTCTCAAAGAAAAATCTGAAGTTTTTGAAAAATTTAAAGCTTTCAAAGAAATGATTGAAAATGAGAATGACAAGATAATCAAATGCTTAAGATCAGATAGAGGAGGAGAGTTCACTTCAAATGAATTTGTGGAATACTATGAGCAACAAGGAATCAAAAGAGAATATTCAATAGCAAGAACTCCTCAACAAAATGGAGTAGTTGAAAGGAAAAACAGAACTATTGAAAATATGGCTAGAGCTATGTTAAATGAGTCAAAACTTTTAGATGGCTTTTGGAAAGAGGCGGTCAGTACAATAGTCTACAATATCACCAGGGCCCAACTTAGAGTCAATCATCATAAAACTCCTTATGAGTTATGGAAAGGAAGACCAGCTACGATGAAAATACTTCAAAGTGTTTGGGAGTAAGTGCTTCTTCAGAAGGGAAGATCAAAATTTGGGTAAGTTTGATCCTAGGTGTGATGAGGGAATATTTCTTGGATATTCCAACAGAAGCAAGGCCTACAGATGCTTCAACAAAAGAACTCATACAGTTTTAGAGAGCATAAATGTAACGATTGATGAAAAGACAGGGGATAAGAGAACCGATCCGAGAACTCGATGATGAAATTTGTCAAGAAGAATTCAGAGAGTTTTCAGATGAAGAAGAGGAAATACAACAATTACTTCCCAAAAATCCTTCACGATATGTTTAGAAACATCATCCCAAAGATTTGATCATTGGTGATCCAAATAGGAGGAAAACAAGAAGAAGAGTCATTTTCTCACATGATTCTACAAATGTTTCATTATTATCTCAAATTGAGCCAAAATATTTTAGTGAAGCATGTGCAGATAAGTTTTGGGTAAAAGTAATGGATGAAGAGCTAAATCAAATAGAGAAAAGTGAAACTTGGGAATTGGTTCCAAGACCTATGGACAAGAATGTCATTAGCACAAAATGGATATTCAGAAATAAACTCAATGAGGATGGAAATATTGTCAGAAACAAAGCTAGGTTAGTCTGCAAAGGTTATGCTCAAGTAGAAGGTGTTGATTTCGAAGAGATGTTTGCTTCTGTTGCTCGTCTTGAAGCTATCAAAATTTTTTTGGCCCTTTCAAGCTTCAAATCATTCAAGGTATATCAAATGGATGTAAAGTAAGCTTTTCTAAATGGGGTGTTGGAAGAAGTCTACATAGAACAGCCAGAAGGAGTGTCTCTCTCAGAACAGTCGGACTATGTGTATAAACTAAAAAAGGCCTTGTATGGGTTAAAGTAAGCACCTAGGGCTTGGTACTCAAGACTTGACGGTATCTTCATGAGCAAGGCTTCGGGAAAGGTGTGGCGGATAGCAATTTATATATTAAGGATGAAGGTGATGATATGCTGATTATGGTTGTCTATGTTGATGATATTATTTTTGGGGAAAATAATACTCGGATGTGCAAATATTTTGCTAACACCATGCAGAAGGAATTTGAGATGTCTATGATTGAAGAGCTATAATTCTTTTTAGGTCTTTAGATTGCTCAATCAAAAGATGGTTTATTTCTATCTCAAGGAAAGTATATCAAAGAAATGTTGAAGAAATTTGGGATGATGGACAGCAAACCAGTATGTACTCCAATGATTACAGGGTGCAAGATGAGTAAAGATGATGAATCTCCAATGGCAGATCGGAGGTTGTACAGATCAATGATTGGCGTTTATTATATGTTACGACTACTGGACCAGATATCATGTAGGCAGTTCGGTTAGTAGTAATATTTCAGGCAGCTCCTAAAGATTCTCATGTTATAGCAATTAAGAGGATATTCAGATATCTGAAGGGCACTATGGACTTTGGGCTTTGGTATCCCAAAGGTGATTATTTCACTCTCACAGCTTATACAGATGCATATTGGGCAAGCAGTATTGATGACAGGAAAAGCACTAGTGGTGGAGCATTCTTTCTGAGAAATATTTTGTTTTCTTGGCTAAGTAAGAAACAACCTTTAGTTTCCTTATCTACAGTAGAGGCTGAATACATAGCAACAGTGTCTGGGTGTACACAGGTTTTATGGATGAAAACCACCTTGGAGTATTTCAAAGTCAAGCATGAACAACCCATCTCCATATTTTGTGATAATACAAGTGCCATAAGTATTTCCAAAAATCCAGTAATGCACTCAAGTACAAAGCATATTTCCATCAAGTATCACTTTCTAAGGGAGAAAGTGCAAGACAAGAAGGTCAAGCTAGAGTATGTGTCTACTAAAGACCAGATTGCATATATCTTCACCAAACCTCTTCCAAGAGATACATTTGAGTATCTAAGGGAGAAATTGGGAGTTGTACTACCACCCCAAAATTAATCACCTCATCAGGAGGTGGGGGAGGGACCAAGCTAAGAGGCTCATTCTTAGTCCCGAGCCCCAAAGATGACCCTTTGCCATTGATGACAAAGGGGGAGATATATGAGTAAGGGGGAGAGCTTCAAACTAAAGTGGAACGCTTCAAGTCAGGGGGAGCAAAACTTCAAAGGACGTTGGTCAGTTGTTAGCACAGTTGGTTTCAGCTTTTGGCTCTTGAGAAGTGTTTTCAGTAAAGGTTTGCCATCAATGACAAAGGGGGAGATTGTTGGAAATTTTGGGTACTTTGGGTACATTGCCTTTGCTCAAGTATTTAAGTTGTCATTGATGTCAAGAAGCTTTTTAAGGAATTTGATTTGATGTCAAATAATTTGTTTTGATGAAGGTTACGGCATAATAGTTTCAAAGGTTTTTTGCAAACCCCAAGCTGACAGGTTCGAGAGAAAGAGCTCACAAAGAAAAGTGTCAACAGGGTGAACATATATATGTGAATGATCTACTTTAGATGAAAAAAGGAGCTCCTACAAAATGAGAGACAGATTAATTCAAGCAAAGTGAACGTTGGGTGAACGTATATCTCTGAGATTGATTTGTTGAAAGTGGAGCTCCTACAAAACCAGACAAAGATTAATCCAAGCAAAGTGAACGTTGGGCGAATGTAAATCTCTGAGAATGATTTTTGAAAGTGGAGCTCCTACAAAACTATAGAGATATTAATCCAATCAAAGTGAACGTTGTAGCTCTATTTCACCAGAGAAAGTGAAATGTTTCGAGATCTGATCTACAGAATACGTTTTAACATCCAATTTTTTTTTTTAAACATCAATGTTACTATCATAAATGAACAAATATAGATATTAAAAAATCATCAACGCAAGTGGCCTTGATGATATATCTACAAATCAGAGAAGATAAGAAAACAAAGCAAGATCTTATTAAGATGAAAAATGATTTGTAGATATATAAGAATGCCTTGGCACCAAAAATCCCAATAAGAATGTTTGATATACAACAAACGTTCATCTTAACTGAGGTGAAAACTCTCAGTTTAATATCGACCCAACTGGCATCTAAGAAACTATGAAATACTTGTAGTTTATTAACGTATATCAAAGAACCACCTGATGGAAAAGGGCACGCTAATGAGGAAGATATGACACCAAAAAAGATACGGTAGAGGCAACGTTTAAAAAAATATGACTGTTGTATTAAAATTTATTACAAAATGAATGTTAATGAAGTAAGATATTTAATCAAGGAAGAGGTAACAATTTTTTTTTTCTAAATAACAACTATCAAACTTTAAAAAATGGATTCCAAAGAGCTTAGAGAGGAGGTGCCAACCAAACAATAATGGGTGTTCCTAAAAAAATGTGCTAGACCCAAAGTGGAGACTAATGTGAGAGATCACTTAAACACAACAAATGAAAACCAGTGAAGCCAATGGGAGAGATCACGGATGTAGAGACTAATGGGAGAGAAAACACTATGTTTTCGAAAGAGGGCCTTCCCTGTTCAAAATTTAGAGAAAAAAATTATAAGTAAATTAACCCCTAAGGCTTAGGGGAAGCTATATTAAAGAAAGTTTAGGGCTAGCACTTGAAATGGGCAACACGCAATAGAATATAGCTAAATCTCTAGAAACTAGAAGAGCTTAATTTGTTTATAAAATATATCTCTCTATGATTTGAACAGGATGAAAAATAGCCAAAGATATATTTCTTTTCAACCAAAAAAATTGTTGAAAAAAAATATATATGGATAAAAAATAACTATACCACAACCCTTAAGCAAGATGAATACAGTCTAAAATTATCCAAAAAAACTAAACTAGATCTTAAAAAATAAGAGCTTCAAAAACTTGAATGCTTGCAAAGAACTATCCTAGCTTTGGTACCATGTTAGAAAACAATATTCTATTGAAAGAAGTAAATAATTTTGCAACACATCACAAGAGTTGTAGAGAAGCTCAATGAACTGATTGATTATTCCATGGATCAACTTTATATAAATAACAAAGTTGATCATTGAGAGTTGTTGGATTACAACAACTCATCAAATCTGATCTAGACTATAACTGAGAGTTCACCTTACTCATGAAGGAGTGGAAACTCAAGTAAGCCTATCCTAGTAGAACTTAAGAGAATAATTACTTATTCTACCAACTTTAGATAGCTAAGCATCAATTTTATTAAGAGATGTTACCAAAGTAGGGATTTACTAAAATTCGAATCATTTTACCTAATTTAAAAAGAAATAAAAAATTATTGTAAATAGACCTAACATTTTATTTATAAAGTTTCTTTAGTTATTTTTAGAATATTAGAGCTACTTATTGTAATGAAGGACCATCCGCTAATCAACTAGCCAAGTCTTACCATTCTAAAACCTATCACATACCAGTTGTTTGCAGACAGAGTGGCTAATTTTATTTCTCAAATGTTCAATTGCAAGTAATGGAAAATTATTCATACCAATAACCTTAGCAATGAATTTAAAAATGTTCTAATAGAAATATCAAAACTACTAAGGATCTATGTCATTCCAAGCATCCAATCCAGATACACTCATGTCTAGAAAATTTACGAGGATGGCCAATTTATAGTCAAAACATCTTATCACATTCAAGATCCTCCAACATAGTCATGGGAATAAGCAAAGCTTGTATGGATCAAACACTTAATTATAAATGTGAGTTTCTTTTCTTGGATTACCTCTCAGAATAAAATTTTAAATATTGATAATCTCATTAAAAGAGGTATGTACATCACCAATTGTTATGTTCTTTATAATTCTAATTGGGACTCAACCATTCATTTATTCTTGGAATGTCCATTCTCCATTGGTAGATTGAATTCCCTCTTTGATCTCTTTAGCATTGTGTGGGTTCAACCATAATGCCTTTGCCAATTGTTAGAACAATGGCCAAATCTCTATTCAAATCCCCAACTAAAGTTTATTTGGTCCACTTTTATGCATCATTACCTATGGCAACTATGGTTGGAGAGTAATAATAGAGTGTTTAATAGTTTGAGAAAAAATCCTTGGTCTATCTTCCACCGTGGCATCACTCTTACCTTGGAGAATGCCCATCTTGTTTCTATATATGAAGTCCCTAAACCTGGTATTGAAACTCGTTTGTTTAATATGTTTAAGTTTAAGTGCAATCCTTCTATGGCCTTCCAAACCCGTATTGATAGATCTATTATTAAGTGGAATCATCCTATGGTTGGTTGGTTAAAACTAAAATTTGATGGTACAAAAAAAGAGAATCTTGGGATGGCCAAAACTAGGGGTAATATACAAAATGATAGAGGTTAAATAATATTTTCATATGCAAATAATATTGGGATTTAGTACAACAACCTTGTAGAAGTGAGAGCCATGTACCAAGGTTTGATAATTATACAGGAGTTTGATTATGACCACATCATTGTTGAATGTGATTCCATGCTTTCTATCAATTGGCTCAAAGAAAATAAAATCCCACCATGGAGTGTTCACAATATGACTAATGAATTATTGGGTAGATACATAAACATCATTATTCAACATGTGTATAGAGAAGAAAATAAAGTAGCAGATTTACTTGCAAACAAAGGAATTCTAGAAGAATTCATTCACGTTTGGCGGTCTAACTTCCTATTGGGACTCATGGAGGTAAACCATGGTGATGGAATTTGTTTACTTTAGAGATTATGGTGGTCCAAGTAAGTCTATTGAACCCCAAATGAGACTCACTTGCCTCTAGCCTAGGAGGAATCACTTACCATGTGGTATTTGATTCCTCATGAGAATTTTGAGATGCAAGTCAATGTCATCTCAAGTGACAATTCTGGTTTACATGGTTCGTGTTCATGGATTACTTGTTTTGATAGTTTCTCATGTTCATTTTTGGGTTTTTTGGGTTTTTTGGGAACTTCTAGGTTCCCTTTTTGTCCTTTTGGCTAGTTTGGATGGTTTTTCCCAAATGCTTTTTTATTTTGATTGACTTTTATTGTTGACCCCGGTTGGATTCACACCTATTTCTCTCTATAAAAGATTTTGGGTCCTTTCAAAACCCCTCTATCAATAAAAAATATATATACTATATATTAATATCAAATTGTACTTAATAAAAATATTGTGCATGGTTTCTATGAATTTATTAAGTATTTTAACCTTTTGATTTATACTTGAATTATGCTTGTGGCTTTGCCCTTTCACTTGGTTATTATATCTTACTTATGGATTTAATTATAGTGAGTGTATTTTATCACTTTTAAATAAATGGATTGGATCATTACTCATATTGCTATTGTCAAAAATCATATTTGTTGTGTATGTGCATTTTATTTTACTTTCTCACATATCTTTTTCTACAACATTGTTTAGATTAGTTTAGACTAATAAGTTTGTGAGAAATTCAACCCACTAACCCAAGGATTGAGGATTTCCTTCATCTGCTTTTTCTTTTGAACTACAAAATCACAAACACCTATATTAGATTAGAATATTTATATAGATAAAAAATTTGCTATCACTTCCGCAAATTTTAAGGTCATTTAATAAAATTACAATCAATTATGAAATATATATAAGACCCAATGACACAAAACATAAAATTTTATCTACCCTTGAATTAATTAAATGAATAAATACATTTAAAAAATGTATATTATAACAACTTGCTGGCATTGAAAAGAAATCATTCACATATAGATAAAAATAATATCCACATATTCAAACTATACATTTTAATTTGATTTATTTATTATATATAATGGTATGCACACATTTTATTTTTTATTCATTTAATATGCTCTCCAACATATTTTGAAATGTATATTTGTTTTTATATTTTTTAATTGGTTATTTGGGATTGAAACAAACCTAATCGTATTAGAGCATGACTACATAATGGAATTATGTATGCTTACAATTATGCATGTATCACTTGGCAAGATTCAAACCTAGGTTTTCTCTTTAATGTTGGGGAGTCTAACTAGTTGAGCTAATACCATTTGATATAATTATTTTAAATTTTTAAATAATATATCAAATATAATTTATTTAAATGCAATAGTTTTTATAATAAATGAATTTTATTAATATGTTTATACACATAATGTTTATTATTTCTATATCATATTGTGTGGTCATTCACATAAGTTATTTGATATATGTTCTATATTTTTACAAATAAACTAAAAAATCATTAAATAGTTTCTATGTCTATAAGATGATATAAGATTGAGTGGTTAAAAATAAATACTTTTCAAGTGTAGCATCTAATTCAGACCTTGTTAGGAGATATATAATACATAATTATAAAAAATATTTCACCCATTTCAAACCTTTTTGAAATTATTTAACCCATATTGCATCATAACAACATGAATATAATATTTTTAATAGTCCACATAATGGTAATTGTTGACAATATTGTCACATTCCACCAAGGGGCAGAAAAATTGAAACTTTGTACAATATTTGTTTTCTTGAAAGTTTTCTTTTATTTATAAGTTATAGCAATTTTGGTTTTCCCTATCGCCCCCTGGTGGACAAAATGAAAAGAAAAGAGTTTCGGGCCCGAAGCGCTTCAAATCATCACTTCGGGCGAGAAGTTTTCCGAGAAAGCAAAAGAAACGCTTCGCACCCGAAGCATTCCCAGCAGCTACTTCGGGTGAAAATTTTGTGAAGCAGCATCCAAGTAACTTCATCGAGGAAGAAAAGATAGCCCAAATCAGCTAAGGCAAAGAAAATACTTCAGGCCCGAAGTATTTCTAAAATCCACTTTGGCCAGATTTCTCCCGAAGCAGTAGAGGTCAAGAAAATGTTTCGGCCGAAAATCCCCCGAACCGCCTTTTCAAAAGAAGATCGGCCCGAAGTGTTCATCTCAACCCATCAGCGAAGCAGTTTTGTCAGCAAAGCAGTGAAGGATAGAGGAGGATCGGCTTCGGCACTCCACGCCCTCGAAGTAGTTTTACAATGTGGAAATCAGTGAGGTGCTTCCAGGAACGCTTCTCGAGTTGGGCATTTTTCTCGAGGTAGTCAGAGGGCCTCATAAATGCATATTTTCTTGCCCGATAAGCCCGCTACTCATTTTTGGCAATTGGATGCGAAGTGTCAGTCCGAGAAGGAGAGCCCGACAAGCATGGCCACCACTCGAGCACCGCACCTACAATCCGAGGACACCCAGGTGGCTCATTTAATGCATCTTTCCCCGGTTGACTCGGTCACCATTACCAATTTTGGTAGCCGATTTGAAAAGTCATCTGCAGCAGCAGCGAGGAGTCGTTTCTCAAGGCCCGAGGGTGTACTCCGTCGATTTTGTAATAATTATTCAGAGGGTCGGGTCCTCTATAAAAACCCAAGCTTTGCAATGTAAAAGGGGGGGAACTTTCTGCTAGAAAGTTGTTGTAACTTAATGTCATACGTCTAATACTAAATATTTTTATGCTTTATTTCTCTCTTTTATGCTGCCTTCTGTGCTTAATTCTTTTGTCTGTTTGCACTCGTATACTGAGACTCTGAATCCTGAATCCGATGTGCGATTGGGAACTGTACCCTAAAATTTGCCCTAAAGGATACATAGGAGAGGAAAAATGCTTTGTCATTTTCTTTTATGCTGCCTAGTGGATCAAGGTTTTTGTTATTCCCTCTTCTTAATCGTTGTTACTCTAAACCCTGAATTCCAGCGAGAGAGAGAGGAGAACCCTGCGAACCCGTCCAGAGGATACATAGGAAGTTTGACACTTCGTTTCTTTCATCTGTTCTTGGTGTTTTTTGCTGCTATTTGAGTTATTAGTGAGTAATCGTGCTTCCTGTTCTTCCCCACCTTAAATCATCAATCTCTAACCCTTATCCTTTTTTATTTCTTTCTCTAACCCAAAATCCTTTTATTTCTTTCCTGCACTCTTATCTCAAACCCCAAAAGTAGATTAGTATAGGAGCCGGCCTTTCTCCGGAGATTGGCACGAGGGGCATCTCTTCCTCTCGGCATTTCAATGTTGGTCACAGGTCTAGGGCGCACAAACCCACCGAAAGTCCTTTCCTATGCGGATTTTATGACCAACAGTTTCTGGCACGCCCGGTGGGACTCAAGGTCCCATATTTGAGAAAATCCCTAGCCCGTCTTCATCGGAGCCAGTAGTTCTAACAAAGTTCCCGGTGAGACCCGATCAGTCTCATCCCCTGATTAGTAGTGAGAATCGATGCTCTCATTACTAAGAGACTCTTAGCATCTGGCGACTCTCTTTTACCCGAGAATCTTCAAGTCGTAAAGACCAGTACTAAAGCATGTGCCTTCATGCAAACAAGATGGAGAGTTAGGAATAGAGGAGAGGAAACCGATTTCTTTGAGCTTGATATTGATGCCTCTGGGGAACGCTCTAGGTTAGTTACCCTCGAATATCTCTTACATGGGACATCCTCGCAAGAGGCTGCTATTGACGAGCAAGGCCTAACTTTTGATAGCACAACAGCTAGTTTTCCTTCGAATCCTCCCAACTCACTAAAGCATCCTAGTGCCTCCGTTCCCTTTGGCCTTTCAACAAGCAACCCAAGAGGGACTTCGAGGACTTTTGTTCCATAGAACCCAAGCACAAATATGGCACAACAACAAAAAATGCAGCAGCAACCACCGCCCAGATTATTTCCAACATGGAATTCTTCGTCATCATTGAATCTTGCGGGCCAAGGGCAAGTTCCACCTGCTGCAATCAAAAATCTCCCGACGTTCGATGGAACAAAAAAGACTACTCTGGAACATATCCAGGACATCATTTCCCTGGCGTAAATCCATGATATCATAGAAGAGCGAGTGATGGTGAAGCTCCTGGTTCTCTCCCTTAGAGGAAAGCTCCTATATTGGTACAGATCTCTGCCACCCGACACTATTACGGGATGGGACCAATTAGCCGGGCAGTTGATGCAAGGTTTCAATGAGTCCGTCGATCCAACTTCTCTTCTGCAACAATTCACTTCAATCCAAAGACATCCACAAGAAGAAATTGTAGACTTTAATGTTAGGTTCGTCCCAACCTGGCAAAGATTCCTAGTTGGACTTTGCCCAACTAATGAAGCTGCGGTGTACTACTTCCTTCGGGCCTTCAATCCTAATATCGGCCTTATGATAAGGTACTCAAATGTCAATACTTTTCCTGAACTATATGGGTTAGCCAAGAAATTAGAAACGGACCTCATAGCCATAGGCAAACTCCCTCAGAGAATGCCAATGCCCATACTCCCCGAGTTCCTTCAAGCCCAATATGCGAGTGCAGTCACTCCATAGATTTTTGCAATCCCTGCATATCCGATCTCATCTTGGAACCCGAATCCTGTTGTGTCACAGATCATGGCTCCATAGATACATTTCCCCACACTTTCAACTACACCACCCATTATCACTCCAACATTTCCAATGTTTCCAGCACCCCTCCAACATCCTACCCTGCCTCCGATACCGACCATGGCTTCTTTACCATTAGTTCCCAAGGCCAATGATATGCAAGCCAAGATACTGCAAGAAATGCAATCGTTAAATGCCATGGTGCAGACTTTGTCCAACAACATGACCATTGTCAAGAAGAAGTAAGCACAATAAGAGTTTCTACCAAGAAGGTCTTATTCCACGCCTGCACTTACCAAAGATCAAGCGGTCCATCAAGGGAAAGCTTTGGCAAGAAATGTTGTAATAGAAGAAGTCCCAAGCACTTACGATCATGTATACTTGTGCTCTACGTGTAATGATCCTCACAAGGAAAATACATGAATGTTGCATCAACACTACATGCAGACGCTAACAAGCAGTAGCCAAGGCGGTCAAGTCAATGTCATCAGACAATTGGATCAGAACTTGTCAATCGGCGAGGAAGAGCCAGTCGTAGTCCTTACTAGGGGAGGTAAAAGGTCAATAGAGGTGGATGCTACTCAGATGGCCCCTTTGAAGGTACATGCTCGATTTGAAAAGGGACAACCATCCTCTTCAGCCCCGAGCGAAGCTCCTTTCCCAGCTCTAATCAAAGAAAAGGCCCAAAAGGCCACTGCCGAACCACCTCAGGTGGAGACCAAATAACAGGCTAAGGAGAAGCTCAAGTTTCCCTAACTCACCAAGTGATAAAGGGTCAAAGAAATAGAGCAATATCGCACCAATTACGAACCAAGAAAGGAACCTGAGGTGCATAGCTCCCTAGCCTACAACATTGTAGGAATTGAAGAGAATTCCAACCAAAATCAGTTTGTATGATGCTCTGCAACTTCCTGGACAAGTGGACCTATTGCAAGAATCCTTGAAGAAGATTAATACAAGGAAGGCAGAGCCACCCGCCCTGGTGCAAACCTTGTCCGCATCCATCATGGGGAAAAATAGACCACCACCGTTCTACTTATCCTTACAAATGGAAGGGTATATCGTGCATAATTGTATGATAGATTCTAGAGCTACGACGATAGTAAAGCCAAAGGCAGTATGCGAAGAAATAGGCATGGAGTACACACGAAGTAGTCATGGATTCCTCCAGTTGGACGGTACCCCAGTGAAGACTGTAGGTTTCATCAAAGATATTCCTATTCGACTACATAAGACACCTCAAATCATAGTCATACAAGAGGTGGTAGTCGTGGACCTTGAGCCTTACTTCAGCATGTGCCTATCAAGGGAGTTCACGACAAAGCTGGGCAGATATCTGTCCATGGACTACACTCATCTAGAGATCCCCTTCAAATGGAATAAGGTGAATATCTATAATGAAAAGCCTTCTACATTCCTGGTTGAGAAGATGTCCGAAGAAGAAAGCAGTGGCCCTATGCATACGATCGTGGAGGAACTAGAGCAAGTGGATTTGATCCAGGAATCCCTCACACAGTTGTGTTGTGAAGATGAATTTTCATTAGCAGATTTCAATGCCATGAGAGAGACTGAGGTGGGGTGCTACACCATCGCCAAGTCTTAGAAACCAGCTAAAGTGGAAGGAAAGGTTTCTGCTCGAGAAGGACTATGGAAATTGTTCTTCGATGGTGCCCGATGCAAAAATGGCACTGGGGCAGGAATCCTTCTGATTTCTCCATCCGATGAGCAAAAGGAGTATTGCTACCGATTAACATGGAGCTGCACCAACAATGCAGTAGAGTATGAAGCCTTGTGCTTGGGACTCAAGAAAGCTGACAAGTTAGGCATAAGGCATCTTCAAATCTTCGGAGATTCTGAACTAGTTTGCAACCAGGTCACCAACAAATGCTATTCAAAGAAACACTATCTTAAATCATACCACAATAGGGTATGGGACCTGTTTGACCAGTTTGAATCCCTCAATCTACAATCTATTCTACGAGAAAAGAATCGACATGTAGATGTCTTAGCATCCATCGCATCCCAATATTCTTCAGTGGATGATATGGTGCATAAGCCAAAGGCTATAAGGATGATCTATAGACCCTCTATCCCCGACAAAGATTTACACTGGCAAGTTTTTTACAATGATGAGCAGATCATCAATTTCATGATCCAAGAAGCCACTACGGTCGAGGACCAAAGCCCGAATGAGGAATAATATGAAGGATTGGTCCAGTTGAAGAACAACCACATTCCTAAGGGATTGATCACACTTGAAAGCCTTTTTGATCAAAATATCGATCACTCTCTCACAGGATCCAGATCAGCACACAATAATATCAAGATTTAGAACTGGAACCTAGGAAAGTAATAAAGGTTGAGACCAATTGTACCTCAAAAGAAAAATAACAGATCCGATGTTTGTTCAAGAAGTACCTAGATATCGTGGCTTGGTCTTATCATGATCTCAAGGGATATGATCGATAGCTAATCCAACATATAATCGAATTACAAGAAGGGGCCAAACCTTTTCGATAGAAGCAAATGCCGATCAATCCAAAGATCGAGGTCCTGATGAGGACCGAACTGCTAAAGATGCTCGAAGCAAATATCATTTATCCCATCAAGCATTCTTCCTAGGTAGCAAACTTGGTCCCTTTCAGAAAAAAGAATGGAGACATCCGATTATGCATGGACTTCCACAACCTGAATCATGCTTCCATCAAGGACCACTATCCTCTCCCATAGATCGATTAGATCTTGCATTCATTGGCTGGTGCTCAACGGTTCTCCCTGCTTGATGGTTTCTCTAGCTATAATCAAATCTAGGTCAAGGACGAAGATCAGCATAATACTGTGTTCACAACCAAGTGGGGAACATTCGCCTACCAGTGAATGCCTTTTGGCCTCTCGAATGCGGGAGCTACTTTTCAGAGGGCGATGGACCTAGATTTTTTTGAGCTTCTAAACAAGGTTATCGTTATCTATTTGGATGACATGACCATATTCTCCCAAAAGAGAGAAAACCACCCAGAACATCTTCAACAAATTTTTGAAAAATGTCGAGAATTTGGCATCTCAATCAATCCAAAAAAGTCTATCTTCGCAGTCAGTTAAGGAAAGCTATTGGGACATGCAATCTCAAAAAAGGGTCTCACCGTGGATCCTGACAGAGCCGAAGATCTTATGAACCTTCCAATCCCAATAGATAAAAAGGGCCTTCAATATTTCTTTGGTCAGATTAACTTCATCAGGAATTTTGTCCCAGACTTCGCCCAGGTCGTTAAGCCAATGTCTGAGCTTTTAAATAAGGGCACATAATTTGTCTGGATAGAAGAGAGGAGGAAAGCATTCAAAGAAATCAAGGCCTAAATTGTTTAGACACCAGTCTTGATCAACCCCGACTACAGTCGAGATTTTATCCTATATGCAATAGGAGAACCTAAAAGCTACACAACGGTCTTAAAGCAAAAGGGGGAAGATGGAGAGGAACGTCCCATCGCGTTCCTCATCTAGATAATAAACCCCCATGAGGAAAAGTATAATTTCATCGAGCATCAAGTGCATGCAGTAATGAAGTCTCTCAGAAAATTCAAACAGTTCATTTCTTAGAGCTGAACCATAGTCTTCATCATTCACCCTGATGTGCATAGTTTCATTATTCAATGGGAACTGGGAAGCAAGAGAGCTGGCTGGGTAAGAAAAATCCAAGAGTTCAATATTGAGATCAAGCCCACCAAGCTGGTTTGTAGCCGCACACTATGTCAAGAGCTGGCGAAGAACGCAACAGCCAAAATAACAGATTGTCAACTGGACGACTTGTCAATAGGAGAATGCCTCGCTAATAAAGAAGAGGTTGATAAAGATTGGTTCGGTGAGATAGTAGAATATTTCAACATTGACAGATGCCCCTCGCATCTGAATGCTTCACAGTAGAGACATTTCAGGATGCGGTCCGCTTGATACACTATGCGCCCAAAAGGCTTGTTTTTTAGGAAAATTGATGACGTCCTCCATAGATGCATAAAATATGATGATAAGAGGAGAATCCTGGGCAAATTTCATTCAATATTATCTAGAGGACACTTTTTTGGAAGGGTGACGACGCTAAAAATAATCAAGGTGGGTTACTATTGGCCCACCCTCTTTGTCGATGCCTTCTCCGTTTGTCGAAGGTGCGAGCAATGCCAGAGATTCACCGGTTGAAGCCGAAATGCTTTGATGCAACTCTTACCGATACAAGTGGAGGCCCCCTTTCAGCAATGGGGATTGGATTTTGTAGGAGCCATATCGCCAAACTCCTTCACTAGGCACAAATTCATTTTGACTACGATGGATTACTTCACCAGGTGGGCCGAGGTAGTCCCTACAAAACATGTCGATCAAGATACTATTGTCGCCTTCCTGGAAGGATTGATTACTCGCTTTGGTATCCCCAAAGCAATTATTATAGATAACGGTCCTAGTTTCATAGGTGCAAATATCAATGAGTTCCTATATAAGTATGGGATATATCACAAAGTATCTTTCAACTATTACCCTCAGGGAAATGGATTGGCAGAATCCACCAACAAAACCCTGTTGAGGATATTGAGAAAGCTGATCGATCAAAACAAAAGAACTTGGCACCTCCTTCTGGATCGGGCCTTATGGGCCGATCGAGTTTCTATTAAGAGGTCAATTAAGACTTCACCTTATGCTCTGGTCTATGATAAGGAGGCCATCCTGCCCACTCACGTTGAAATCCCTGCATTGCAGCTGCTAGAAGAAGATGAAGCCAACCCGATGGAGGAACACCTGGTCCAGCTACTACAACTAGAAGAGGAACATGAAAAGGCCTACCAAAACTTTGCACGACATGCTGAGGTCACCCGAGAATGGTTCAAAAGGAAGTCATCCGATTGCACATTCAAAGCAGGAGACCTGGTATGGAGGTGGGATTCATGGAAGGCCAAGCCTAAGAATCATGACAAAATGGATGCATTCTGGGACGGACCGTTTGAAATAGTAAAAGTGAATTCAGCCAATTCCTTCATCCTCAAAGATGCGAATGGCCAAGTTTTACCAATCTCAGTCAATGGTCTTCACCTAAAGATCTTCAATCGCTGAGATATGTATACTCAAAAAAAAAAAAAAAATCTCTTGCATATATTTTGTATATAGGATTTCAATGCTTTGTATATATTCTGTTCAAAATATCGCGAAGAGCAAGTGCCACTTCAACCGCAAAAGCTAGATTCCTGGCTTCGGCTTCACAAAGCATGGTCGGAATCACCTTCGGGGGGTTTTGGGCCGAAGTAGCCAACAAAAGGAAGTTCGTCGTGAAGCAGTTCATCCTTGTAGAACCGAATCACATGCGAATCAAAGACATGGAAAATGCTTTGCTAAAAGCAATGTGCCGAAGGCATTGTCCAAAGTAGTTATTGGCGAGGACCCCCTCGATGAAATGGATTTCGGTCGACGGTATTCATAATCCAAAGTGACAATGTGGCAAAGAAGAACTTTGGGCCTGAAACAAAGAAAATCAGCTCGAAGAAGCACTTCACAGCAAAGTAATTTCTTCGCCAATCCTATATCACCAAACCGCGCGTGCGAGGAAGACATGTTTAGGATGTGCCTTAGGGAACGTGCCAACAATAGCCTCAAAAGAGGACCGAAATAGATAAACTCAATGCGAATGAGGTGGCACTCATCCCAAGGTAGTCTGTCAACCCAAAAGCCACGCTAAAACACTAGGTGGTAGCGATCCACGCTCTCGATACAAAATAAAATTGTTTAATTGCATGGCCTTGCATACAATGCTACCGTATAGCCAATCAGATGCCACAGTGAAACTTTCAGGCTAGGCAGCAAAGTAATTACGATGGTTGCCATAAATGCCAAAGATTGCCCTTCGAAGCTATAAAATGCAGATGCCCATTAAGAACAAACCATTTGCAAGAGTGAGGGTCGAGCCTGCATTCTGTAAACTCAAAGAGCTTCTACTTCAAGGACTCTACTATTCACCATGATTACCTAGTACTTTGTTTTGCGGTGTTGAACTCTTCTACACTACAAGTTATTCTTCTGCAATCGTTCACAATGGGAAGTGAATGACGGAGGAACCCCACGCGAAAGGGAAAGGAACCAGAAGCGACGACTCCGGAGAATGCGAGAGCCATGGAAGAAAAGAAATAGACACCCAGAAGGGTCAATCCTCCCCCACGCATAGGAAAACATGCAATGTAAGGAAGGGAAGAGTCCGATGACGAGCCCAGTATAGAACCACCTATCGATAAGTGGGAAAAAATTAGAGACCCAGAGCTCTCAAAAACTGTGGTCGAGCTTCGGTATACTATCGATTTCATGAAAAGTAGGATCTTAGTAGAGAACAAGAGGGTCATGGCATATTATTCCTACATATACTGGTATCTGGTCCTTCCTACACATCACTGCCCCGATCTCATATATGCCATTGCTTAGAACTATCAGCCACAAACTAGGCAGGTGTTGGACGCCTTGGGTAAAAAATTGTTTTCCATTCTGAAGGAGGATGTGCAGGCAACATTCGCACTGCAGCAAAGACCACCAAAATGCTATACCATTCGCAAGGTCAGCCTGAGTGAACAAACAGATAAGTTTGCCTCTAATCCCTTCATTTTGAGTTTTTTGCGTGAAAGTCTCAAGAGCGGACTTCCTTCTGGCAAGTGACCCCAGATGCCCCTACCCCTAGAGGCCTTTAAGAACACGAATATATTCTCTATCATTGCATGGGTAGGGGGCTTTTCAAGTGATACTTCAGTATGCCCATGGCAGGTGTCGCTAGCCGAATGCATTTCTAGAGGAGAGTTCTACGCTCTCGATGCTTCACTACCGAACACCAACCCAGTTTTCTTCGATTGGACAGAATAGGTGGCCTAAAATCTGCATATGCAATTGTCATCTATAAAGGAAGCTAGTAAGGAGCCTCACTTCTAGCCTTGTTCCTTCTTGGTTTGGCTTTTCCTTCTTTCATGTACATAAAGCCCTTCCCCATTGTGATGTTTCACCAATCGACAAGGATGGGACCCCGTTGCCTATATATCAATGGACCCGACTCTTGCTGAGGTCGAAGTCCTATTACCCTTTCAATCAGTAGTTTTTGGGACCTACGATGCACATTATGACAGGGTCTAACCCTCGAGTGCCTCTTGACCTTAGAGATAAGGTGGTACTGGAAATAAGAGGTGATGTGTTTCAACTGACATAAGGGCTTGTGATCCACCTTTTTGGCTTCACAAGGAAGCCATTCTTGCTGCCCTTTTTCCCTTCAGAGTACCAATTTGCCCTATAAGTTACTCGGCAAAGTGACGTGACCGATGAAACCTACGACCACGGGCAGAAGTGGGCACACACCTGTGACTTGCCCTTCAAGATGGGAGTGATCGAGGTCTTTGCCTTAAAACAAAACATATACCTGGAGGAGAAGCTCGCTAATTTTGGTCTACTTCAAATACCACAGAGGTGGCTCTACGACCCTCTAGAGGTGATGAGGGATCAGTTGAAAAGCAAAAACTTCCATGTCTGTCCTCGCCCTGAAGTTCTGGAGTAGAGAAATAACCCCAATGGTACGGACCTAGAGTGGCACTTAGAGGAGATGAGGACGTTGCCTCCTTGGCACGACTTCTATCCTGTGGAGGTCAAATTCGACCTAGACCAGTACCCCTTCCCAACTCCTAACTCCACTTTCTGGAGAAAAGCAAGGGATGATTTAAAGGAAGAGTTGAAGGACTGGGATGAGGAGCAGTTAAGAGAGTGGTGGATTATGAGAGTCCATCATCAAAAGATGAATTCTTACGGGCTTCTAACAATAGACAGGGAATTCGCAATTGTGTATCAGACCAATATCGGGTCTTGAAAACCCTTGTTGTTCATTGATTTCATTCCACCAGCCACTCCAAGTTTAGACAAATGCCCTAGGAAGACTAATAATGTCCCCAAGGAAAATGCAGCCAAGGCCGCATCTAAAGCTTTACTATAGAGTCCATCCGAAGATCTCGAGATGGCGATAGAAGAATTAGAGCAACCCCTTGAGAGGAGGAAAATAAAGGAGCGAGAACCTACACAGGCACCCCCAAACTTCCCAAAGCGATCATGTACAGGTGCTCCAAGCGCTCCTACCGAAATATTAGTATCGTGCTCGACCAAAGCAAACGATGGAGAAACTCCACCAAGTCCCAAAGCGACCCCAAACATTGATGTCATCGACGTGGAGGAACTCATGGAAGTCATAGAAGTTGAGGGTACCGAGCCCCAGCAGGAACAAACGCCAATCACCCAGGAGATCGCCATGGTCGCTCTGCCAAGAGGGCATGCAGGTACATTTTCTTCATCCTATGCTCTAGTTGCTCATAAGTCTACCTCGGTCCTAGCCAAAAGCTATCACCAGTCCACCCTGCCTCCATAAGGTCAGTCATCTTCTCACACCATGTCCCTAACTACTCCCCCTGAGTCTTCTGGCCAGGACAAACCAATCTAAGTTACTTCGCCCAGCCACACTGCCAATCCTCCAGTCGTCAACCAGGGTGAAGCTAACAGTCTAGTACCGAACCTTGAGGCTCATCCCTCTGTTGTACATAACGTGCTCCCCCTCATCGAAGCCCCCGTAACCCCTATTGTCGAACCTTCAGGTTAAGCTATCCCTTTCAACTCCCTATATTTGTTCAACCCTTCGGCTATAGACCCAGTCGCATTCGACTCCGAGCTGTCCTCAATACAGGAGTCCCCCCTGGCCAAAAAACTCCTCCAAGCCTGACAAAACATAGAAAGAATGTTGAAAGAGGCAATAAAGAAGAGAGGGCGTTCGCTCGCTCAAGTTGAGAAATGTGTCATCTTCGAATTCGAGGTGGGAAAGGTGCATAAAGTAAAGAAGATACCCAAATTCCAGAAGCCCCTGGATGAAATGACTCCAGTGGACTATGAATATCAAGATAAAGAAGAGGACTTGGAGCATCTAAATGTGGACAAGGAATCTGCCTTTATGCATATTGGAATAGAGACCTTCAAGGCGCATGCCAACATTGCCAACAAGCACAGGATCGAAGCCGAGAGTGCTAACATCTAGCTGGAGGAGGAGCTAGCAAGGACTTGATCCAAATTGGCAGAGGCCGAAGAACAGTGCAAGATGATGCGAAAAGAGGCACACGCCCTAAATCTACAGATAACATAGCTGGAGTGCACAGCTGAGAATCAGGCACAAAGGCAGGTCAAAAATGAGTTGAGGGCCAAGGAGCTTGAAAGTAGAATCTTGTAGGCTTAGATCCAGCTGCATGAGAAGGAAAGCCTAGGGCTATTTGACATGAGAAAAATTAGAGAGATTCATTCACATATGCTTAGGAGTTTCAGGTCTCGGGTTTTCAGTGCCCTTTCGATTTTAGTTTACATTGTAGAAGCCCAAAGTGTTGCCGTCGAAGGAGGACCAATCATCGAAGAAGTCATTCAGAATGCCAGAGCCCGACTCAAGCTGGCCCTGAAAGTCCAAGACGCAGGGTATCAATATTTGAAGCTTGCAGCAATGAGTCTGACAGTAAGGGATTGGTCAATGGCCTAGGACACAGTTCGCACCTTTTTCTCCATAGCCAAGAAGGCTCAAAAGGAAAAAAATCCTACTGGATGCATTTGAAAGTGAGAGGCATGTGTCAATGGGCTACTTCAAGTACCTCATCGCCTTAGGCTTCTCGAGCTTCATGGATGAGGGTGGAAAGCCCTTAGCCAAGGAAGAAATCATGCCGAAGTGGCAGCAGTTTGAAGACAATGTATTGAAGATAGACGAGTGGGCTGAACCTATAACAGAGAAGCAGGTTGCTGATTACATACTGAAATGTTGTAGAATCACCACTTCCTTAAACGATCTGTATACCAGGTCCTAGCATGCAGAAATCAGGCAGATCGATAGGTTCCGTGCCTTGGTCAAATCTCTGAGAGATCAGGAGCTATTCACGAAAAGGGTATGGTCTCAGATTCACCAAACCCTAAGAAACATTCGCATCTGCCTGGACCCATTGCCAACGACCGAAGACGTAGCATAAGCAATGGCGATAGGAGAGGAAGAAGCAGAATCAGGAGAAGAGGAGGAAGAAGGACAAGCTATGGAAGCATCCCCAAAAAAGGAACAAGGAGAAGGATCTGGAGGTGACTCTGGCCCAATGGATGAAAGCTGAGGGTTCTACCACCAAGACAAGCTTGTTGCCCCACGAGCCGCCAAGAATGTTGACAACCCATCAGTGAAGCAGTTTTGTCAGCAAAGCAGCGAAGGATAGAGGAGGATCAGCTTCGGCACTCCATGCCCTCGAAGTAGTTTTGAGAAGTGGAAATCAGCGAGGCGCTTCCAGGAACGCTTCTCGAGTTGGGCATTTTTCTTGAGGCAGTCAAAGGGCCTCATAAATGCATTTTTTCTTGCCTGATAAGCCCGTTGCTCATTTTTGGCAATTGGATGTGAAGTGTCAGTCCGAGAAGGAGAGCCCGACAAGCATGGCCGCAACTCGAGCACCGCACCTGCAATCCGAGGACACCTAGGTGGCTCATTTAATGCATCTTTCCCCAGTTGACTTGGTCACCATTACCAATTTTGGTAGCCAATTTGAGAAGTCATCTGCAGCAGCAGCGAGGAGCCATTTCTCAGGGCCCGAGGGTGTACTCCAGCGATTTTGTAATAATGATTCAGAGGGTCGGATCCTCTATAAAAACCCAAGCTTTGCAATGTAAAAGGGGGGGGAACTTTCTACTAGAAAGATGCTGTAACTTAATGTCTTGCATCTAATACTAAATATTTTTATGCTCTATTTCTCTCTTTTATGCTGCCTTCTATGCTTAATTCTTTTGTCTATTTGCACTCATATATTGAGACTCTAAATACTGAATCCGTTATGCGATAGGGAACTGTACCCTAAAATTCGCCCTAAAGGATACATAGGAGAGGAACAACGCTTCGTCATTTTCTTTTATGCTGCCTGGTGGATTGAGGTTTCTGTTATTCCCTCTTCTTAATTGATGTTACTTTGAACCCTAAATTCTAGCTAGAGAGAGAGGAGAACCCTGCGAACCCGTCCAGAGGATACATAGGAAGTTTGACACTTCATTTCTTTCGTTTGTTCTTGGTGTTTTTTGTTGCTATTTAAGTTATTAGTGATTAATCGTGCTTCTTGTTCTTCCCCACCTTAAATCATCAATCTCTAACCCTTATCCTTTTTTATTTCTTTCTCTAACCCGAACTCTTTTTATTTCTTTCTTGCACTCTTATCTCAAACCCTAAAAGTAGATTAGTATAGGAGCTGGCCTTTCTTCGGATATTGGCACGAGGGGCATCTCTTCCTCTCAGCCTTTCAATGTTGGTCATAGGTCCAGGGCACGCAAACCCATCGAAAGTCCTTTCCTGTGCAGATTTGATGACCAACAAGTAATAATAAACCAAAACAAAAAAAAAGTTTATTATTACCATTATATGGCCTATTAAAAATTGAGGTATTTAACCAATTGATCTCATGTCATTTAATCAAAATATTAAGGTTCACATATAAGGTTTAAACCTTGGTTCAATATGTGAAACTCTTCACTCCCACCCAATTTAATTAAACAACATGGGCCATGGAGTGTTGACATTTAAAATTGGCTTGGTAATTGATTATTTTTAAGTTAATTTATATTGGATTAAAACCAATCCCACTCCATGAGCCATGGAGTGTTAAGTTTTAAAAATAGTTTAACATTTACTTTTTTGATGTGTTTTATTACATTGAAACAAGACTCATCCTTATTGCATCATGATCACATAGTAGTATTACAATAGCTTGATCCCATGAGCCACTAAGTGTTAACTTTTAAAATTATCTTAATATTTGATATTTTAATCGATTATATTTGATTTAAGCAAGTTCCATATATAATGCATCATGATCATGTAATGGTATAACAATAACTTGATAATTATGCATATATTGTTTGACAAGAACCTGAGTCTCTTTTATTTTTTTTATTAGATGCATGAAGAGGTTTTGAAAGGATCCCCAAACCTTTTATAGAAGTGTATTAGACAACCTTTGAGAAGCAATGAATAACCAAAGGACTTGCCCAAGAAGAAACCTAGGTCCAAGAACCATCCAAACTACATACAACCAAAGAGAAACAAATCACCCCATAGCAAAACTAATCATAGATTCCTCCATAGAAAATATATATTTTCCTCTTTCAAAAATATTTGGGGTTGCTTGAATCTTCATAAGGACACTTTTGGAAACCAAACACCCCAAACGAAGCAGAATGATGGACAAAACTATGTAGTGTTAGTGGTATAATTTGCACATGGGATAATTTACAAGTGTCAGTCTCTTTTTTTAAGTGGAGAAATTTAATTGGATAAAGAAATATTTAAAAAAAAATGATTATGTTAATTTTCAAATACAAAATTCCATCCCTTGTTGTTCTAGCCCTATCTAGTATATGTGCTCTAGATATATTTGATACAAAATTCTAAGAGCCTATAATAGATAGACTAATATAACTATTGATACAATATAATTATTATGGAAACCCAAATTCTTAACAAAATTGAATAAAATCTAAATGAAATTGTATAGAAACTAAATATATTATCCCAAAAACTTAACAAACATAAACCTTGGAGACTCCATCAAAAAATAGAGTAGGATAAATTATGTTGGGTGTGATAGATTTGATTCTAATATCATTGGTTTCTAATATATCTTGGAGATCCAACTTAAAAAAAAAAAACTTCTTTGTCAATTAGGCTCTTGATGCTCTATCTCTTTAAAAATATGAGCTAGTTGCTTCTAGCTCAAAGTTTTTATAGATATGTATCATTTGGTGTTGATTGTCTGCTATGACATTATTATCTCTTGTATGTAGACTAGATATGGATTTTATTGATCTATTAAACATATCAAGTAGTTTTTCTTTAGGGGAAAATCTAACCCTCTTTCATTCCAAAATATGACCTTATTTTTGTTGTCTTTTTAGTCTTGGAGAAGTGTAAGTCTATTTGAGTTTTCTTCTAAATTTTCTTATTATCCTAATTTTTTATCTCTTGATTTGTCTTCCTAAACCTTAACATGGATATAATTGTTGGAGTAACTCAAGGGATGGTAACCACCATAGCTTGAGTCTCCTTTACTCCTTTCTCATCCTCATGTTCCAAAGAGTTGATATTTCTTGTCTTTGTGTCCTAAACTTCCTCTTTAGATTTTGTTTTCATTGGGAATTTACCTTTATTTTATGTCGTGATGTCTTTAGGGGATTACTATTTTGGAGGAGTCTTCTCACCATCTTCTAATAATAGAGTAACTATTTGTGTTTAAATTTTCTACTTGTTTTGGTTTCTTTGTTTGCCTTATAGATCTCCTCAATTGTCTTGTTCTAATAGTTTGACATTCTTGTTCATTAGCTTTTTCTCCTATTGAGATTTTGTTGGATAATTATTAGAGAAATATCCATGATGATAACAAGAAATACACTTGAGAGTAACGTGCTCATAGTCCCATCGTTATGTGTGGAACACATCAAGTATTTTGATTTCTATACTCTTTTTGTAGACCTTTTTTTTAGATTCACTTATACACACATTTTAGCATAAATTGAATTATTAGCATTTTGGGGAGTCGAATCTAAAAATGTGTTTATTGAATCACCTATGAGTTCCATTATTTGTTTATTATATAAATATAGATATAGGAATGGGAGCCTATCCCACATATATAAACCTATTCTAGTTATTCTACCTATGGATCAAAGCTTATGAACCATTGGAGTCATGTATAAAGGGCTTGATCCTAAAATCTAGGACTCTTCATTGAAGATTGAGTTTATTTACTCCATTGAGGAGTAGATAAACATGAAATAGCCTGAAGCCTCTTCCAACCACCATTAGCTTATATATGGAGAATTTAGATACCTTGCTAGATACTATCCATTTATATAGATGTTGGACTTGGCTAAATACCTATAATATTTTGTATAAGAGCTTGTGCTATTAGCATAAGGATGAAACTTTGGATAAAATGAGGGGGACCTCAACTATGGGATCTTCGTCAAGCTTAGCTATAAATGTATTTCTTGTACCTATCTATGGATAGATTCAACATATTGATTTGAGTGCTTGACCCATATGTTCTAGCTTCTCTTGATCAAATAAGGGCAACTAGGAGAGAAATAAAAAACATGTCATGACCCTCCCTTGGTAGAATTTTTATGTGGATGAATATATGTTTGTTGTGTAGTTTTATTTAAGGAATGATTTACCATTTCATGCATAGTTTTATAGAACATTTATAATAAGGAAAATATGAAATATTTATTGAAGGAATGATTAATTATTCTATATGATAAGTGATTTAAAACTTATGTTTCATAAAAATGATGGTTTGATTCTATTTGATTTTACATACATACATTATATATATATATATATATATTAACTTAGACCTAATAGACTAATATCTTACATTGTGATTACATAGGATGAGAAGACATTGATGATGGATAAATATTATTTATATATTTTTAGTTATGGTTGACATGCTTGTATATGAAAGAAACTTATGACCATTTCACAACTAAACATCTAATTTATTTATTGGGACTAACCCAAGTTGTGGGTTGAAGATGCAAAATCTATGCTAATAGTAGGTTGAGTTTCATTACGACTACATCAAAATGAATATGGGAAACATTGATGAGAAGGAGTGGGAAGTTATGAAAATAATGGTACATGAATGGCATATGGGTAATGAGCCTTGGAGGAGGCCATTGTAAAAAATATGGGGATATTTTTTATTTTGAAAAAAGAGAGTGAGATCATAGAGCTACAACAAGGGGGACAGAGAAGAGTTTCAGGTGGATTCTATAGTGGACTCATTGGAAATGATTGGTGACAAGAAATTTGTGTCAATATATAATTTACTCTAATAAAATCAGTAAGTGTTTTGGAAGTTGATGTTAAGATCTCTGAAAAAAAATTGAATTAATTTTGGAGGCTTTATTTTACATGAGAAAGGTACAACTACTAGTGGAAATATAGTTATATCACTCACTGTAAATGATGAGTATATATTGGTTTAGCCTTCATGTGAAGGGAGGTAGTAACTCTTTATGGTTCGATGTCATACCTTCACCGAAAGACATCACTATACCTTATACTACGCCTCTACTAAAATAAGTTTTATTTGGACTAGAACCTTATCCTTAGAATGACAGGTAGTTATATAGAGATGTGAATATTTTGTTTGTGCATTAATAATGTTATGGGATATATAAAAAATTAGTCATATATTATGAGGGGTATGACTCCTGGGCATACCTTAAATTAGAGAGTTATTTCATGTTTATGTTCTTCATCAGGAGGGATTGACAACTTGTGTTTTATTTTGTTACTGAACTATTGTTACTTAATTGATCTGGTGATGTTAGTTGGAACATTGGAAAGTTATCCTCCTGTTTCACTTTTTTGACAATGTATATCCTATTGAAAATCACATATGTATTTTCTTGTCGATTATTGTGAATATCTTGTTAGTGAAGAGATTAAGGGTATTTTTAGTCTTCTAGTGTTTGTATGTCATTGAATATTCATCTATGATGTAGGACAGATCTTTAAATAACGTCTTTGATTTCTACTTAGTACTTTTTTGGAAATTTTGGGTACTTTGGGTACATTGCCTTTGCTCAAGTATATAAGTTGTCATTGATGTCAAGAAGCTTTTGAAGGAATTTGATTTGATGTCAAATAATTTGTTTTTATGAAGGTTACAGCATAACAGTTTCAAAGGTTTTTTGCAAACCCCAAGCTGACAGGTTCGAGAGAAAGAGCTCGCAAAGAAAAGTTTCGTGATTTTGAGATAATTTGCAAGAGGGTTTGTACGGACGAAAATGTGTCACAATTTCATGACAGGTTCAAGAGAAAGAGCTCACAGAGAAAAAGTGTCGCGATATCGTGACATGTTGGGTTTTCACGACCCGAAGAAAAGAAAAGCGCTAGGAGAAAAAGTGTTGCGATATCATGACATGTCGAGTTTTCGTGACCCGAAGAACAGAAAAGAGCTAAGGATGAAAAGTGTCACAATATCGCGACATGTCGCATTTTCATGACTTAAGCAGGAGAGAGAAAGCAAGTTAGAAAAGTGTCGTGATATCACGACATGTCGCAATTTTGTGACTCAAAGAGCAAAGAAAATGTACGAAAGCTAAAAGCATCGTGATTTTGTGACAGGTTACAAAGAAAATGCACGAAAAGTTGATAGCGTCGCAATTTCAAGACAGGTTACAAAGAAAGCGTACGAAAGTTGAAAGCATCACGATTTCACGATAGGTTGAAAAGAATGTGTACATATGTAGAAAGTGTCACGATTTCGTGACAGGTAGAAAAGAAAGCAGACGAAAGTAGAAGTGTCATGATTTTGTGACAAAATCAGAGAGGAAGGCTATGAAGACAGAAGTGTCACGATATCACAACAGAAGTGAAAATGAAGTCTACAGAGGCAAAAGTGTCACAATTTTGTGACAAAAGCAGAAAGGAGATCGATGAAGGGAGAAGTGTCACGAGATCACGACAAAAGCAAAGTTAATGTTGACAAATATAGAACTGTCACGATATCACGACAAGAGCTTAGTTGAAGTCGACAAAGGCTGAAGTGTCACGATATCATGACAAAAGCCAAAATAAAGTGTACGGTTGCAAAGGTGTCACAATATCGCGACATGTTGTAGTTTTGTGGCAAAAGCTACAGTAGAGTTACAAAGGCAGTTGAAGCCGACAAAGTTAAATGTGAGATGACAAAGATTAGGGTTTGCAGTCGATGAATTTTAGGGTTGTGCAGGTAACTAAAGATCATGGTTACAACCGATTAAGATTAAGGTTTTGATCTTGAAAGTGTTACTGTAAAACGTAGGCTATTTTGAAGAGTTGTGGAGTTGTTAGTTGCGACGTTCATAGATAGAGTGTAGAGTGAGAAGTTCGATCACCGAGAGCATAGTGCAAAATTTTATCAAAGTGTGCTGAGTGAGTGAAGAGTCATGGTGAATTGTTCTAAGTGCTGCTGTGATTACGCAGACAGTGCAAAGGTTGAAGTTTGACCAAATGCGACTATGATTGCATAAAGAGAGCAGAGGGCAAAGAGAGCACAAAGGGCAAAGACGAATGCGGAGTGCTATTGTATGGGCATAGAGTGTGTGAAGACAGTGCAGAGTGTGTGCAGAGAGACGACTAAGAGAAGATGAAGTGTGACTGTAAGAGCGTAGAAGATGTGTATGTTTCTTGAACAGTTTTGGATAGGTTTCGATGGGGACTTATGAGCAGATTTGGACAGGTCCTAGCAGAGGACTTGTGAAATGAGTTTGATAGTTCTATCAGAGAACTTGAGGATAGAGGTGCACTAGTTCTATGAGAATAACCTGAGGATAGATTTGGCAAGTCTTTGAGAAGGATTGTATGCAGAGGATTGATTTTTTCAAGAGTTGGACAGATCTGAAAGATAGAGGAAGACTTGTACAGGTTGCTGAGCTGCTGTGGACGTGATCATAGAAGATAGAGGTCTCTTAGGCTAAGCATTGAAGATAGGATTTCTTCGATGGAAAGGAGTTCCACGTGCTGGCAAGAGGTAGAGGTAGTTGATCTTATGAGGGATCATTTCTAGAGTAGAGAGGAAGGTATCTCCTTTGAACAGAGGCTCATAAATTCTGGTTAGGGGAAGGTATCTCCTTTGGGCCGAGGCTCATAAACATTGTATTTGGGAAGGATTCCCAAAGAACTTTGAGATAAATTTTAGAGAAAAGTTTTTGTGGATGTAGCCCAACCATTTTGGGTGAACCACATTAAAAATGGGTCTTCAATGTGTGATGTTTTCTGTCTTGATTAATGTTGTGTTGATGCCACTGCTATCTAAATTTAAAATTATTAATTGGTTAAGTCTTATACAGTTCACCCCCCCTCTCAGTATAAGTCCATGTTATTCAATTGGTATTAGAGCAGGTCTCTCCAGAAAGAGCCTAATAGCTTGGAGAAGGATCTATCAGAGGAACAAACAGATTCAGAAAGAGATGAAGAGGTTGAGTTCGATCTCTAAGGTGAATTCTTCTTGGCTTTGAGAAAGCTTGAGAAATTTAGGGAAGAGAATTTTGTTCTCAAGCATAAATGTCAGGAAGAAAATATAGCAAGATCAAAATTTTCTCAAAGTGTTATAGACTTCAAAATTCTAGCTGAAGAAGGGAAGAAGGTTGAACAGGTTCTGACAGAGCTTCTCAAAGGAAAGGAAGCTGATTGCGAGAAACTAGAAGAAGAGGTTATTTCTCTTAGAGTGAAGTTGGAATAGTTGGCTCTCAGACAGAATACTCCATGTGAAAAGCAAAAGAATGATGGTATCACCATTCAAGAAATAGGGTCTTCGAGCAAGATCAATCTTCATGTCGAAGAGCAAGTGGATTCCAGCTTGGTCACAAGAAGAACAATCATCCAAGGCATCAAAACAGAGTTACATAATACTTTCCATGGCTATTGTTTTTCCTGCAAGAAATTCGGTCACAAAGCTATGCATTGCAATAAGTCTTTGAATAGCCATAGTAAGGAAAATGTTAACTCTTTTGCACCTCTTATGAATAAAAATGTCATGTGTTACAAATGCAAGAATTTTGGGCATATAGCAAGGATGTGCGGTTTGGATAGATCTAGCCTTGAGTTCACTAAAAAGAGAAATGAGATCAAATCTAAGTCAATGATAGTTCAAACTGCTTTTCATGCTCAAGACAAAGTAGAAAAATGGTATCTTGATAGTGGTTGTTCAAAACATATGACTAGTGAAAAGGAAAAATTTTTGGTCTTAAAAGAAACAAACAGAGGAACAATCATTTTTGGAGATAACAGTTCAGCTAAAATCTGTGGTAAAGGGACTCTTAGTTTGGATGGGAAATCCAAAACAAAAAATGTGCTTTATGTAGAAGGCCTAAGACATAATCTTCTAAGTGTGACTCAACTTTGTGATCAAGGGCAGATAGTATCTTTCTTTTCAGATAGATGTGAGATAAGTAAAGAAAAAAATGGAAAACTCATTGCTAGTGCTACAAGGACTCCAAACAATCTTTACATGCTAAGTGAGATAAAAAAGGAAAAGTGTTTTCTAACTCAAGAAGATGAGAGTTGGCTATGGCATAAAATATTGGGGCATTTGAGCTTTGATAATCTTGTCAATATTATTAACAAGGAAGCAGTTAGAGACTTGCCCAAAATAAAAAGGCCCCATAACATCATTTGTGGTCCTTGTCAACATGGAAAATAGACCAGAACCAGTTTTCAAATCAAAAGGGTATACTTCTTCAAAACCATTGGATCTTATTCATACTGATTTATGTGGCCCTACCAGAACTCAGAGTATTCAGGGAGAAAGCTACTTCATGTTGTTTATAGATGATTATTCTAGAACGACTTGGGTTACTTTTCTCAAAAAAAAAATTGAAGCTTTTGAAAAATTTAAAGCTTTCAAAGAAATGATTGAAAATGAGACTGACAAGAGAATCAAATGCTTAAGATCAGATAGAGGAGGAGAGTTCACTTCAAATGAATTTGTGGAATACTGTGAGCAACAAGGAATCAAAAGAGAATATTCAGTAGCAAGAAATCCTCAACAAAATGGAGTAGTTGAAAGGAAAAACAGAACTATTGAAAATATGGCTAGAGCTATGTCAAATGAGTCAAAACTTTCAGATGGATTTTGGAAAGAGGCAGTCAGTACAATAGTATACATTATCACCAGGGCCCAACTTAGAGTCAATCATCATAAAACTCCTGATGAGTTGTGGAAAAGAAGACCAGCTACAATAAAATACTTCAAAGTGTTTGGGAGTAAGTGCTTCATCAGAAGGGAAGATCAGAATTTCGATAAGTTTGATCCTAGGTGTGATGAGGGAATCTTTCTTGGATATTCCAGAAGAAGCAAGTCCTACAGATGCTTCAACAAAAGAACTCATACAGTTGTAGAGAGCATAAATGTAACAGTTGATGAAAATACAGGTATAAGAGAACCAGTCTAGGAACTCGATGATGAAATTTGTCAAGAAGAATTCAGAGAGGTTTCAGATGAAGAAGAGGAAAGACAACAACTGCTTCCCAAAAATCCTTCACGATATGTTCAGAAACATCATCCCAAAGATTTGATCATTGGTGATCCAAATAGGAGGCAAACAAGAAGAAGAGTCATTCCCTCACCTGATTCTACAAATGTTTCATTATTATCTCAAATTGAGCCAAAAGATTTCAGTGAAGCATGTGCAGATAAGCTTTGGGTAAAAGCAATGGATGAAGAGCTAAATCAAATAGAGAAAATTGAAACTTGGGAATTGGTTCCAAGACCTAACAACAAGAATTTCATTGGCACAAAATGGATATTCATAAATAAACTCAATGAGGATGGAAAGATTGTCAGAAACAAAGCTAGGTTAGTCTGCAAAGGTTATGCTCAAGTAGAAGGTGTTGATTTCGAAAAGACGTTTGCTCCTATTGCTCGTCTTGAAGCTATTAGAATTTTTTTGGCCCTTTCAAGCTTCAAATCATTCAAGGTATATCAAATGGATGTAAAATCAGCTTTTATAAATGGGGTGTTGGAAGAAAAAGTCTACATAGAACAGCCAGAAGGAGTGTCTCTCTCAGAACAGTCAGACTATGTGTGTAAACTAAAAAAGGCCTTGTATGGGTTAAAGCAAGCACCTAGGTCTTGGTACTCAAGACTTGACAAGTATCTTCATGAGCAAGGCTTCAAGAAAGGTGTGGAAGATAGCAATTTGTATATTAAGGATGAAGGTGATGATATGCTGATTATGGTTGTCTATGTTGATGATATTATTTTGTGGGGAAATAATACTCAGATGTGTAAAGATTTTGCTAACACCATGCAGAAGGAATTTGAGATGTCTATGATTGGAGAGTTGTCATTATTTTTAGGTATTCAGATTGCTCAATCAAAATATGGTGTATTTCTATCTCAAGGAAAATATATCAAAGAAATGTTGAAGAAATTTGGGATGATGGACAACAAACTAGCATGTACTCCAATGATTATAGGGTGCAAGATGAGTAAATATGATGAATCTCCAGTGGTAGATTAGAGGTTGTACAGATCAATGATTGGCAGTTTATTATATGTTACAACTACCAGACCAGATATCATGCAGGCAGTTGGGTTAGTAGCAAGATTTTAGGCAGCTTCTAAAGATTCTCATGTTATAGCAATTAAGAGGATATTCAGATATCTGAAGGGCACTATGGACTTTGGGCTTTGGTATCCCAAAGGTGATGATTTCACTCTCAGCTTATACAGATGCAGATTGGGTAGGCATTATTGATGACAGGAAAAGCACTAGTGGTGGAGCATTCTTTCTGAGAAAGATTTTGGTTTCTTGGCTAAGTAAGAAACAACCATCAGTTTCCTTATCTACAGTAGAGGCTGAATACATAGCAGTAGTGGCTGGGTGTACACAGGTTTTATGGATGAAAACCACCTTGGAGTATTTCAAAGTCAAGCATGAACAACCCATCTCCATATTTTGTGATAATACAAGTGCCATAAGTATTTCCAAAAATCCAGTAATGCACTCAAGGACAAAGCATATTTCCATCAAGTATCACTTTCTAAGGGAGAAAGTGCAAGACAAGCGAGTCAAGCTAGAGTATGTGTCTACTAAAGACTAGATTGCATATATCTTCACCAAACCTCTTCCAAGAGATACATTTGAGTATCTAAGGGAGAAATTGGGAGTTGTACTACCACCCCAGAATTAATCACCTCATCAGGAGGTGGGGAAGGGACCAAGCTAAGAGGCTCATTCTTAGTCCCGAGCCCCAAAGCTGACCCTTTGCCATTGATGACAAAGGGGGAGATATATGAGTAAGGGGGAGAGCTTAAAACTAAAGAGGAACGCTTCAAGTCAGGGGGAGCAAAACTTCAAAGGACGTTGGTCAGTTGTTAGCACAGTTGGTTTCAGTTTTGGCTCTTGAGAAGTGTTTTCAATAAAGGTTTGCCATCAATGACAAAGGGGGAGATTGTTGGAAATTTTGGGTACTTTGGGTACATTGCCTTTGCTCAAGTATATAAGTTGTCATTGATGTCAAGAAGCTTTTGAAGGAATTTGATTTGATGTCAAATAATTTTTTTTGATGAAGGTTACGGCATAACAGTTTCAAAGGTCTTTTGCAAACCCCAAGCTGACAGGTTCGAGAGAAAGAGCTCACAAAGAAAAGTGTCACGATTTCATGACAATTTGCAAGAGGGTTTGTACGGATGAAAAAGTGTCACGATTTTGTGATAGGTTCGAGAGAAAGAGCTCGCAGAGAAAAAGTGTTGCGATATCACGACATGTTGGGTTTTCACGACCCAAAGAAAAGAAAAGCGCTAAGGAGAAAAAGTGTCATGATATTGTGACATGTCGAGTTTTCACGACCCGAAGAACAAAAAATATCTAAGGAGGAAAAGTGTCGCGATATTGCGACATGTCACATTTTCGCGAATTAAGCAAGAGAGAGAAAGCAAGTTAGAAAAGTGTCACGATATCGCGACATGTCGTAATTTCATGACTCAAAGAGCAAAGAAAATGTACAAAAGCTGAAAGCGTCATGATTTCATGACAGGTTGCAAAGAAAACGTACGAAAGCTGAAAGCATCACGATTTCGTGACAGGTTGCAAAGAAAACATACGAAAAGTTGATAATGTCGTGATTTCATGACAGGTTACAAAGAAAGCGTACCGAAGCTAAAAGTGTCACGATTTCATGATGGGTTGCAAAGAATGCATACAGATGTAGAAATTTTTGTGATTTCACGACAGGCAAAAAATAAAGCAGACAGAAGCAGAAGTGTCACGATTTTGCGACAGAAACTAAAAGCAGGTCTTCTATAGGAGAAGTGTCGCGATTTCACGACAAAAGTAGAGAGGAAGGCTATGAAGACAGAAGTGTCACAATATCACGACAGAAGTGAAAACAAAGTCTACAGAGGCAGAAGTTTCATGATTTCATGACAAAAGAAGAAAGGAGGTCGACGAAGGAAGAAGTGTCACGATATCACGACAAAAGAAAAGTTGATGCTGACAAATACATAAGTGTCACGATATCGTGACAAGAGCTTAGTTGAAGTCGAGAAAGGCTGAAGTGTCGCGATATCATGACAAAAGCCAAAAGAAAGTGTACGGTTGCAAATGTGTCACGATATAGTGACATGTTGCAGTTTCGTGGCAAAACCTACAGAAGAGTTACAAAGGCAGTTGAAGCCAAAAAAGTTAAATGTGAGCCGACAAATATTAGGGTTTGTAGCCGATGAAGTTTAGGGTTGTGCAGCCGACTAAAGATCAGGGTTACAGTCGACTAAGATTAATGTTTTGATCTTGAAAGTGTTATTATAAAAGGCAGGCTATTTTGAAGAGTTGTGGAGTTGTTAGTTGCGACGTTCGTAGATAAAGCGCAGAGTGAGAAGTTCGATCATCGAGAGCAGAGTGCAAAATTTTATCAAAGTGTGTTGAGTGAGCGAAGAGTCATGGTGAATTGTTCTAAGTGTCGTTGTGATTGTGCAAATAGTGCAAAGGTTGAAGTTCGACCAAATGCAGATGTGATTGCATAGAGAGAGCAGAGGGCAAAGAGAGCACAAAGGGCAAAGACGAACGTGGAGTGCTACTATATGGGCACAGAGTGTGTGAAGACAGTGCAGAGTGTGTGTAGAGAGATGACTAAGAGAAGACAAAGTGCAGCTGTAAGAGCATAGAAGATGTGTATGTTTCTTGAACAGTTTTGGATAGGTTTCGGTGGGGACTTGTGAGCAGATTTGGACAGGTCCTAGCAAAGGACTTGTGAAATGAGTTTGACAGTTCTATCAAATAACTTGATGATAGAGGTGCACTGGTTCTATGAGAAGAACCTAAGGACAGATTTGGCAAGTCTTTGAGAAGGCTTGTATGCAGAGGATTGATTTGTTCAAGATTTGGACAGATCTGATAGACAGAGGAAGACTTATACTAGACCGACTGACTGTGATTGGTACAGGTTGCTGAGCTGCTGTGGACATGATCATAGAAGACAAAGGTCTCTTAGGCTAAGCATTAAATACAGGAGTTATTCAGTGGAAAGGATTTCCACGTGCTGGCAATAGATAGAGGCAGTTGATCTTTTGAGGGATCATTTCTAGAGCAGAGGGGAAGGTATCTCCTTTGAGAAGAGGCTCATAAATTCTGATTGGGGGAAGGTATCTCCTTTGGTTCGAGGCTCATAAACATTGTATTTGGGAAGGATTCCCAAAGAACTTTGAGATAACTTTTAGAGAAAAGTTTTTGTGGATGTAGCCCAACCATTTTGGGTGAACCACGTTAAAAATGGGTCTTCAATGTGTGATGCTTTCTGTCTTGATTAATGTTGTGTTGATGCCACTGCTATCTAAAGTTAAAATTATTAATTGGTTAAGTCTTATACTGTTCACCCACCCCTCTCAGTATAAGTCCATGTTCTTCATATTTTTATATAAAGCAGGTTCATCCATTTTTGGAGTGCACCCAGTCCATACTAAATCGAATGTTGATTGATTGAAGGTGGAATTTCAGTATCATCATTAAAATTAGAATATATGTGTATTTTTGTCGATAAATTCTATTGTGAAATAATTTAGGTTTTCTAGTAGATGCATATATTTTAAAAAATAAAGAACTTGCTACAAGAATTTTTGAACTCTCATATTGTCTAGAGAGAGCATGTTTCATGTGCACAATACTCTAGTGCAAGTGAAGCTTAGCAGGTGAATAAATGTAGGATGTTCTTAGGAGTCTTAACAATGGTAGATAATTATGGAATTAAGGGTATAATTAAATTTTTGTATTGCTATCTTATCAAACGAATAAGACTTTATGTTGTGTGTCATAGAAAATAAATATTACAGATAAAACCTAGAAACTATAAAGTTTTGGCTTATATTTAAATTTATGGGAAGATTAGATTCTTCTTGTCAAATTAATAGGTGCTTAGGTGTGTCATTAATCTATAGTGGAACTTGGCTCTATTTGTAAAACTAAAATAGAATTGGGTTATGGTAATTAAGGTTTAAAAGATTTTTTGTAATAGAGGTGAAGACAAATAGTTTTACCTTTGACTAAGAGCAAGTGGTCAATTGGAATTAAGAGCCTATGGATAGGTTCATGTTCTAATTTTTTTTATAAGAGTATTGGAACTCTTAACATGTGAACAAGGTATATTAAAAACCCTAGGTTCAATCTATAAATTTATCAATAAATGAAATAAGATAAAGGATAAATTAAAGGTTGGGTTTTCCCTTTAGGGTTTTTCCTAGGCTAAATGATGGTGTTGTGGAAATGTGTTGTGTGGTTTCCATTAATGTTAAAGTTGTAAAAATAAACATAATTAGATTACATTTTTTTCTTGCTCACTTCTAAAATAGAATGGATAAATTATTATAATATATGGTAGTTAAATGTGCTTAAAATGTAAATTGATATTTGTGGGTTGATTAGGAGCTTTATGGTGAGTCTTGTATGGATGTTAATATCAATGCATATTGTTTAGAATATTAGAGAATAGTGTTGATATTTTTTATGTGAGTAAATAATAAAAATAGGTAGAAATTGTTGCTTCTTGAGAAGTTATTTAATTCATAATTGTGATAAGACTTATGATGGTTTAGTGACTTCTAAGTTGGTCAAGGCAAGGATTAATAGGAATACCTAGCCTGTTATGACAAGGAACTAGTAAACTTGTTGACACATCTATTTTTCTTCCATTAATAGACCTATGTAAGGTGTAGCAATTGGTGTGTAACTTTGAAAAAATGAAGAGAATTAAGCTATCTCATCTAATAAAGGATTATAAGGATAATAGAGCATGCAAATTACCTAATGCACTTAACATTAAATGAAACATGTAACTTTTAGGGATGGATAATACTTGTGTTATTTTAAAAGGAAGAGAAAAACATTAATGTAGGGTCAAGTTACTTATATTATAACACAATTATATTAATATAACTCCATGTCGTGTTGCGTATGTGCTTGGGTTTTATTAAAAAAAACTCAATGTTGAGTTGGGTAAACTTTGGGTTATGACATTTGGTATCAAAGTGCTTGGTTCATTGGGATACAATTTTTCTTGCACAAGAGTGGATATAGTGTAATAAGATGTGCACCATAAAAATACTATACCTATAATAATATTGTATCTATTAAAATTAAACCTCGATTGTCTAGCTAGGGTAACTAGGAATATAGTTGCCAGTAGGATAAACAATTCAAAGATGAAACTGTGATGTGATTCCTACTATCTCTCCTATATGTGGATAGGTTTAATGCCACCCAAGATAAGGATAGAGAGTTCTACCCCATTTATGAGGCAAATACAAAAAAATAATGTAGAGGTTAGTGAAGTTTTGAAGGCTCCAAATGAATATTTGAAGGTTGAAACAGAGCACTAAAGTTCAACAATAAAGCACTGTAGTCACAATATGAAGGTCCAAACGAGATAAAAATAAGGTAAATGATATATGGATAGAAATATTATTGTGATATATTTCCAATGGTGTAAATAACATGCAAAACATAGTTGTGATTCAAACGTTATGATCTCTACAAGGTAGTTGTACAAGGTCTATCCAGGGCCTGGAAAAAGTGGACAAAACATTATTTTCAGAGGTGAAATTAAGAACGAATACTCAATGAAATATGGATTGTGATATATGGTTGGAAATATCTTGGAAATGGATTTCCAATGGTGTATTACTTGCATTAAATGGATAAACAAAAAAAAATTAAAACACATCCAAATTAGGCAGGTCAGGCTTTTCTGTAAAATCTGGACTACAACATACAAGAAAATGCAACAGGCTAAAAAAATAGATTTTTCATATTCAGTTCATGTTTTTTCACACCAAAATTTTTACAATGTAATATTAATCATATTAATCTATCTTGGAAATTAAACCTAAAGAATCTATGGTCGTTACAAACAAGGTAACAGTTCAAGACTGTTACAACTGCAATATTCCTACACCTACACTTGTACAAAAATATTAAAAAATGGTTATATATTCTCCCGCACATTCTAATACAAAAATGCATACATGTTAGCATAATTTTCCAAGATTATACCCCTTGATTCTGAAAGGGATCACAATACTATTTCTCAGTTTCAAAATTTGAGCCTTAACAACACCTTTAGTGAAAACATCATCCAAATGATCATGGTTGTTGCAATACCTCAATTCAACTAATTTATTTTCCACCATATCATGGATGAAATTGTACTTTATGTCAAAATTCTTAGATATTCTATGGTGGATAGGGTTCTTTGCCAATTGTATGGCACTCATATTATCATAAAAAATTATAGTATGACCACTTGGTTTCTCACCTATCTCCTTCAACACTTACTTGAGACATAAGGCCTAAGTACTGGCTAAAGTAATAGCAATATATTTAGCCTCTGATGAAGAGAATGCTATTTATCCTTGCTTCCTTGAGCTCCAAGTGATCATCCCAAATCCAACAGAAAAAATTACCAGATGTAGACTTTCAATCATTCAAGTTGCTGCTCCAATCTGAGTCACTGAAACCAACTAGATCCATCTATTTAATAGGATAGTAATGTATGCCAAAGTCAACAATACCTTTAACATACCTCAAAATTTGCTTTACATCCTTCAAATACAAGAGATATGGCTCACTCATATACCTAGAAACAAGTGAGACATCATATGCAATATTTGGTCTGGTATTTATGAGAAACATCAAGCTCCGAACAATGCTGTTATAATTGGTCACATTCACATTTTCAGATCCATCATATTTGCATAGCAATTCACCATGAGCAATGGAAGTAGGGAATGATTTACAACTATCCATGTCATACATTTTTGGCATATCCTTGGCATATTTAGTTTGAAAAATGAATATTTTATCCTTACTTTGATGCACATCCATGCCAAGAAAATAGTGCATCAATCCTAAATCCTTCATTTCAAAATCACTCATCATGGTAGCCTTAAATTCATCTTTTAACTTGGAACTACTACCTATATAAATCAAATCATCAACCTACAAATAAACAAGTAAAATATCATTACCTTATTTCTTTAAGTATAGGGTAGGTTCACTTTGCTTATCTTGAAGCCACTCTGCTGAAAGTATCCATCAATACTAGAGTACCATGCTCGAGGTGCTTGTTTAAGGCCATACAATACCTTCGTCAACCTGTAGACATGTTCTTCTTTACCTTTTACCTCAAATATTTGAGGTTTTTGTACATACACTTCCTCATTTTAGTACCCATTCAAGAAGGTATTTTTTACATCTAAGTGATGTACAATCCAGTGCTTTTGGGAAGCCAAAGCAAGTACCATTCTTACTATTTCTTGTCTAGCTAAAAGTGCAAAAGTTTCTTCATAGTCAATTTCATACCTTTGTGTGAAGCCTTTAGCCACAATTCTAGTCTTGTGTCTGTCAATGTTTCCATCACTATTATACTAAATCTTATAGAACCACTTAGAACCCACATGTTTCTTTCCCTTGGGCAGTTCTACAAGCTCTCAAGTGTCATTCTTCTCAATTGAATTTATCTCCTCTTGCATTTATTGCATCCAAACACCATTAGTAAAATATTATTCATAACAAGAAGATTCAAAATTAGCAACAGTCATCAAAGCATAATTAACAACATATCCTTTTGGATCACCTTCATCTTCATCACCATACATGTGCATATTCTCAAGCCTTTGAACAACTTGGTCAATTTCTTGAACTTGGGTTATGGTAAGTCTTCTATGTAAATTTTTGTCCAAAATATGAGCAGGAGGATGAATTTTAAGTGTCTTTTTCCCTCCTTTTGTCTCCATAACATTTTAAAATATGTTTGAAGAATCATCACTTGAAGAGGGCCTAGTTGCTTTGTTTGTGGCTATTTGAAGAGCTAGTTGGTGGACTTGGTGGGACTAATGTTAAACTGGGTTGTACATTAGAAGAATTGGATTGCACATTAAAGGAAATTCCACCACTACTGCCATCATCAACATAAATTTTTAATGACCATATACTCCCCCTTCATCAAAAATCACATCTCTAGACACCACCGCTTTGTGAGTTTTTGGGTTATAAAGCCTATAGGCCTTTGTATTTTCATAGTAGCCAATAAATATACATGCTTCACTCTTAGGATCAAGCTTCTTCCTAAGTTCATTAGTCACATGAGCATAATCCAAACAACCAAAAACTTTGAAGTGGTTAACATTAGGTCTCTTTTCATAGCATACCTCATAAGGAGTCATCTTCTCCAATGAGCTAATGGGACTCCTATTCAGTATGTATACTGTTGTATAGACTGCATCAGCCCAATATATATTGGTAAGTATCTTATTTTACAGCATACTTCTTGCCATATCAACAACTATCTTATTTTTCCTTTCTGCCACTCCATTCTACTGTGGAGTATTGGAAGTTGTGAATTACCTTTTAGTGCCAATATTCTTGAAAATTTTCTTAAACTCGTTAGAACAGAATTCACCATTGTTATTTGTCCTTAATCATATAATTTTGCAACAACTCTGATTCTCAACAAAATATTTAAATTCTCTGAAACAAAAAATGCTTCATCCTTATGCTTAAAAAAATACACACAACACACTCTAGAAAAATCATCAATAAAGCTAAGAAAGTAAGAGTTGTTACCTAGGCTTTTGGTTTGCATAGGTCCAAAAATATCAGAATGGACCAATTGGAGTGGGTATGAGGCCCTCCATGCTTTTTATTGAGGAAAATTTTATCTTGCATGCTTACCCAATGCACACCCATCAAAAACACCTTTATGCTCCTCTATCTTTGGCAAACCATAAACCATCTCTTGAGAAGTTAGCAGCCTCAAAATTGCAAAATTCAAATGACCATACCTGAGATGCCACAACCAACTCTTGTTTTCAATAGCAACATTGACAAGGCTACCCCCTTGTCCTTAAAAATTCAAAGGAAATAATATTTTGTTGGTCATAGGAATTGTAGTAACAATCCTATTGCGATTGTTCTTATCATAGATGGTGCATTTCTTATCAACGAAGACTACCTTGTAGTTATTTTCACATAACTACTCTATACTTAAGAAATTATATTTCAAATTTGGTGTGTAATAGATATCATGAACATGTTTCTTACCTTATTTTGTGTTCACTTCCATTACACCTTTTGCAGCCACCTCCAAAGCCTTGTCATATCCAAGTTTGATCTTGGACTTGAAGGACTCATCCATGTAAGAAATAAGCTCCTCATTTCCTATCATATGATTTGAGCAACCAAAATCAAGTATCCAAGTCTCTTTAAGGTTTTGATCAGCCTTATTTTAGGTCAATAAGAGGTTTCTTGTAGTAGCCTCATTCTCATCAGCATAGTTGGCCCTCTTGCCTTCATTTCCTGCCTTCAACCTACACTCCTCATAATGTCCATACTTTTTGCAATGATAGCATTGTATATTTCTTTTATCAACTTTACCTCTTCCTCTACATTCTGCTCCTCCTCTTCTACCACCTCTTCCTCTTGAATAGTTTTTATTTTGGCCTCTTCCTTAGCCATTTTTCATATCCACTAGAGCTTACTCCATGACCCTTTGAAATAGTAGCTTTAGAAGCAAATGCCTTCTCATCAAATGTAGTAATAGTTTCCCTTAGCCTCTCCTCATGAGACATAAGAGATCCTATCAAATTATCAAACTCAAGAGTATAAAAATATTTACTCTCAATAATAATAATGGCTACATGATTCCACTTTGGGGTGAGAGTCCTCAAAATATTCTTCATAATGATCTCTTTTTCTATCTCAACTCCAAGAGTCACCCTCACACAATAGTCACCAACATTCTCAAATTTTTGTAATATGATATTCTCTAACTCTCTCCTTAGAGTTTGCAATTTTACCTCTTTAACCTTATCACTGGCTTGGTAGCCTTCTTTTAAATATTTCCATGCATATTTAGTTGTCTTACAGTTAGTTATCCTTGGGAACAAACTCTTGTCCAAGGCTGATTGTATATGGTAAAGGATCAAGGACATTTTCATCTGTGCATACTTCTTTGTTTTTTATCTGCTACTACAAGTGTGGTCCAATATACTGGTTCTATGTACCCATATTCTACAATATCCCATAGATATTTTTCCATTAGCAAGGTCTTCATATTGATGCTCCAATATTCATATTCATCTCCATTAAACTCAGGGATTGGAAATGAGTTAGTGTTGTTGGCCATTACACCCACACAACCATGAACCTATAATAAACCTTACAAAATAACTTAAAAATTATTAGCAATACCACAGGTGATTCTAACCCTCAAACCAAACAAAGCTCTCATACCAAATGAAGTTTTGAAGGCTCCAAATGAAGATTTGAAGGTTGAAACAGAGCACCAAAAATCAATAATAGAGCATTTAAGTAACAATATGAAGGTCCAAATGAGATCAAAATGAGGCAAAAAAGAGAGGCACTATGATATCAAGCCTTAATTTGATTATGAGGGGGTATTTGAGCAGGATAGATAGGCACTATGAAAATAAATAGTGTAGGCTTCATGAAGTGGGAAGAGAAGCAATAAAAGAAAATTTTTAATAGATAGGACATAATATATGACCAAAAACAAGGAAATATTAGGAAAAGGTTCAAGGGTAAGAACCATAATCCTAATAATCACAACAATGGAGATGATAGACCACCATCACAGGGTCAGGCCAAACAACCATTGGCAATAAAATTAGGATAGAAAAAGAAAAATCATGTAGGACATAAGGATGGATGCTTTGATTGTAGTGGACAAAATTATGCCAATAATTATCCATATAGAATATGGTAGATTTTTAAGGGAAAAGAACCCACCTACAAGGATTTTGTATGCAAGGAACCTACACACAAGATTTATGCACCGATAGGAAGTAAAAATCAAGAAGGGCAAGCCACTCCACTATTGATAAAAGGTAAGATATTTGGTAGAAATATTAAAATTCTAATTGATAGTGGTGCTATAGATAGTTTTGTTTCCACTAGATTAGTTAAAGATATGCTAGAAAGGCTAGGAATATTAGCACATGGGTGGAAGGTTGAGTATGGTTCAGGATAAACCTACTATGTAAATCAGTGATATCCCATGATAAAAATTGCCCTACCTAGTGGATGTCTATACATAGCACCGTTACATGCATTTGATGCAGTGCTTAAAATGGATTGGTTAAAAGCACATAAAGTTGTAATCAATTTCCAAGATAGATGGATTGAGTACTTGGAAGATGCTAGAAAAGTACAGAGGTTGTACAACCTCCAAGGGATTTTTTGAGCCCAAATCCTCTCTGCAATACAACTTAAGAAGTTAATGAAGAGAGGAGGAATAATTTAAGCAGTGAAGTTAAATGATATAGAAAATAAAAGGATGGAAGAGGTGTTTCAGAAGCACCCAGTTCTTAAGGTGTTCAAATATGTATTTCCAAAGGATTTACTTGGATTACCACCTAAACGTAAATTTTATTTTATAAGTGAACTTCAACCTATAACAGAGCCTATTCATAGATATTATTATAGAATGAATCTTATTAAGATGCAATATTTGAAAGTGTAGTTACAAGGATTGCTAGAGAAAATATTAATTAGACCAAGTGTGTCACCATGGGGTGCACCAATTTTGTTCATTAAGAAAAAAGGTATTTCTTTGCATTTGTGCATATATTATAGGATGCTTAAAAAGGAAACTATTAAGAATATATATCCTCTACCCAGGATTGAATATCTTTTCAATCATTTGAAGGATGCTACAATCTTCTCAAAGATTGATTTAAAATCTTGATATCACCAACTAAGAATCTACGAAGAGGATACTCATAATATGGCTTTCAAAACATGATATGCACATTATGAGTTTATGATGCAGGAGCATCTAGTGGTAGTAGAACAATCTTGCAACAAAAGAAATAAAGAGTGAATAAAAACATAAAATACTCTAAGTGTTGTAATGTGTCATGATATTGCGACAACTCAAAACAACGGCAGGCGCAAATCGCAAGTGTCGCGATATTGTGACATAAAATTTGTCATGATATCACGATAACTCAGAACGACGGGTGCAAATCACAAGTGTCACAATATCGTGACATAAAAGTTGTCGTGATATCACGATGAACTTAGAACAACGACGGGTGCAAAATCAAGTGTCACGATATCGTGACATAAAGGTTGTCGCAATATCGTGACACCTCCGAACAAAGGCGAGAGCAAAAACTCAAGTGTCATGATATCACAACATAAAGGTTGTCATGATATCGTGACACCTCAGAACAGAGGCAAGATCTAAATGCATATGTCACGATATCGTGACGTAAAATATGTCGCAATATTGCAACGAACTTTGAACGCAAGAGAGAGCAAACAAAAATGTCGTGATATCGTGACAACTGGACAAAGAAGGTCAAAGGAAAAAAAAGTGGTGTGATATCATGACACATTGGCAAAAGAGAGCAAAAGGTAGAAAAGTGTCGCGATATCGTGACATGTCATGTTTTTGCAACCCAGCTAGGAAAGAGAAAGCGGGTTAAAAAGATGTCCCAATATCGTGACATGCTACTTTTTCATAGACCATTACAAAATGACATTTGGTAGTTCCAGGGGGACCGTTGCAGTGATTACAAGGACAGTTACAAAGGGTGGTTGCAGCAAGATCTTGTCATTATAAAAAGATATTGTTCGAAGGATTACGAAGGCTGGAAAGACGTAGATTAAGGCTACAAATGTATTTCCTTTTTGTACTTTGTAAATGTTTTCATGTTCTCTGAATAAAATCTAGTTTTCTCTTGTTGTTAAATTTGGCTCCCCATCAAGTGGTATCAGAGCAAGAATATTCTAAGTGTGTAAGCAAAGCACCAAATGTGAGGCAACTTGCACCAAGATTTGGGGTTAAGGGTTCTGATAAGTAGTGAAGAAGAATGTCGCCATGAAGAAATCGTGGTGCTAGAAGGAATGTGGTTCCTGAAGGAGACTTCCAAGCATTGCCGAGGCAAGTGCAGGCCTTGCAGGAAGAATTGCATAGAGGAGTAGAGCCAAGAGGAGAAGACCAGAGTGATGATGAAGCTTGCAGAGTTGATGACCCATCAAAAGAAGAAGAAGAAGCAATGAGTGCTATAGAATCTCGAATGATTAAAGCCATTTCTCAAATTGGGAAAAGGTCGAAGATAGATGTATCCACATATTCTAGAAATTTAAATCTAGAAGAGTTGATAGACTGGATCAACGATATGGAAGAGTATTTCGAATATGAGGAAGTTGAAGATCCTAATCAGATAAAATTTGCAAGAAAAAAGTTGAAAGGCCATGCTGGCATATGGTGGAAAGGAGTGTAGCTGGAACGAAATCATAGAGAAAAAGAAAAGATCACCAGGAGGGATCGAATGGTTGAAAAACTGAAACGATAGTTTATTCTAACAGATTACGAATTAGATCTATTACAAAAAATGCAAAGTTTGCGATAGTCCAGCAAGTTTGTTAAAGAATATATAGAGGAATTTTTTTAAATTTCCATCAGAACCGGCCACACAGAGGCAAATAAAGAGAGAGTAGCCCGTTACATTAATGGGTTGAGAACCAGCATACAAAAATAATTGAGTTTGGTTCGAATGAGCACCATTGAAGATGCTTACCAGTTTTCTCTGAAAGTGGAAGAGAAACTAAACCATAGATTTGATAGTAAACAGAGAGGAAGAGGTCGTGGTGGAAGAACTGGTGGAAGAACCAATGGAGGTAAATATGATGACCAGAAGTAGACTGGTGAAACAAGCAATCACCAGGAACAAAAGGAGGAGAATTCTTATCGACCCCATAATCAGAACAATGATTATCAAAAGGGATGAGGTAGAGGTGGACGTGGATATGGATGAGGCAGACTTCATGGAACCTGCTTCAATTGCGGGGAAGAGGGGCATCGATCATATGAGTGTCCTAAACACCAAGAAACACCGAATAGAAGGCCTGAAGGTAATGCTAGAGCTACGATAATTGATGAAGGTGCAAAATCTGAGCACTCTGAAGAAGCAGAGCATGGAGAAGTGATGATCACAAGGAGAACCTTGTTGAACGAAGAGAGGGAACCAGACCAACAAAAAATCTTGTTCTGTACGAGGTGCAAATGTTCAGGTAAAATTTGTAATATTATTATTTATAATGGTAGTACAGATAATTTGGTCTTTGAGGAAATGGTAACTAAGTTAAAACTAGAAATAAGGCAGCACCCGCATCCATACCGGATTGCGTGGTTGCATAAGGACCATAGAGCATTGGTCAGTGAACAATGCTTGGTCTTTCAAATTGGAAGATACCAGGATGAGGTCCTATGTGATATTTTGCCGTTGGATGCTTGACATTTGTTGTTGAGAAGACCATGGCAATTTGACAGATGTGCGATGCATGATGGGCATGCAAATACCTGTTCCCTGACAAAATATGGAGTGCACCACAAACTAAAACCATTGAAGGAGGTTGAGGAAAAGGTATGCAATAATGCTAGAATTTGTTTATTAGATGGCAAAAAAAATTTGGATGGTATAAAGAGGGATTCAATGTGTTATGCATTAATTCCTACTGTAAAGAGAGAAGAAACTACAGACATTCCAACAGAAGTTGAACATCTATTAGCAGAATTTCTTGATATTATATTAGACAATGTGCCTGAGGGTTTGCCGCCAATGAGGAAGATTAGTCATCAGATTGACTTAATGCTAGGATCTAGCTTACCCAATAAGGCTTCCCATAGAATGTCTCCTGTAGAAAATGAAGAGTTGAACCGCCAGGTTCATGAATTGTTGAGGAAGGGTTTGATTCGAGCAAGTTTGAGCCCTTGTGCAAGATGCGGTAGTACTTGCACCAAAGAAGAATGGTGAATGGTGAATGTGCACTGATTCCCGAGCCATTAATAAAATTACCATTAAATATTGCTTTCTATTACCCAGAATGGATGATATAATGGATTGTTTGAGTGGAGCTAAATACTTCACTAAGATTGATTTAAAGAGCAGATATCACCAGATATGTGTTAGAGAGGGTGACGAATGGAAGACAGCCTTTAAAACCAAAGAAGGTTTGTATGAGTGGTTAGTTATGCCATTTGGATTGACTAATGCACCCAGTACGTTTATTAGGCTGATGAATGAGGTATTGCATGACTTCTTGGAAAAGTTCATGATAGTTTATCTGGATGATATTTTAATTTTTAGTAAAACATTGGATGAGCATTTGATGCATGTTCGGATAGTTTTTGAAAAAATGCAAGAGGAGCAGTTATTGATAAATATACAGAAGTGCAGTTTTGTCTAGAAAGGGTTGATATACCTGGGATTTGTCATCTCAGAGGAGGGTCTAAAAATGAATCCTGAGAAGGTGAAGGCTATCATTGAATGGCCTGCCCAAGGAATGTAACAGAGGTAATATCATTTCATGGTCTTGAAAGTTTCTATAGAAATTTTATTAGAGACTTCAGCAGTATTTGTGCACCCCTAATAGAAACTATGAGAGGGGATAAGAAAAAATTTAAGTGGATCGCCAAGGCAGTACCAAGTATGGACATATTAAAGAAGAAAGTGACGAACAACCCATTCGGCACTTCCAGATTTTAATAAAGTGTTTCAGGTTGACTGTGATGCCAATGGCAGTGCCATTGGAGCTATATTGAGTCAAGAAGGTAAACTCGTTGCTTACTTTAGTGAAAATTTAAATGATGCTAGAAAGAAATACTCTATTTATAATCAAGAATTATATGCTATAATTTAGGCTCTTAAGAAATGGAGACATTATTTGCTAGCCAAGGAATTTGTTTTATATACTGACCATCAAGCTTTGCAGTATATAAATAGTCAAGGTAAACTTAACCAGCAACATTTGAAGTGGGTTGAATTCCTGTAGAGTTATACCTTTGTCCTAAAGCATAGAAGCGGAAAATCTAATAGAGTTGCAGATGCCTTGAGTAGAAGGCATAATTTGTTGATAGAAATGAGAGTGCAAGTTGTTGGGTTTGATGAACTCAAGAGTTTATACCCAGCGGATCTAGATTTCACAGAGGCATGGACGACATGTTTGTCTCCTACTATTGTGGATCACACTAAGTGGTTGGATTTTATGATCCAATATGGGATGCTATTTTGGAAGAACCAGTTGTGCATTCCATGAAGTTCCATGAGAGAAAATTTGATCAAAGAGAAACATAGCGGAGGACTAGCAGGGCATTTTGGTTGAGATAAGACCATTGCTCTCATTAGTGAGAATTACCATTGGTCGCAGTTGCAGTCGGATGTGACCAAATTTGTACAGGGTTGTAGAGTGTGCCAGATGGCAAAAGGAGTCGACCTGAATACAGGAATGTACCAACCATTGCCTATACTAGAGAGACCATGGGAGGACATCAGTATGGATTTTTTTCTTGGACTGCCAAGGACACAACGTGGAAATGATGTCATTTTTGTTGTTGTTGACAGGTTTTCAAATATGGCCCATTTTATTCCATGCCAAAAGACAAGTGATGTTGTTCATATTGTAGGCTTGTTTTTCAAGGAGGTAGTACGACTTCATGGTCTACCCCAAAGCATTGTATCAAATAGAGATACCAAAATTATGGGTTATTTCTGGCGGACTGGCCTACAAGAGAGTCCACATCAGGCCACATCAAGAAGGAATTATTGGGACCCTCCTCTGTGGAGTTTGCCCATTCAACACAGCCCCTTTCGGGAAGAAGCTTTACATGTAGATCTCAATGTAAATAGAAAATCACCTTTTGAGGCTAGATCTGAGTGGCCACAGCACGATGAAGTGCTAGAAAGGAATAGTGTCCATGAGGAGAGACAACATGAATACGGTACCTCTCCTTTGCCTCCCATTAGAATAGAAAGACAAAACCCAAAGTGCAGGGCTCTTCACACAGGGTGAGCTAACTCCGCCTGCCCCTTTCAAACCCATGAAAGGGAGTACGAGGAAAGCCATCACATTCCTCGAGGACAACAAACAACACGAGAGCCTTGCGTTTCCATGCCTGCTAGATATCATGGTCACCCATCGAGGCTAGAGCCTCAAGTAAATGATGCCAACCTCGACAGAGGGAAGCGACCCATTGAAATTTTAGATCATCAAGACAAAGGCAAATACATAGGAGAAACATTCAAGCATCCTGAGCAAAATAGGGCAAACCAAATTGACCTGACAGTTGCTATACATGCCGCCTACCAAGCCTGAATCACGCAGCTTGAGCAAGGTCATCAGGAGTTAGAGTACTTATACCACCTTAATAAAGAGCGCATGCAGCGCAAAGTGGATGAGTTGTGCTATAAACTCCCTGAGAGGGTGCCAACCCCTCACACCCAAAAAATATAACAATATGAGAGGCACAACCCTTTGGTGCAGGACAGGTCTTCACGACCTCGTCAAGCTTTGCCTGACCTTATAGACCCGAGAGGGAGGCCACTCCCCGAAACAATGATGGGTACCCTTAGCGGGGACTCAATCAGGGTCATAGGTCTCGCCCAGAGACTCCTCAAGAAGTTTATGAGGAGTATGAACCAAAAATAGAATGGGCCAAAATGCCCCATCAAGACGGGAGGGTTGCCATTCGACCACCCCCCCATAGGCCTCCAGTCTCCCATAACTCACAACAGGAGCAAACAAAAGAGGAAGAAATAAAATCTTTAGATGCATACAAAGCGCTATTAGAGCATTTGGAGTCTGTGGAGACAAAAGCTTCTGGGCATAAAAAGCCCATGTTACGTCAACTCCACAGTCATCCAGTGCATCCCTTAGTGCCCACACCTCTTTACCCCGAATATTTCAAGTTGCCTCAATTGGCAGTCTTTAAAGGTGAAGAGGATGCACAAGAACATGTCACAAGATTCCTAAGCCAATGCTTTGGCATTCAAGATAATGATGCATTGTTGCTTAGGAAATTCATAACCACATTCACAGGCCCTGCCTCAGATTGGTTCACACAGTTACCAAAACATAGCATAAACAACCTAGATCAATTAGTAGATGTGTTTCTTAAACGCTTTGCCTTCAACACAAAGAAGAAGGCATCATTGAGTGATCTGGCCAGCCTCAGGCAATATGAGGAAGAGACAATGGCAGCATACATGAATCGATGGAGGGCTTTGCTTTCTAAGCTACCCTACCTTCCCCTTATGTCTGATCTCACACAAATGTTTGCACGGAGTTGCTTAAAATCAATCTCTGGGCTATTGATGTTGCAGCAATACGCCAGCCTAGAAGAAGCTTTGGCGCAAGCCAGAGTTATAGAAGATATTAAAATAGGTGAGGGCGTAATCGCCAAGCCTAAAAAGAAAGAGTGGAATAAAACCACTAAGACCAGGACAACGCAATCACAATCCGTTGCGGTTAATCAAGTTACGATAAATGTTCCCAAGCCTGTGTAAGAAATACAGCCCCAAAAGGCTAATTACCAGGCAGTGCCTCCTAGTTATGAAAGAGATAATAAAAAATAGGAGTAGAATCAGCAGCGTCGCCCTAGGCGATAATTCACCCCTTATGCGGAGTCTAGAGACTCCCTATTTAACCGCTTGTCAGTGGCAAATTTAGTCACCCTGCCAGAAATCCAAACTGTAGATCCTAATGCTCCCAAGCCTAAGGGATACAGAGAGGAATTATATTGTAGGTTCCATAGGCAAAGCAGACATGACTTGAATGGATGTTGGAAATTCAAAGGATTAATCCAAGATTTGATCGACAATAAAACATTGGCCGTGGACAACCCCATAGCGCCAAATAATCAATAAATGGGGGTATTCAAGGACCCTTTGCCTATCCATGAGGCATAGGCAAAACCTCTCCAGGTTAATGAGGTGCGATAGAATCTTCCCATGCAAGGATTTGTGGGAATGATTAGCATAGTGACCAGAAATAAAAAGTACCCAGGAGTTGCCCCCGAGGTAGCTACAAGGGAAGTTCCAACAACGCCCTGTGAAGTTGCCTCCGCCTAGACCCGAGGTCACGATACAGACCAAACTCACATAGATTTTGTGGACCACATCGGCTAGGCTTTCCATTTACGAGCTTATTCAACAGTCAACACCTCATAGGGAATCTCTTATGGAAATTTTAAAAGCCATCGAATTATAGCCTCACGAAGCAAATTCTTTCAACAACTTCATGGGACATGTGAAATGATGTATGGAGCCGGTCATTACCTTCAGAGAGGATGAAGTCAAAACAATATCAAATGACATGACAGATCCACCCCTGCACGTTATCGCGTGGGTCAACAAGATCTCATACAAGAGAGTGTTGGTAGATACCGGCTCGTCTAGTAACATCATTACCACTGCAGCACTAAAACATTTGAAGCTGCCAGCCTCTCATATCATAGCCTCCACATACACACTGCGAGATTTCAATGATGCAATATGCTCGATAGTCGGCATAGTTTTTCTACCTGTCTATGTAGGACAAAAGACAATACCAACATTGTGCCATGTTTTGGAAGGCGAGATGGCTTATAACATACTGCTAGGGCGACCATGGATCAGGGACATGAAGTGTGTCCCTTCGATCGCTCACTAGTGTCTAAAGTATGCATTTGAAGGAGAAATACATGTAGTCCCGATGGACTTAGAACCCTTCAAGTATTGCAATGCAGTGCAATTAATGCCTCAATCGACCCTCCCTTCAACACATTTGGATTTCTAGTTAAATCCATCTAAACAGGGTCCAATACCACAGGCACCACTGGTGACCAAATCATCAAAATCCTAGCCAGGTGAGTCTTCATCATCTACTCCTTCACTACCAACGCCACCTGTCATGGCTAAATAGAAGGACAAGGGAAAACAGATCATGGAAGAGGCTCAACCCCTAGAAGAGGGGTTGCCAACAATATCAACAGTATCAACAGAAGAAACACCTAGCACAATGAAAGCTAAGACTCCTAACCCACCAAACATGGAATGGACTCAGGAAGGACTCTCGTTCCCTCCCTCCCAAGCATCAAAAATCACTGTTGAAATGGCTAGTACAGGCCTAGGGGAGTATCTAGTGCAGAATGTTGTGGCAACGCCCACATTAGAATCAATACAGGACATGGGGAGACCTCGCCTTCCCATAGGAATAGTTGTTCCTCTAGGTTACCCACCAAACCAGAAAAATTTTGTGTATGGGGGCCTTGATCATGGTCTTGAACCATGCAAGCAAAAGGATGAAGACGAAGAGCCTTTTGCTGAAAATATCAACTATCTGTCAAACCCGGACTTCGCTCTAAGATATCTCGGCCAATGCAATTGGCATGGATACGAGCTAGGCAGATATGAGCAAGGGATGCGTGTCCTTTGCCAACCAAGATATCAGATGCCATATGATAAGTCAGGAGTAGGGTTCAACCACCCCTTGCCCTTAGACATCTTGGTAGAAAATATGCAAGGCCTAGGAATAGGCAACAAGGGGGGATTGGCACCAGATCTTTATGCCAATCCAAATACATAATATACATTGGGAGATTACCTCCCATGGTCAACAAACACCCTTGGCAACATCAGTAATCCCCCTCCTTTGCTAAAGAGAGGTGAAAGTTTGGGCACTAATCCGCAAAGAGAACATAAACGGTGTTCGAACATATTTTTGAAGTTGTTCCCCTTAGAGGTTCCAGTTGAGTCAATACAGTGTCAAGAGAATCAGGTCCCTCCACCAAGAGTGGAACAACCACAATGGGACTAGATTAATTTGCTGGAACAAGGAGAACCTCCAACGTCACAAATAGTTGCTGAAGAAAATGAACATTTTCTAATCTCCAAAAGTGATTCAGAATATGAGACTAAGATGGACTATCTCAATCATGTGCGATGGCATAATTGCCCTTTAACTCATGAAGATCTGATGGGATAGATGGGCATAAGGTTAGGGCATGAGTGGTATGTAGACCCAGCGGGGTGGGACCAAGTGTTGGATCCATGGCTCCAAATTCACGATGAGCATCGTCCACCCCGAGACCCTATCATGACATCAGTGCCAAGAGAAGACCCTGTCTTCCTATCAGCACATAGGGCCGATCCGTTCGTGCCCATTCCCATAGAGCCAAATACAAAGTACAAGGAGCATCCAGAATGTTCAAGGTATCACACTTGCGGTAATGGAGACCAAATTCATTCCATACACATGATCTCCATTGATTTGACCGCACCCATCCGTAATTCAGCCAATCCAGCATGGTCATTGCATCTAGACACAAATGCCATTGAGTAGGATCGCGTAAATTCACCTTTATCACCATCAGAGTATTGGCCTTTCGATGAAATGCCTCATTTTACCCCAAGGACAACTCAGGATATTTTTTAGGCTGAAGAGGAACCCGAGGTTCCCAACGTAGATCTAAATTCAGCTAATGATATCCATTTGATCCCGACTCCACATCAGTTGGAAGACGGATCCCACATGTCAGTCGAGGAGACGACTGACGTAGATATCGACATAGATCCAATGAATCCATAGATTCTCAAGCTGGGGGTAAGTCTTTCCCTTAAAGAGCAAGTCGACTACATTGCCCTTCTCAAAGAGAAGAAGGAGGTTTTTGCATGGTCATACAAGGATATGCCAGGACTAGACCCGCAGCTAGTCACGCATAATTTAACGCTTGATCCGACAATCAAGCTCGTAAAGCAAAAACTACGTAAGATGCACCCAACAGTGGCATTGATGGTCAAAGATGAATTATGAAAGCTGTTGGATGCACAGTTTGTCATCTGCATGGATTATCCGCCATGGTTGTCCAACATGGTTCCCATCAAGAAGCCCGACGAGAGGATTCACATATGCACCGATTTTTGAGATCTAAACAAAGCGAGTCCTAAGGATGATTTCCCCTTGCCGAGCATCGACACGTTGGTAGATGCTACAACAGGTCATGAAATGCTCTCCCTCATGGATGGTTTCTCAGGATACAATCAAATTTGTATCAATCCTAAAGACCAACTAAAAATGGTGTTCACAATGCCTTGGGGGACATTTTGTTATAAGGTCATGCCTTTTGGCCTTAAAAATGCTGGCGCTACCTACCAACGTGCCATGACATATATCTTCCATGACTACATGCATAAAACTTTGGAAGATTACATGGATGATTTGTTAGCCAAGTCTCTTTTGTGCTCAAATCATATCAATGACTTAAGCAAGATCCTTGATCGCCTCATGGAGCATAAAGTTAGACTAAATCCCAAGAAGTGCGTATTTGGCGTCACATCTGGAAAACTCTTGGGTTTCATAGTCTCAAAGTGAGGAATCGAGGTGGACCCAAAGAAAGTCAAGGCAATCCTTGAAATGGTTCCACCAACTACCATCAAGCAGCTCAGAAGTCTACAGGGAAAGGTCGCATCGATTAAACACTTTATAGTGCAATTATCTGACAAGTGCCGACCCATGAACAAATTATTGCACAAGGGGGTTACATTTCATTGGGATGACGAGTGCCAGTTAGCCTTTGATGACATCAAACAATACCTGGCTTCGTCGCCAGTATTGGCACCACCTAGACCAGGAGTGCCGTTCTACTTATACATCTCAACTACTGAGGTGGCACTGTGCGCCATGTTAGCCCAGAAGAATGAACTTCACAAGGAACAGGCTACTTATTATCTTAGCCGCACCCTGGTCAGTTATGAACTTAACTATGCATACATTGAGAAACTCTGCTTGGCAATGGTGTTTGCTACCAAAAAGCTATGCCACTACATGTTGAGCAACACTATGTATGTTGTGTCTAAGGAGAATCCATTGCGATACATGATGAGTCATACTTATCATAGTAGTCGCACGACAAAATGGATCATGTTGTTGACGAAATTTGACATTGAGTTTATTGGACAGAAATCTATCAAAGGACAAGTCATAGCCGATCAACTAGCAGAGGCTCCTCTTGAAGATGATCAGCCTCTAGTCATAGAACTACCCGATGATGGGGTCTTCCATGTCTCAGAATCACCAGATTCTGATGAGCCCGAGTCACAGGCCGACATAACCCTATTCTTTGATGGTTCTAAATGTGAGCAAGGTGGTGGCATGGGAATTGTATTCTTCACACCGCAGGGTGCTCCAATGCCCCTGTCATTTAAATTAAACTTCCCATGCACCAACAATAATGCAGAGTATGAAGCCTTGCTCCTAGGTCTTTAGACAACAATCACCATGAACATCAAATGACTGAATATATTTGGTGATTCGCTATTAATAGTCAATCAAGTCAAAGGGGTATATCAATGCAAATGCCCAATTTTGCAGGCTTATAAAGCCCTCATGGACAAATTCTTGGCAAAACTTGAGTGGTATGACATCGAGGCACTCCCTCGATCATCAAATCATTTTGCGGACACAATGGCCTCCTTGGGGTCACTAATTTCGCAAGACCTTTTCGATGATATGACAACCATTCAAGTCAAAACCTTATCACAATCCATGATGGAGCATGCAAGCTTAGACTTGATGCCATGAATCCACATGATCCATATTGAACCATCCTCGGATAAGTTCTCTCAAATCCAAGATCATCTGAAATGCGCCAACTGGGGGTCCTTGTTCTCCCCTACTCCCATTAATAGGAACACAATGCTATTCTTACAAGTTCTATCCCGTTCAGTGTTTGCTAGGGATGAAATTCAAGAGGGATTGGTTGTTCATACCGTCGAGGTTTTTGATCAATAGGACTGGTATTTACCCATTAGAGACTACCTCAAGTTAGGTAATCTCTCACTTGGATTGACTCATGCCACAAAACGAGCACTCAAGCAAAAAGCGGCTAAGTATGTCTTGATAGGAGACATTTTGTATCATCGCAGCTATGAAGGAATCCTTCTTCATTGCTTGGACTAGCAAGAGTCCACTTGGGCAATCGCCCAAGCGCACGATGGTACATGTGGTGGCCACTTTAGTGGTATGGCCATTGCAAAGTGCATTCTTCGCATGGGCTATTATTGGCCATCTTTAGAGCGATATTGTTGTGCATATGTCAAGAAGTGCGTGAAGTGTCAACATCATGCCAATTTGATGCACGTACCTTCCTAGGCCTTGCAGACAATCCAGTCTGCTTGGCCGTTCTCATAGTGGGGCTTCGATATAATTGGAAAGATCTCCCCTGCATCATCAGGCCGTCACACGTTTATCATAATGGCCACAGAGTATTTTACCAAGTGGGTGGAAGTATTTCGCTTACCTCTACGACATGACCCTACATTGTGGAGTTCATTTTGCATAACATCATATGTCGTTTTGGTATTCCATCCAAAATAGTCTCGGATAATGGGACACCTTTCAAGAACAAAGACATGCATGCTTTGACCACAAAGTACAAAATTTAGCATAGTTTTTCGACACCCTATTATCCGCAGGCAAATGGGCAAGCAGAGGCATCAAACAAAATGCTAGTTGCCATCCTTAAAAAGACCGTCACAGATAGTCATAAGGATTGGCACATTCAAATCCCACTTGCCCTATGGGCCTATCGCACTAGCATTTGGACACCCACTAGGGCCACTCTATTTTTGCTCGTGTATGGCTTCGAGGTAGTCATGCCTCTAGAGTTGGAGATTCCTTCCCTGCGCATATCAATGCAGGAGTTCATCGATGATGACACTGTGCGACAGGCCCGGCTAGACCAGCTTATGTTGCTTGACGAACGACGCGTTAATGCTCTCAAGAATTTACGTATTTATCAAGAGCGACTTAAGAAATCTTACAACATGAAAGTTCACCTGAGAGACTTTCGGGTTGGTGATTTGGTTTTGAAGGAAAACCAACAGAATTCTAGTTTGCCATCCCACCTAAGGGACAAATTTGTGGCAAATTGGTTAGGTCCATATGTCATTGATAGCAAAATAGGACCCGGGACGTACCGGCTAGCTTCTCTTGACGGTATCAAGGAAACATAACCCTTGAATATCAGTCATTTGCGACCATTTCATATCTAAGAGAGCCATATCCCAAAAATGCTCCAAGGATTATTGCAATCGCTTGGTCAAATCCCAAAAATGCTCCAAGGATCCATAAAATCGCTTGGTCAAATCCCAAAAATGCTCCAAGGATTATCGTAATCGCTTGGTCAAATCCCAAAAATGCTCCAAGGATTATCGCAATCGCTTGGTCAAATCCCAAAAATGCTCCAAGGATCCCTAAAATCGCTTGGTCAATCCCAAAATACTCCAAGGATTTCCACAATCGCGTGGTCAAAAATAAGAAAAGTCAAAAAAAAAAAAAAAAAAATCATCAAAAAAAAACAACAAAACAAAATTTTTTGCATCTCCTTTCTAGGCATACTCAAATTCATCAATAGAGAGCTCTTCTCACACCTCATCTTCATATTCACAAAAATCAATCCATCAAAAATACAAAAATACATAGCCGCATTAAAGCATTGCATCCATACATTGCATATTTGTGGTCGTACGAGTCAAAGGCACCATAGGCTGTAATTGCTCTGCTAGTCCATCTTGTTCCACACTGTTCCATTTTACAAAAACAACAAAAACACCATGCATTGCTTTTTACCACACTAGAGTCAGTGGTCTTCTAATGTATCAAGAGTTTTCATGATTCAGTCATCATTTTTCTTTTTAGCTACGTAATGTACCGAGTCAGATAGATTTTACAAAGGTAGAGTTACACTTGAAATACGCCTTGTTACGTAACATCCCAACACAAATTAAAACACATAAAAAAAAAATTCCCAAGTTGTGTGAATGAAAGATGAAACCTGCGCAGTAATCCAGGTCACCATAAGTGAAACGGTTATCTTGCTCATCCCCCTATGCGAATGGTTCCAGAATGCTAAGAATTGACAAAAGGACGAGCTCTTCCCCATTCATTCACCTCCATATACAGTGGTTTTCACCACTACCAAATCCCAATCATAGTTGGTTCCCAAAGTTGTAAGGATTTGTACTACACGTCCCTGCCAAGGATGGGTAGTCATCCCCAAGACCCAAAAGGGATCAACACCATTCACAAACAAAATTCCAACAAATCATCATCCTAACACTTTCCATTCACCTTTGGTCTCCAAGTTGTAAGGATTCATACTATCCGCCCCTAACCAGGATGGGTAGTCATCCCCAAGGCCTAAAAGATCAAGGCCCTTACTCCATAATCTCCATCACCCCCTTGGTCCCCAACGTCATAAGGATTCATACTACACATCCCTGCAAAGGATGCGTAGTCGTCCCCAAGGCCACAAGGATCAAGGCCACTCACAAGCCAAAACTCATAATACTCAAAATACAAAATCAAATAACAGTGGTTATCACTACTATTCAAAATCCTTGCTCAAAAAGAATTAATAGAAAATAAACAATGATTTTCATCACTATATAGACGAGCAACTTTCTAAATCATTCAGCCAACAAATATCCTAAACTTGAATCCCTGGAATTCTCAGCATTCGAAAACCATCTAGGTGATCCTCATTACAGGTTTGGTTGATAGCCTATCTGGCAATGGTGGTATCCTACCCGCATGACGATATGTCTGTCACATTCACTTTGCGTGTGTGCAGACCAATGTTTGCATAAGGATGAGCTAGCTTATGGTATCCTGGATAACACCGCAGATTAATCTAACTAAATACAACAAAGGAGTTAGTGGAGCTAATTAGGTGATCCTCAAGACAGGTTCGGTTGAAAGCCCATTTGGCACCGGCGGTATCCTGACAAATACCACATAAATGAACTCAATTGCACACACAGGGATGTGAAATAGCTTGGTCAAAAACAAGTCCGATTCATACCTTGTTCAAAAGTCTTGTAAGATAAAGTACAGTCGTGGCTAGTGAGTTAAAACCGTTTGAGTCTCAGAAAACCTTAGCTACATTTCTAAACCAACTGCACTACTTTTCATCCTTACAAATACCATCAAAAAATACAAAAAAAAAAAAATAAAAACCACATGTATACATACAAAGTCATCCACTACAGCAATCGCATAAAAACAAAATCACAAAGTCCTAAACAGTCTATGGTGCCATAGCCAAACATCACAAATTCTATCCATCCATTTCATTTTGCATATCACATATAAATAAAAAACATTTGCATTCATCACAACATATGCATCCATAAAAATAAATCAACATACAACAATCGCATTTATCATACCATATGCATACATCAATATAAAGTAGCATGCATCCATCAACATCAATCATTATGCATAACATAAAATCATGACATATACACAAAGCAAGAAAATCAAAACAACAAAAACATCACAAAAATGCAACACAAAAACATAGCAATAAGCATTGTCGGACACAAGTGCTCTTGCACTTAACCTCTTGGCATAGAAAATCGATGTCGGGGCTCAAATTGTCACTCTCCTACTTCCCCAAGAAGGCTATCATAGCTAGACCGCTCCACGGGAAGATGGGTTTTCGACGATTTCACCCCATTATGGCATCACCAAAAGGGTTAACACCCACCAAAAATAGGTCCAAATGTCAAGAAATTGCACATGCTTAACGGTAAACCATCTAAAGGCACCCTTGCACAAGTCATCTTGGGTCAAGCGACTCGTCGCTTTTCTCATGAAGGTCATTCCCTCATCGATTCGTCGCTTGAGGGGGTAGTCACACTTAGTCACCAATCAACAAGCACACACCCAATCAAAGCAATGACATGCATTCAAAGAATCATTGACAAAGACAATCATGCTCTTGCTTGGGGCAGTAAACAAGCAGCAATCAAATTGATCAAACACTTGGCATTTCCGAAGCATGAACACAAGGTTCCCCTATGGACAAAAGGTTATGCCATTTTCCTAATCATGACTGATCAATGTCCAAGCTCAAGTCACACCTCACCAAAATAGGTTAACACTTGAAATCAAATTCCTTAGCTCATTAGAAGCAAGGATTCAAGAATGCATGCCCTTTCCATACTTGGGGCATCAAAAGTTGGTTAGGTTACCAAGAAACCCTAATCATTAGTGCTTTGGTTATCTATTTTTGCTCAAGACTACGTCACCCACTAGTGCTTCCCAAAAAGGGGCATCTGTAGACACCAAAACAGCACCAATCCGATTATGTGACTACAAACACTGATCGCATTGACACACACAGCTTTCAGGGCAGCCCTCAGAGGTCAAACAGTGGTCCTAGCCACTTACACAGCAGTTTAGAAGGTCAAAAAGTAAACAAAGCAAAGCTGGTCATTTTAACAAGCCTTAATCAAAAGAAAGCCTTAATCAAAAGCAAGCCTTTATCAAAAGAAAGCCTTAATCAAAAGAAAGCCTTGGCCGAAGTGTCGTGATATCACGACACTTCGGCGCCCAAAGCAAAGCCTTGGCCGAAGTGTCCCGATATCGCAACGTCGCGATATCGCGACACTTCGACGCCCAAAGCAAAGCCTTGGCCAAAGTGTCGCGATATCGTGACATCGCGATATCGCGACACTTCGGTGCCCAAAGCAAAGCCTTGGCCGAAGTGTCGCGATATCGCGACACTTCGACGCCCAAAGCAAAGCCTTGGCCGAAGTGTCGCGATATCACGACGTCGCGATATCGCGACACTTTGACGCCCAAAGAAAAGCCTTGGCCGAAGTGTCGCGATATCGCGACACTTCGGCGCCCAAAGCAAAGCCTTGGCCGAAGTGTCGCGATATCGCAACGTCCCGATATCGCTACATCACGATATCATGACAAACTTCGCATTTGCGCCTGGGAAAAAATTGACCAATCAGAGGTGGACTTAACCAATCAAAGGCGGAATTCAACCAATCAAAGGCAGAAATTAAAACATTTAAAAGTGCCATTAAAACAATTTAAAGCAGACATTAAACAAGTGGCAACCGAGGACAGTCAATTATTGCTGCCTGCTGTGCATGCGCACGTAGGTTGGTAGATTGGCAGTTAGTGGACTGTCACAAGGGCAGTCATGTAAGCCCAAGTCAAGGAGGAGTCTCCTCCCTTTTGGGAAGGCATGGCCACCACGTGGCATCCCTGCATGCCCCTCCAAAGAGACCCCATGGGTCTATAAAATGGTGGACTTTCCCACCCAGAAAAAGACAAGTTGATAGACATTTCCAAGCAACGAAGTGCTGCCAAACCAAACACCCGATTGCATTCTTTTTGATTCATTTCTTCTACACCCGTAATATCTTTCGCAAGGGAGGTTATTGGTGGCTGTTAGAAAGGTGAATCTGGACCTTAGAACCCGACATTGGACCACAGTAAACCATCAATTTGTCGACAAATCTTTCTCTGAGATTTTGAGCCCATCCCTAGTGGATTGGCATCAAAGTCAAGTTCTAACGGGGGCGGCCCGCTTGGGCACCCCACACCTTTTTTCTAGTTTCGTTAGTTGCATGATTAATCTATTTTGTCGTTGCGAATATATCCTGTATTACAATATCTATCGAACATTATCATGCATTACGCTTTATCGAATATTATCATGCTCTCGCAGTATCTGCTATCCCACTAACCTGCAGGTAGCGACGTCTAATTCGATAGCAGATTGGCCGACTGTTTCAATGGCAGTGGCCATCTGGTGACATTTTTTTGATTTCTGTCAGAGTTGCAGGTTGCGTAGAGTTATTTTATTCATGTATTTAATCAATCTTTTGCACGTATTTCTAAAGTCAAACGTTCTATCCTCTTGTTATAGGTGCTACTAACGTCTCTATGTTTCTTTGATCGTAGGAGAAGTAGCAAGCAAGGATTCATCAGCATAAGCGACGACAACACTTTGGCCCACCTGTTTCAAATGTGGGCATGCGAAAAAGAAGATCACTATTCACTTTTTGTAATGGAAACATGCTAACTCTCCTAGACCTTAAAAAGGGAGGAGACGTATTGTAACCAAGTTGGAATCACATTAATAAAAAGGGTTGTGCTCCTTCTTTCTCTTTTATGTTTGGTTTTGATTTGATTATATCCATGTTATTTCATGCATCAAGCTAGTTAGTTTACATTGCAGCAATTAGTGTTTCTTTTATTTTCGGAATCTCATGCTTTCAGGAAGAAGCTAAAAATAGAATTGAAATTTAGGTCTGCGTACCACCCGTAGACTGATGGACAGACCGAAGTAGTCAACAAAAGTTTGGGTAATCTTCTACGATGTCTGGTAGAAGATAAACCCAAGGGATGGGATCTGATTTTACCACAGGCAGAGTTTGCTTACAATAATTTTGTCAATCGCAGTACTAGTAAATCCCCATTCCAAATAGTGCATGGGAATAGCCTGAGAAACGCTTTTGATTTGAGGCTGATGGATAAAGGCGACAAGCGTAGTGCTGAAGCTAAAGACTGTAGTACACATGAAGCATTTACATGAAGAGGTCCAACAACATATCAGTAAAATGAATGCTATGTACAAAACCAGAGCAGATCAAAAGAATTCCAGATAGGAGATGAAGTCATGGTTCACTTGCACAAGGAATGTTTTCCTAGAAAAACCTACAATAAGCTAAAGATGAAGAGGTTTGGACCATGCCGAATCATAGGTAAACAAGATTTAGGAAATGCCTATGAAGTAGATCTACCAAGTGAGCTGAATATTTCACCTATTTTCAATATTTCAGACTTGGTCAAATATCATGAAGGAAGTTGCAGCGAGCCACCCATCCTGGATATGTGGAAAATTCTAGAATTCACTCTAGATAAAGAGGAAATCAAAGATGTACTCGAAACTCATGAAGGCAGAAGTACCCGAAATAGATAATATTTAGAGTATTTGGTCAAGTGGAAGGGCCGACCTGTCGAGGATGCAACTTGGTTGTCCAAATTAGAGGTTGATTGCCTATGTTTTCCTCTGACCATCCAGAAGTGAGGATCACTTCTAAATCTACCCCGGGTGTCTGATGCAGGAGCATCCAGTGGTAGTAGCACAATATTGCAACAAAAGAAATAAAGAGTGAATAAAAACACAAAATACTCTAAGTGTTGTAATGTGTCGCGATATCGCGACATAAAAGTTGTCGTGATATCATGACAACTCAGAACAATGGCAGGCACAAATTGCAAGTGTCACGATATCATGACATAAAATTTGTCATGATATCATGACAACTCAGAACAATAGTGGGCACAAATCGCAAGTGTCATGATATCGTGACATAAAAGTTGTCGCGATATCGTGATGAACTCATAACAATGGCGGGCACAAACTCAAGTGTCACGATATCATGACATAAATGTTGTCATGATATCGTGACACCTCCGAACAAAGGCGAGAGCAAAAACTCAAGTGTCGTGATATCGCGACATAAAGGTTGTCGCGATATCATGACACCTCAGAACAGAGACAAGAGCTAAATGTAGATGTCACGATATTGCAACATAAAATATGTCGTGATATCGTGACAAAATTTGAACGCAAGAGAGAGCAAATGAAAGTGTCGCGATATCATGACACCTGGACAAAGAAGGTTGAAGGACGAAAAAGTGTCGTGATATCACGACACATTGGAAAAAGAGAGCAAAAGGCAAAAAAGTGTCACGATATCGCGACATGTCGTGTTTTCGCAACCTGGCTAGGAAAGAGAAGGCGGGTTAAAAAGATGTCGCGATATCATGACATGCTACTTTTTTGCGAACTGTTACAGAACGACATTTGGCAGTTCCAAGGGGACTGTTGCAGCGGTTACAGGGACAGTTACGAATGACAGTTGCAGCAAGAGCCTGTCATTATAAAAAGAGATTGTTTGAAGGATTGCGAAGGCTGGAAAGACGTAGATTGAGACTGCAAATGTATTTTCTTTATGTACTTTGTAAATCTCTCCATGTTCTTTTAACTAAGAAAATAAAAGCTATACTGAATTAGATGCTACCAAAAAATGTGATAGAAATCCAAATTTCCATGGGTTTGATTGGATATTATAGGCATTATGTGAAGGACTACGTCAAGATAACCACTCCAATAACTAACCTTTCGAGGAAGGAAAAATAATTTAATTGGATGGATAAATATGAGGAAGCTTTTGATCTACTCAAATAAAGGTTCACTACGTCTCCCATACTAAATATACTAAACCTTGAGGCTAATATTTTTGTATGTACAAATCCATCTCTAGAAGGTTTGAGAGGAATGCTTCCAAAAGATGATGTAGTGATAGCTTATGGTTCAAGAAAACTAAAATGACATGAGGTTAATTATGCAATCCATGATCTAGAATTGGAAACAATGGTATTTTATCTCAAAATTTGATGACACTACTTGTTAGAAAAACCCTTTGATTTGAGGATTGACCACCAAAGTTTGAAATACATATTTACATATCCTTTACTAAATGCTAGGGAGAGAAGGTGGATGGAATTTTTTATTGAATATAATTTTTGAGTTGAATACATCAAAGGGAAGGAAAACAAGGTTGATAATGCACTCAGTAGGAGAAGACACATAGCTATCTTATCTTACATCCATGTAGAATTGATGGAACAAGTTAAGAAAATGCAACACTATGATGTGTTTTGCAATTAAATCTAGGAAATGATGGAAAGGAAACCCGATGAATGTATGGATTTTAACATCAAGGATGGTTTCTTATGATTTAAGGATAGGATAATCATTCATAGGGCTGTTTAATTGAATAAAATTATCATGAATGAAGCACATAGATATCAATATTTTTCTCACCTAGGAGGGGAGAAAATGAGAGAGACTATGAAGAAAACCTTCCACTAGCAAAGAATGAAGAGGGACATAACTAAATTTGTGACCCAATATCTTAATACCAGAAAGTAAAGGTAGAAAACATACATCCTACAAGACTATTATACCCTCATGAAGTACCAACACATAAATGGTACATAATTTTGATATATTTTCTTGTATGATTGCCAAAAACTAGATTCCAGCATGATGCAATCCTAGTTTAGGTCAATTTAATAACCAAGCTTGCACATTTTATACCCAAAAATACTAATAATCATGCTATGGTTGTGGCTAATAGGTTTGCCAAGAAAATATTTAGGCTTTATAGTTTTCCAAAAGTGATCATTTTAGATATAGACTCGAGATTTAGATCCAAGTTTTGATAAGCTTTACATTATGCTATTGACACTAGGCTAAACTTCAGTTTGACATATCACCTAAAAATTGATAGCCAAATTGAACGAGTGAATCAAGTGTTGGAGGATATGATTTGCATGTATTGTATAGATCAAAATACCTAATGGGATTATTACCTACACTTGGTACAATTTTCATACAACAACGGTCACCATTCAATATTAGACATGGCATTGTTTGAAGTCCTATATGGTAGGAGGTGTAGGACACCATTATCTTAGGATAATCTAGAGGATAGGGTTGTAATTTTACCAAATATGGTCAAGGAAATGAATCAACAATTGAGGATGATCAGAGAAAGACTTAAAGAAGCTATAGATCATCATAAAGTTATGTCGATATTAAGAGGTCGTCAAGAGAACTTGTTGGTGATAGAGTATTTTTGAAAGTGAGACCAAATAAGAGTGCCACTAAGTCCATAAAACTTGATCCATATTTTATTGGATCCTTTAAAATTATAGAGAAAATCAATCCTGTGGTATATCAACTTGTATTACTATGTAGTTTGTTGAATATTCATGACACCTTTCACATTTCATTGCTTAGAAAATATATAGCTAACCCTAATCATGTGTGGGACTTCTCTAACTACAGATAGTGGATCGAGAGGCTATAGAGGTTTGAATATTAAAAAAATTTGATTTCCATTCCAAATTAATGAGGAAAGGGACTCTGGAGTAATGCAAGGTCTAGTGGGACCGTTACTCTGAAAGAAATGCTACTTGGGATAAAGTAGCAGATATGCAAAAATATTTCTCATTTCTATTTGAAAATACATTGTAATTATTATTTTATGTTTAAACTTTGATGAAACACAAAGGAATGTGTTAAGCTTAAGGAGGGGAGGATGTCATGACCATCCCTTATAAGAATTTTTATGTGGATAAATATATGTTTGTTGTGTAGTTTTATTTAAGGAATGATTGATTATTCCGTCTGACAAGTGATGTAAAACTTATGTTTCATAAAAATGATGTTTTGATTCCATTTGCGTTTTGTAGGAGAACTTCAAAACCAAATTGGTACTCATATTGTAGACTCACAATAACTTTTCATACATACATATATATATATATATATATATATATATATATATATATATATATATATATATATATATATATATATATATATGTATGTATACGAAATATATATATATATATATATATATATATATATATATATATATATATATATATATATATATATATAGATATATAGATATATATGTATGTGAAACTATATCAGAGTGGAATTGTTCCTTTAGCTTCAACAAAGGTAGTTCAAGAGAATCACTTGGCAGAGCGGTATGCAAGAAAGAATACCATGGATGTGAAAGTAGATTCTACCCTGGTAGATCAGATCAATATGATATTGGAGAAACAATCATCAATGTTGGGAACACTGAAAATAGATATTGAATTCCTAGACTACGCAAACAACAATATGAAAAGTTTTATGGAAGGGCTTGCTTCACATACATTCATCTAGGATTAATTTTTCTTTGTGTTGATGTAAGACTCTCATTTTGGTAAGTTTTTTTGTACATCTAGGATTAAGTCATGTTTTTGTGATGTTGTATGAACCTTGCTCTGGTAAGGTGAGTTGTCAAATCAGTTTTTGGGGTGGTCCATCACCCCATAGTTGTCGTTTGCTCTCTCTTTACCCTTGTGGGCCTCTGTTTTCCTGCTCTTTTATGGGTTTCTTGTATTAGGTTGTGGGAGCCTCTTAAAACCCTTACCATTACTTACCAAAAAAAAATAGAGAGGTTATATTAGCACTAGAAAAGCCTACCATTGGCCTCTCTCTGAATGTCAACAACATTGGAAAAAAATAGAAGTGGTACTCGAAAAAATGAAGGACCAAAAATAACTAAGGGTAAAATTTTCGAGTTGATGTACGAGAAGCAAGAAGTAACGAAGGAGAATCAGGTCCCTTAGAGGATTATATTAAATTGAGGAACAATAACATTAGCCCACTCTGATAAATCATTAGCTTAACTCACATTTACATAAAAAATAAAAATAAATACTACAGTGGAATATAATTCTATCATATGAATACGTCCACAACTTGCAAAACAACATGCACACAATAATTCACAATAAATGGAATTCTACAGCTAAGAGTATGCCACTATAGACATGCAACCAAAAGGCAAAACATTTGTAGAGGATAATGCTTAATCTTAGTACAATAAGTAGCATATCGTCTAAATAATAGTAATGAAGCAATTTCAGATATACTCAAATCTAAAGCCTTTCAAAGGTTGCTAATTTAAAGGTTGATCCAAGTATTTTATATAAGAGAGAGTACACACTCTACAATTGAGCATAGTCAGAGCTTGCATATAACTTAAAAATAAGGCCAATAATTAAAAAATAAAACTAAGAATGTGTATACCACAAGGATACTTTTGATGTGAACATCTAGAGATGCCCACCCATAATTAAAAATATAAAAAAAATATGTGACTACATTGGTGGAAATTTTTAATGTTAACTTTAACTAAATATATTACTATGTTCAAAAAAATAAAAATATTTTAATTTTTTTCAAAAAAATTATTTTACTTGTTTACAATAAAATTTATTTCTATTTTTCAATACACTTCACAGAAATCTTGGAAATATAATAATAATACATGATAAATGATAGATGGTACTTGGTAGATATTAATCCAATAAATTAAAGTTTTTTGTTTACCTAAATTAATAAAATTTATTTTTTTTGTTTGTAGAAAACATTCCAAAAGGGATGCCACTTTTGTCTAAGACCCAAGGAGGCAGGGGTATATTTTTCACCAAAAACACCCAAGGCTCGCACCTGGCCTACCACCTTTGACACACACAAGGAGCTAAAACAACACAAAACAAAAACACACAAATACAAACACATAAAAAGCTAAAACAAATAAAGCATACTCGAGTATGTCGACAAGAAAAAGTACAATCAAACACATGCACAAATTAAAAAAAAAACACTAACCACAAAACATAGCAAAACACAATTAAAAAAATACAAAAAAAAAAAAAATGATGAAAATAAACAACACCAAAACATGAAAAACATAGAAAAAACCACAAACACAGCATAACAAAACACTACCATAATAAAAACAACAAAAAGAAACAAATACACCACAAACCAAAAAACCATAGAACATGAACCACACAAAAAAAATCCAAAAATAACATAACAAAACAAATCCAAAACATAAACAACAAAATAAATCAAATACACCACAAACAAAATTAGGAAAAAAAATTCAACAAAAACAAAGCACAAAGGAGCTATAGACAAAACAAACAAAAAATGATAACACTAAAAATAAACCAAAGCTTAACAAATTACCAAAAATATCAAAAATTGCTTAGCAAAATAGCCAAAGCTTCCAACATTGTCATAAAGAGACTAACTATAAGCCTTAGGATTATGGCATCCTTATCCTTTTATTCATATATTGCTTCATTCTAGTTGGGACTATAAGTTGGTTACTTTGTACCACAACACTACTATTGGGATTTGTATGGTCTTTTGGTAGATCCATTTTATTTGTAGTTTGTGTAGACACCAAAACAACACCAATCCGATTATGTGGCTATAAACACTGATCGAATTGGCATACACAACCCCTAGGGCAGCCCCTAGAGGTTAAACAGTGGTCCTAACCACTCTCACAGTAGTTTTGGAAGGTCAGAGGTCAATTTGGCACCTTTCAGGCACTCTGCTCCTTATTCGTTCCACCCTAGGATGATTACAAACTGGTATTCGTCCCACCCCAGGATGATTAGCAGTATTCGCTCTAGGGTGGGGTGAATAGCAGGTTTGATGGGCAAAAGGTCAAACCTTGACAAATGGCAGCTCAGATCCGCCACTTAACTCCACCTTCAATGCATGGGAGTGCGAGTGAGCATTTTTGAGCTCAAAGAGGCAGTCATGGAGCCCTTAATCAGGGAGGAATCTTCTTCCCCCTAGCAAGGCATGATGGCCAAGTGGCGCCTCTGCATGCTCATTCAAAGAGACCCTCAAGTCTATAAAATGGTGAGTCTTCTCACCCCAAAAGAGGATAGAGTAGGAGCATTTGGAGCAATGGAGTGCTGTCGAATTACATCCTCACCTTTTGCTTGTGCCTTTCACATCCTTGATCTCTCTTTTGGAAGGGAGGTTATTGGGTGATTATTGGAAGCGTAATCCAGACCCAAAACCCAAACATTTGGCCATAATATCCCACCCAATTTGTCGACACAACCCCATAAGAGGTTTTGGACCCATCCCAAGTGGATTGGTGCTGAAACCGGGCCCCAAACGGTGGGCGTCCTACCCTCAGGCGCCCCCCGCACTACTGTAGTCCTAATCGCCCCACCCGAGAGTGATTAGAAATCTGTAGTATATTTCATTACTATTTTAGTTGCATTTGATTTTAGGTTATTCATATATGCTGCCATTTAAATTTCATGTTATTCTGATGAGTTTTGACTATGATTTTGTTATTTCTCGCTTTCACTAACATACAGGGAGCATCATCGGATATAGGGTGATCGAGGCCGAATTTGCAAAATCTGACCTTCTGGGTCATTCCAAAATGCCCCTTTTTGCCTAACCCCAAATTTGTAGGTGTTTTGGAGGCCCCTGGATGGGACATTTAGGAGGTCACTTTTTGACATTTTATGATAGTCCTAATCGTCCCACCCCGGAGCGATTAGAAATCTGTGGTAGATTTCTTGACTGTTCCTTTTGCAGTGTGTTCCTGGTAATGTTTTCATGCCTCTGTCAAATTTTCAGCTCATTCTGATATGTTTTAGTTATAGTTTTAATTATTTTATGCATGCATTAACCGTAGGCTTTGGGGATCGCATGTTTCACTTCATCCGCAGGTGCTACTAATCATTTACTATTTCTCTGAACGTAGGATCTCGACACTGGAGGGGCAGCAAGGAATCAAAGATGCATTCATGCAAGTGGCGGTGATGTTTGGTCCGCCCATTTTACATGTGGGCACGCGGAAGATCCCCAAGGGGAATGTACCATCCGAGGTGTAACAAAACTATGTCTAACGCTCCTAGCCCCTGAAAATGGAGGAGACGTATTGTAACTCGGATCTCAAAGAAAATTAATAAAATAAAGGGCTGCACTTTTACATTTGCTTTATATCTTGTTTTAGTTCATTTGTTTTTCCCTCTTTTCATGCATTTTCGTTCGTAGGACTTAGCGTTACATTTTGCTTTTGTTTGCATCGCATCGTACTCTGTTTTGCTTCCGTGCTTTCAGTGGCGATCACGGTGGGACCCTGTCCCCTAATTTTGAGATCAAATTTTTGATCAAAAGTTGTGTGTTTTTGCTTGTAGGTACCAATATTTCAAGTGTTGGACTGCTGCTCGTTCCAGACTATGATGAATACAGAGCTGGAATTCATGTCACCCAGGGACGAATGGGCATTCATCCCACCCTATGATGAATACAGTTATGATATTCATCCCACCCCAGGATGATTAGATCTCTATGCAGTTTTAGAGTAGAAACTCAGAGGCATCCGATTTGGGCAGAGAAGAGGTAGGGGTTCTTGAGCATCCTCTATCATTTTTTGTTTTCTGTCTCTGTCATTTTCTATTTCTTTGCTTGCATAGGAGAGTTTTACTGCATGTTTACTTTCTTTGCATAAGTAAAAAGAACCCCACACACCACGTGGTAATTTAAACACCAAGGAGTTGGTCATAAAACCCCAACCCTTGATCAAGACCAACGATGGATTTCATCACCACCTTGGCTTGAATTTTTGCATACATAACCCCGATCGCTACTGTTGCTAGATGTAAATCCTGATGAAAGCTGACCAAGTGTAGCTGGGGTGATTCCCAACGCATGAGGATAAGTCTTCTATGGTAGGTGTCAAAAATAGGGTGATTCCCCTTCCGTACCGCCTATGTTCCACGTACCATTCTGCTCTCGCGTACCAATAGTTTCCCTCACGTAAGGGCGGGTATATTGAGAGGTTTGGTATAACGGCCTGGTAGTGGTATATTGAAGGGGTGACCATTTTTGGGAGACATAAGAGCCATCATATTGCATATACAACAACACTTTTCTACAAAGATTTCAAAACAAAAATCAAAACACACTAAACCAGATTTAGGGCACACCTTTAATCTATAAACGAGATAATCACTTCTTTGATTGTGTGATTCCTTTTGTTTAGTGTAGAATAAAAAAATCATAAAAAAGATAAAAACCTACATATCTTGTAGAGAGACACCACCATGGTGTACACCCGTAGCCAAGCCCAATCATGGGCAGAAGCTACGAAGAGTGTACAAGGGGGCACAAGTCGCCTCCGCTATAGCCCCAAGGACTTGGTCATACCACCTTGGCGGCCTGACCCACAAGATAGTCCACATCATACCATGATGGAATGGGACTATAGAGGCACCCCTTCGAGGGGCACGCCCATTCAGCACAGACCCTTTCAAGAGGAGTCCATACATGTGGCACTCAACATAGATGGGAAAGCTCCCTTAGACACTCGTTATGAGTGGCCACCATGCGATGAAGTGCTAGAACAGCATAGGGTCCATAAGGAGGGGCCACATGATTACATCATCCCTCCTCTACCCCTTATTACTGTCAGGAACAATAGGCCAAATCCAGAGCGCAAGGCTCTTCAGACAGGGTGAGCCAACTCCGCCGCCCCTTTCACATTTATGAAAGGGAGCATGAGGAAGACCACTACATTCCTCAAGAGCAATACACAGCATGGGAGCAATGTACCTCCGCACCTGCTATTTATCAAGATCACCTACTGAGGCCAGAGCCTCGGGTGAATGCCGCTAACCTCGATAGAGGGAAGCGACCTATAGAGATCTCGGATCACCATGACCGAGACAGATGTATAGGAGAGGCATCTAGGCCTCCTAGACTCAAGACGATAGAACAAATCGACCTGGCATTTGCTAGACATGCCACCCGCCAAGCGCAAATCATGTAGCTTGAGCAAGACCAACAATAGTTGGAGCACCTGTATCACCTTAGAAAAGAGTGCATTCGACGTCAAACAGATGAGCTGCTCTAGAACACTATGCCTGAGAGGGTTCCAACCCCTCGCACATAGAGGGCAGAAATGTATGAGAGGCACAACCCCTTGGTGCGAGACAGGTCTCCATGACCTTACCAAGTGTTGCCTCCGAGACCTCCTAGACCTGAGCGGGAGGCCACTCCTAGAAACAATGATGGGCACCCTCCGTGGGCACCCACCCATGTTTATAGGTCTCGCCCAGGAACTCCTCAAGAAGCCTATGAGGAGTATGAGCAAGAAGAAGAGCGGGCTGAAATGCCCTACCAAGGCAGAGGGGGTGCTATCCGGCCACCCCTCCATAGGCCTCAAGTTCCCCGCAACCCGCAACGGGAACAAACCAAGGAGGAAGAGATCAAATCTTTCGATGCATACAAAGTGCTACTAGAGCGCTTAGAGTCTATGGAGACCAAGACTTCTGGGCCCCAAAATCCCACTTTACGCCAGCTCCGTAGTCACCCTATGCATCCGTCAGTGCCGACACCCCCATACCCTGAACACTTTAAACTACCCCAGTTGGCAATATTTAGAGGGGAGGAGGATGCCCAAGAGCACGTGACTAGATTCCTGAGCCAATGCTTTGGCATTCAGGACAATGATGCTTTGCTGCTAAGAACATTTATAACCATGTTCGTAGGCCCTACCTCGGATTGGTTCACTCAGTTGCCAAAGCATAGCATCAGTAACTTGGATCAGCTAGTGGATGCATTCCTCGAACGCTTCGCCTTCAACACCAAGAAGAAGGCGTCACTAAGCGACCTAGCTAGCCTCAAGAAGTATGAGGAAGAGACTATGGCGGCCTATGGAAATCGATGGAGGATGTTGCTTTCAAAGCTACCCTACCTCCCTCCCATGGCCGACCTGACCCAAATGTTCTCAAAGAGTTGTTTGAGGTCGATCTCCATGCTATTGCAGCTGCAACAATATGCCACTCTTGAGGAAGCCCTGGCGCAAGCCATAATCATTGAGGAGATCAAGATACAGGATGGCGAGATTGCCAAGCCATGAAAGAAAGAGTGGTCTAAAAATGCCAAGATAGGGACCACGCAACCGAAACCCGTTGTGGTCAATCAGGTTGCTATCAACGCACCAAAGCCTGCACAAGCAACACAGCCCCAAAAGGCTAATTATCAGGCAGTGCCTCTTGACAGTTATGAAAGAGAAAATCATAGGCAAGAGCAAAATCAGTAGCATCACCCTAGGCGATAATTCACACCATTCACAGAGTCTAAAGACTCCTTGTTTGACCGCTTGTCAGTGGCAAACTTGATAAACCTGCTAGAGAGTCGACCCGTAGACCCCAACGTGCCAAAACCCAAGGGCTATAGGGAAGACTTGTACTGTAGGTTTCACCGATAGAAGGGACATGACCTTTATGCATGTTGGAAGTTTAAAAGCTTGGTGCAAGACCTAATAGACAACAAGACATTAGCGGTGGATAATCCCGTGGCACCAAGCAACCAACAGATGGAGGTCTTCAAAGACCCCTTGCCTGCCCATGATGCATAGGCAAAGACTCTACAAGTCAATGAGGTGACACAGAATTGCCCCATGCAGGGGTATGTAGGGATGATAAGTATAGTGACTCGGAACAAGAGGTACCCAAGCACAGCTGCCCCTATGGTAGCTACAGGAGAGGTTCCATCAATGTCACAACCTCAACAACACCCTACACAACCTCCTCCGCCTAGACCAGTGGCCACGATTCAGACCAAACTTACCCAAAGTTTGAGGACCACGTCGGCTAGGCTCTCCATTTATGAGCTCATACAACAATCATCACCCCATCGGGAGGCTCTAATGGAGATACTTAAAGCCATCGAGTTGCAGCCCCATGAAGCAAACTCTTTCAACAACTTCATGGGACATGTCAAATGATGCACCGAGCCAGTCATCACCTTTAGAGAGGACGAATTGAAATCAGTGACTGGTGACATGGTGGATCCACCCTTGCACGTCATTGCACGGGTCAACGGGATTCCGTATAAGAGGGTGTTGGTGGACATTGGCTCATCCAGTAATATAATTACAATAGCGGCATTGAAACACCTGAAGTTTCTAGCATCTCACATCGTGGCCTCCACCTATACTCTGCGAGCATTCAATGATGCGATATGCTCGACGGTTGGCACAATTGTCCTGCCCATCCAAGTGGGACAAAAGACTATTCCTACATTGTGCCACATCTTGGAAGGTGAGATGGCCTATAATATCTTGTTGGGCTGGCCTTGGATCAGGGACATGAAGTGTGTCCCTTCGATAGCTCATCAATGCCTAAAGTACACATTCGAAGGGCAGGTGCATGTAGTCCCGAAAGACTTAGAGCCCTTCAAGTATTGCAATGCGGTGCAGTTGATGCCGCAATCGACCCTTCCATCGACACATTTGGATTTTTAGTTGAATCCATCTAAATAGGGTCCGATTTTGCATACATCCCCATTGTTAAGTCCATCAAATCCCCAATCCGGTCCATCTTCATCATCTAGTCCTTCACCAACGATGCCACCTACGGTGGCCACATCGAAGGACAATGGGAAGAAACCCCTGGAAGAGGCACCGCCATCAGTCTCAACCATCTCTACCGAGGAGATGCCTAGCCGAATGGAAGTCGAGATGCCTAGTTCACCCGACATGGAGTGGACTCAGGAAGAACTCCCATTCCCTCCCCCTCAACCGCCAACGATCACCATTGAGATGGCCAATACGGGCCTAGGGGAGTATCTAGTGTGGAACATTGTAGCAACACCCGCACTTGAGTCCATGCAGGACATGGGGAGACCTCGCCTCCCCATCGGCACTATTGTTCCTCTAGGCTACCCACCAAATCAGACAAACTTTGTATATGGGGGCCTCGATAATGGCATTGAACCTTACATGCAAGAGGAAGAAGATGAAGAGCCCTTTGCTGAGGACGTCAACTATTTGTCCAACCCAGACTTCGCTTTGAGATATCTTGGCCAATGCAATTGGCATGGATATGGGTTGGGCAGATATGAGCAAGGAGTGCGCGTTCTTTGCCAACCAAGATATCAGATGCCATACGACAAATCAGGAGTAGGGTTCAACCACCCCCTACCCCTTGACATCTTGGTAGAGAACATGCAAGGCCTAGGGATAGGCAACAAGGATGGGTTGGCACTAGATCCATATGCCAATCCTAACACAACATATACATTGGGGGATTATCTCCCATTGTTGACAACCAACCTTGTTGACCTCAACAACCCCTTCCCTTCGATCGAGAAAGGAGAAAGTTTGAGAACTCACCTACAAGAGGGATATAGACAAGGTCAGGAAGGATCTTCGAAAGACGAGTCAGAGTATGAGGTAGCACCATGGGACCCTTTCGAATCTGATAGCAATCATTCACAAGTGACCCCCATGGATGACTATCAAGAAAGCCTCTTGGCAATGTTCCCCTTGGATGCTCCAATCGAGCAAGTGCCACCTCAAGAAAATTAGGTCCCCCCACAGAGAGCGGAACAACCCCGATGGGACCATATCAATTTGCTCGAGCAGGACGAGCCTCACATGTCGCAAATAGTTGTTAGAGCCAACGAAGGCCTGTGGATCTCCGATAGTGATTATGAAGATGAAACTGAGATGGCCTATCTCAATCATATGCGGCAGCAACAATACCCCATGGACATTGATGACATGTTTGAACAACTAAACATGGGGCCAAGGCATAGGTGGCACCTAAACCAAGCACAGTTGGACCAAGTGTTGCATCCGCCACTTTGGGCATACAGAGAGCACCTTCCGCCTAGAGACCCTATAGAGTTATCAGTGCCAAGGGCAGACCCTATCCTTCTATCCGCACATAGGGCCGATCCATTTGTGCCAATACCCCCAGAGCCAGATCCGGAGCACAAAGATCATCAAGGAAGTCCGAGTCACCACACCCGTGGTAATGGAGACCAAAATCATTTCATCAACATGATCTCCATTGACTTAACCACCCCCATCCGCAATCCAGTCGATCCAACATGGCCATTGTATCTAGACCTAGATGCCATAGGCTGGGATCATGCTAACTCACCACCATCACCATCGAGTACTGGCCTTGCGGTGAGATGCTTCATTTCACCCCAAGACCAACTCAGGATATCTTCCATGCTGAAGAGGAACCCAAAGTTCCTAACGTAGATCTAAATTTAGTGAATGATATCCACTTGATCCCAACTCCACACCAGTTGGAGGACGGGTCCCACATGTCGATCGAGGAGACGACTGACGTAGACATCGGCTCTGATCCAATGAATCCATAGATCATCAAGTTGGGGGTAAGTCTATCCCCCGAAGAGCAAGCCGACTACATTGCCCTTCTCAAAGAGAAGGAGGTTTTTGCATGGTCCTACAAAGACATGTCGGGGCTAGATCCGTAGCTAGTCATGCATAATCTAACGCTTGATCCGACAGTCAAGCCAGTTAAGCAAAAACTACGTAAGATGCACCCAACAGTGGCCTTAATGGTCAAATATGAATTACAAAAGCTGTTGGATGCACAGTTTGTCATCTACGTGGATTACCCACCATGGTTGTCCAACATGGTGCCCGTCAAAAATCCTGACGGGAGGATTCACATATGCACTGATTTTTGAGATCTAAACAAAGCGAGTCCTAAGGATGATTTCCCCTTGCCTAGCATCGATGCATTGGTAGACGCTACAGTGGGCCACGAAATGCTTTCCCTCATGGATGGTTTCTCGGGATACAATCAGATTCGTATCAATCCCGAGGATCAACTAAAAACGGCGTTCACAATGCCTTGGGGGACATTTTGTTATAAGGTCATGCCCTTTGGCCTTAAAAATGCTGGCGCCACCTACCAACGTGCCATGACATACATCTTCCATGATCACATGCATAAAACTTTGGAAGATTATATGGATGATTTGTTGGCCAAATCTCTTTTGCACCCAGATCATCTCGATGACTTAAGCAAGATCCTCGATCGCCTCATCGAACACAAAGTCAGACTAAACCCCAAGAAGTGCGTATTTGGCGTCACATCTGGAAAACTCTTGGGTTTCATAGTCTCAAAGTGAGGCATCGAGGTGGATCCAAACAAAGTCAAGGCAATCCTTGAAATGCTTCCCCCAACTACCATCAAGCGACTAGAAGCCTGCAGGGAAAGGTCGCATCAATCAAGCGCTTCATAGCACAGCTATCTGACAAGTGCCGACCCATGAATAAATTATTGCACAAGGGGGTAGCATTTCACTGGGATGACGAGTGCCAGTCAGCCTTCGACGACATTAAACAATACTTGGCTTCGCCGCCAGTATTGGCACCACCTAGACCAGGAGTGTCATTCTACTTATACATCTCAGCTACTGAGGTGGCACTGGGCGCCATGCTAGCCCAAAAAATGAACTACACAAAGAACAAGCTAATTACTATCTTAGCCGCACCCTGGTCAGTTATGAACTTAACTATGCATACGTTGAGAAGCTATGCTTGGTGGTGGTGTTTGCTACCAAAAAGCTATGCCATTACATGCTGAGCAATATGACGTATGTTGTGTCTAAGGAGAATCCATTGCGATACATGATGAGTCGTACTTATCATAGTAGCCGCATGGTGAAATGGATCATGTTGTTGACGGAGTTTGACATCGAATTCATTGGACAGAAGTCCATCAAAGGTCAAGTCATCGCCGATCAACTAGCAGAGGCTCCTCTCGAAGACGATCAGCCTCTGACCATAGAGCTACCCGATGATGGGGTCTTCCATGTCTCGGAATTGCCAGATTCCGATGAGCCTGAGTCACAGGCCGACATAACCCTATTTTTTGATGGTTCTAAATGTGAGCAAGGGGGTGGCATGGGAATCATATTCTTCACACCGCAAGGGGCTCCAATGCCTCTATCATTTAAACTTGATTTCCCGTGCACCAATAACAATGCCGAATATGAAGCCTTGCTCATAGGTCTTCAGACAACCATCACCATGAACATCAAACGCTTGAACATCTTTGGTGATTCACTGTTAATTGTCAACCAAGTGAAAGGGGTATTCCAATGTAAATGCCCAGTTCTACAGGCCTACAAAGCCCTTGTGGATAAATTCTTGGCAAAGCTTGAATGGTACGACATCGAGGCACTCCCTCGGTCATCGAATCATTTTGCGGACACTATGGCCTCCTTGGGGTCACTAATCCCGCAAGACATTTCTGGTGATATGACAACCATTCAAGTCAAAACACTATCGCAATCCGTGATGGAGCGTGCAAGCTCTGACTTAACGCTAGGAATCCACCTGATCTAGATTGAACCATCTCAGGATAGGTTCTCTCGAATCCATGATTGTCTGAATCATGCCAACTGGGGGTCCTTGTTCTCCCCTATTCCCCTTAATAGCAACACAACGCTATTCTTACAGGTTCTTTCCCGCTCAACTTTTGCTAGGGACGAACTTCAAGAGGGATTGGTTGTTCATACCATCGAGGTTTCTGATCAGCAGGATTGGTATACACCCATAAGAGACTACCTCAAGCTAGGTAACCTCCCACTTGGATTGTCACATGCCACAAAAATATCATTCAAATAGAAAGCGGCAAAACATGTCTTGCTAGGAGACATTTTGTACCATCGAAGCTACGAAGGAATCCTCCTCCGTTGCTTGGACCAACAGGAGTCCACTTGGGCGATCACCCAAGTGCACGATGGTACATGCGGTGGCCACTTCAGCGGTATGGCCATCGCAAAGCGCATTCTTTGCATGGGCTATTATTGGCCATCTTTAGAGCGAGATTGTTGCGCATATGTAAGGAAGTGCGTGAAGTGTCAACACCATGCTAATTTGACACACGTACCTTCTCAGGCCTTGCAACTGATCCAATCGGCTTGGCCATTCTTACAGTGGGGCTTAGATCTAATCGAAAAGATCTCCCCTATGTCGTCAGGTCATCACACGTTTATCATAACGGCCACAGAGTACTTCACCAAGTGGGTGGAAGCAATTTCGCTTACCTCTACGATTGGAACCCGCATTGCGGAGTTCATTTTACATAACATCATATGTCATTTTGGTATTCCATCCAAGATAATCTCGGATAATGGGACGTCATTCAAGAACAAAGACGTGCGTGCTTTGACCACAAAGTACAAAATTTAGCACAATTTTTTGACACCCTATTATCCGTAGGCAAATGGGCAAGCAGAGGCGTCAAACAAAATGCTAGTTGCCATCCTCAAAAATATAGTCACAGATAGTCATAAGGATTGGCACATTCAAATCCCACTTGCTCTATGGGCTTATCGCACTAGCATTCGGACGCCCACTAGGGCAACTCCATTTTCACTGGTGTATGGCTCCGAGGAAGTCATGCCTCTCGAGTTGGAAATTCCTTCCCTATGCATATCAATGCAAGAGTTCATCGATGATGACACTGCATGATAGGCCCGGTTAGACCAGCTTACGTTGCTCGACGAACGATGCGTCAATGCTCTCGAGCATTTGCGTATCTACCAAGAGTGACTTAAGAAAGCATACAACATGAAAGTTCACCTGAGGGACTTTCAGGTTGGTGACCTAGTCTTAAAAGAGAACCAACAAAATTCTAACTTGCCGCCCCATCTAAGGGACAAGTTCATGGCAAACTGGTTAGGTCCTTATGTGATTGACAGTAAAATAGGACCTAGAACATACCGGCTAGCCTCTCTTGATGGAATCAAGGAACTAGAACCCTTGAACATCAGTCATTTGAGGCCATTCCATATTTAAAAGAGCCATAGCCCACACCAAAAGCTCCAAGGATTCCCATAATCGCTTGGTCAACCCCAAAACGCCCCAAAGGTATCCATAAACCCTTTGGTCAAACCAAAAGCTCCAAGGATTCCCATAATCGCTTGGTCAACCCCAAAATGCCCCAAAGGTGTCCATAAACCCTTTGGTCAAACCAAAAGCTCCAAGGATTCCCATAATCGCTTGGTCAACCCCAAAAATTCCCCAAAGGTGTCCATAAACCCTTTGGTCAAACCAAAAGCTCCAAGGATTCCCACAATCGCTTGGTCAACCCCAAAAATGCCCCAAAGGTGTCCATAAACCCTTTGGTCAAACCAAAAGCCCCAAGGATTCCCACAATCGCTTGGTCAACCCCAAAACTCCCCAAAGGTACCCATAATCCCTTTGGTCAAAACCTCCAAGGATCCGAAAGAATCACTTGGTCCGCACCCATGCGGAATAAGCCAACCATAACGAAAATTCAAAAACAACAAAATAATCAAAAAATAACAAAAAAACTTTTGCATCTCACTTCCATGCATACTCAAAATAATCAAAAATAAAAAAAATTTTTCCATGCATATCCTAAAAAATCAAAAACAAAAAAAATAGCTGCATTAGGCATCGCATACATACATTGCATATTTGTTGATCATACAAGTCAAAAGCACCATAGACTGTAATTACTTGGCAATTCCATCATTTTCCACATTTTTCCACTTTGTAAATAATCCAACAAAAATAAATGCCATCCACATTTTTCACCATATCATAGTCAGTTGTCTTCTAATGTATCTAGAGTTTTCGTCATTCAACTATCATTAGATTTCTAGCCAAAAATTGTACAAAGTCAGATAGATTTTACAAAGGTAGAGTTCTACTTGGATCACACCTTGTTACGTAGCATCCCAACACAAGTTAAAACACATAAAAAAATTCCCAAGTTGTGTAAACGAAAGATGAAACCTGCAAAGCAATCCAGGATACCATACAGTGAAAAGGTTATCTCGCTCATCCCCCTGTGCGAATGACCCCAAGAATGTTGAGAGTTGGCAAAAGGACAAGCATCTTCCCTACCCAATTCCCCAAAAAATCCCAAGTTCTCAAAAAGTTGCAAACATCAAAAATTTGCAAAAGTCAAAACTCCAAAGTTTGACATCAAAACCCACAAAGTGCATACATCAAAAAGCACAAGCAATAGTGATTCTCATCACTCAATATTCAAATCCCTTGCTCAAAAGAAAAAACAAAAAATAAAAATAAACAGTGATTTTTATCACTATATAAGAGCAAGTATCCCAATACAATTGAAGAAAAGAAGGGAGTCGAACTTGAATCCCTGGAACTCTCAGCATTCGAAAGGTCATGAGGTGATCCTCAGTACCGGTTTGGTGGATAGCCTATCGGTCACTGGTGGCAAACCTCCCGCATGACGATATATCTGTCACATTAAATTGTGTGCAGATCAATGTTTGCATGTGGATGAGCTAGCTTATGGTATCCTAGATAGCACCACAGATTAATCTTACTAAATACAACAAAGGAGTTAGTGGAGCTAATTAGGTGATCCTCAGTACAGGTTTGGTTGACAACCTATCTGGCACTGGCGGTATCCTGACAAATACCACATAAACAAACTCAATTGCACACACAAGGATGTGAAATAACTTGGTCAAAGTCAAGTCTGATTCGTACCTTGTTCAAAAGTCTTGTAAGATAAAAGTACAGTCTTGGCTAGTTAGTTAAAACATCTGAGTCTCAGAAAACCTTAACTACATTCTAAACCAACTGTGATACATTCCATTCTTACATCACCATCAAAAAATACAAAACAAAAAAATACACATGCAAAGTCATTTCATAAAGCAATCGCCTAGTACAAAAATCCAGTAAGTCATGTACAGTCTATGGTGCCACCGCCAAATATCAACAAATCATTTCATCCATTCCATATGCATATCATATAAATTAGAAACATTCGCATTCATCACAACACATGCATACATCAATATAAATAAATATGCACAAAAATAACAATAAATCATGACAAGTGTATAAACAAAAGAAAGTCATGTATATATATCATCAAAATGCCCTCAGGCTACAATAAACGGTCCTCTGACCTCACAAAACAAAATCAAAAACCCCCAAGCCTAGGGCATCGGCCACCATGATCACGTAGGATCGGTGCGACGGGAACTACCCCTAGTGGTGTGGGTCCTATGGGACCTCTCAAGGTGGCTGCTGCTAGCCCCCGCATCATGCCCACTAGCGCTCCCCTCACCCAACCACCTACGATGAGAGGATGTTGACTGCTCAGTATCGCTCCCTCTCGTGCGGCGCGACGATCCACCTCCAGTGAGCTCAGGTATCCGCCCATCGAGGTGGATAATCTTTGCCTCCAGCTCCAACCGATGCCGAACCAAATCCATCTCCCACCGATGGTACATAGCCAATGCGTCATCACGCTATGCCAGCTGAGTCCGTAGGAGATCCCTCTCCCATGAAGCATCTGTGTCCCCATCCCATCGGCGGTACGCAGCCAATGCGTTCTCCCGCTCTACCAACTGAGTCCGCAGGAGATCCCTCTCCTGTAGAGCATCCTCGAGCTCCTCATCCCATCTCTAAAGTAGATCCTCCAATCATGCTATCTCAGCATGAAACCTCACCTCCATACCCTCTAGGACTTCCTGAGGCATGGGCATCTCCGGGATGGCAGGCTGCTCCAGCTCCCACTACCCTAGGACGTCCTATATATCTAGCTGCTCTAAAACTCCTAGATCCTCCCCACAAAAATCATCAACCTCCACCATGTCCGCATCCTCCAGTGGAGCCCCCCAACCCTCCCCTGATGCCTCTGCACCCTCCCCACCCTTTACTGCTACATCCGAACCTCCTAGAGGCCCCCACCCCACCATCACCGCATCGTCCACCACTAGTCATACTCGACAGTCACCCCGACATTGTCCATGTCAGGGATGTCAATCACTATATCCGCCTCCTCACCCAACGGCTCGATGATCGACCAGGCCAGAGTCCTCTCATCGCCCCGACGTCGATAGATCAAGGGCTCACCAAGCAATCCCTGGTGCACCCCAAACTATCGCGTCACCCGGACATACGGGAAGTACTCCTGCTCGGTCCCGTGCCACCCGATCAGCCATCTCCCCCTACGCACCCGTCGAAGCCACTCCCCAGCCTCAAGCCAAGATGGACAGTCCCGGTATGGCCGCCAGACCACCTCCCCAAGAGCAAGCCATGAGAAGGCATCAGTGTAGTGACTAACGTCACCTGCCCACCATCGACTATGCCCATGCTCCTCCGACCTATGCCACAATGCCGCATACCCTATCTCCCTGTCTACCATCTCTGCCCGAGTAGTCCATGACAAACCCTGTGGCCGCTCCATAGCTATGTGCTACCAACCCCAGCACTGCAATAGGTAGCTGCATCCAATCCCATTTCGCCTCCAACAGCGGACCTCATACAACTCATCATAGAGTTGTGCCAGTAGTGTCTGACCCCACCTCATAATCAGTGGCTCTGAGGTCGGACACTCAACCAACCTAAAAACTACCTCCAGTAGGTTCCACGAGAACCTCACACCTAAGGAGTCGGACAACAGCATGTTGGAGATGAGGGTCATTAGTAATGCATGCCTCACCCCCAACACGCCCTTCTCCAGCCACCACCGCACCAAAATCTTACCAATCAAGCAATCCCCCTCTACCCTCTCCATCGGACTATCCACCCCCACCTCCGCCCCATGCCCGAAGCATCGTGTTAGCACCACCATCCACTGATCACAAGGAGTAGTCCGAATAGGAAGCCCATCTATCAAAATCTACAGAATTCGATAGACGTCCTCAAGAGTCACTGTCATCTCCCCTATTGGGAGATGAAAGGTATTGGTGTGGGGATCCCATAAGTTGATCAAGGCAATCAGATATGCCTGATCCCCCACCACAGGCTCTAACCGAGTCACATGCTTGAGCCCAAGGGCATCAAGCCAATCCTAGTTCGCCATAGTCGTCTCCGTGCTAGAGAATACCGTCGATTGACGGTACCAGCTCTTCACCACCAAAACAAAAACAACACAAAAATATTAAAAACATGAAAAAAAATTGTACAACAAAAAATTAATAAATTAACAAAAACATTAAAAATTATAGACACACATTAAAAAATCAAAAAAAATTTAATTTTATTTAAAAAAAATAAAAAACAAAAAAAAATCAAAAAAAATTTTTCATTACCTAGGGTTTTTAACTTTAGTTCAAACTGATAAATAAAAAACCAAAAAAACAAATTAAAAAAAAACACATTTTTCATTTACCTAGGGTTTTTAACTTTAGTTCAAAAAAAATAAAAAAAAAAAACAATTCAAAATAAAATTTTTGATTACCTAGGGTTTTTAACTTTAGTCTAAAAATAAAAAACAAAAAAACAAATAAAAAAAATTTGTCATTACCTAGGGTTTTTAACCTTAGTCTAAAACCAAAAAAACAAAAACAAAAATAAATATTAACCTAGGTTTTTTAACTATTTTTCTAGTCTCAAACAAAAACATATACACAACGCATTTAAAAACTAGGGTTTTTCTTAACCTTAGTCCAAAATACAAAAAAACAAAAAAACCACAAATAAATTTTTAACCTAGGGTTTTAACCTTAGTCTAAACATAAAAAAACACCAAATAAATCAATTTTTAAAACTAGGGTTTTTTAGTTTAAACTATTCAAAATAAACACGATTTTTTAAACTAGGGTTTCGATCTTAGTTTTTACAAAGCAACACAAAGCACAAATTCAAACAACAAAAAAATTTAAACTAGGGTTTTTATTTTAGTTTAAATCAAAAAATGAAATACAAAAAAAAAATTACGATTTTAAACTATAAAATAAAACAAGCAAAATAAAGAGAAGGAGCACTCACCGGTCTCGCTTCGGCTCCGCCACTTGATGATCCGGTCCGTGAACTCATGGTGTCCGAGAAAATTTGACAGCGCTTCGCTACGCGAACTCGACCTCCTCCTCCTCACAGCTCCAAATCGCTAGAAAAAACAAATGCAAATGAGCCCAAAACCTAGTTTTGGCCCTTAAATAGGCTCTTAGGCCTGTAATCGTTCCACCCTAGGATGAGCACTCTAGTTAGCACTCATCCCACCCTGGGACGATTACTAAACTGGTATTCGTCCCACCCCGGGACGATTACAGAGCAAGAAAAACAAAAATAGCAAAACTGCATCCAAAATGCACCAAAAAATGCAATAAATCTGCCAAACAAAAGTGCTTTTGCAGCCAAAAAAAAAGAAAAACCAACAAAGGGCCTTTGCACGACATTCTTGGCATACAAAACCGACATCGGGGTCACAAATTGTCACTATCCTACTCCCTAAGAAGGCTACCATAGCCGGACCGCTCCACGGGAGGACGGATTTTTGACAATTTCATCCCCAAACGACGTCACAAAAAGGGTTAACACCCACCAAAAATAGGTCATATTGTTGGGAAACTGCATAAGCATTCAAAGGAAAACAACTGAAGGCACCCTTACATAAGTCATCTTGGGTCAAGCGACTCGTCGCTTTTCTCATGTCGGTCATTCCCTCATCGATTCGTCGCTTGAGGGGGTAGTCACACTTAGTCACCAATCAACAAATACACACTCAATCAAGGAAATGGCATGCATTCAAAGAATCATTGACAAAGACAATCACGCCCTTGCTTGGGGCAGCAAACAAGCAATAATCACAAGCTGATCAAACACTTGGCATTCATGAATCATGAACTCAAGGTTCCCACAGACAAAAGGTTGCGCCCTTTGCCTATTCATGACTGAACAATGTCCAAGATCAAGTAACACCTCACCAAAAAAAGGTTAACACTTGAATTAAGCTCCTTAGCTCGTCAGAAGCAAGGATTCAAGAATGCATGCCCTTTCCATACTTGGGGCATCAAAATTTGGTTAGGTTACTGAGAAACCCTAATCATTAGTGCTTTGGTTATCTATTTTTTGCTCAGCACTATGCCACGCATAGCGCATCCCAAAAAGGGGCATCTGTAGACACCAAAACAACACCAATCCGATTATGTGGCTACAAACACTGATCGAATTGGCATACATAGCCCCTAGGGCAGCCCCTAGAGGTTAAACAGTGGTCCTAACCACTCTCACAGTAGTTTTGGAAGGTCAGAGGTCAATTTGGCACCTTTCGGGCACTCTGCTCCCTATTCGTTCCACCTTGGGATGATTACAAACTAGTATTCGTCCCACCCCGGGACGATTAGCAGCATTCGCTCTAGGGTGGGGCGAATAGCAGGTTTGATGGGAAAAAGGTCAAACCTTGACAAATGGCAGCTCAGATCTGCCACTTAACTCCACCTTCAATGCATGGGAGTGCGAGTGAGCATTTTTGAGCTCAAAGAGGCAATCATAGAGGCAGTCATGGAGCCCTTAATCAGGGAGGAATCTTCTCTCCCCCTGGCAACAATATATTAACATTTTTAGCTAGCTATGCAGTATCAGATGCATTTTTATGCATCTGTTTTCCAGCTACAGGTTAATTTCAAGTGTTTTTATTTTTTTCATGGAGCATTTTTTTTGCATCCATGTGGATACTCGTGCCTCAACATGGAGGACACGTTCAGCCTGGCATTGTAGAAGAAAGTGCCGCTTGTGGCCAAGGCTACTCCATGCCTTTTCCTTTACCTCTACTAGATGGACATAGATTAGTCAGGTTATTTTTGTTTAATGGATATCGTGTGTGATGGAGGAGAGTGTGTTTTACTCATAAGAGATTTCGATGGTAATGGTGGTATCTACGTTTTATGCATTTTTAATATCTTTCAAATGAGAATGTTACTATTCTATAGGTCGTCACTTACCCATTGAGACATATTTCTATTATGTGAACCCTTAGGTGTTGTAGGAGGTTCTATACCGATGATAATCCCATTATTTCTATAATTTCACCCACTTTGTGAAATATTTCTAGGAGGTACATTTCAACATTAAAACACACAAAATAAACAAACATTTTATTTCCTACATTTAGAACTGATTCCAATTACGTATTATTTGCATGCTCAAAATATTGATTTTAGCATAATCACTGATTAGCAACACATCTATTGGCTATCTACAACCTATCACTTCTAAATTTCTATCTAAGTCATAGTCTGAGTCCAATTCACAAGTCAACCTATGAACTAGGTCTCAATTTGCATAGTGACCTATTAATTCTACTTCCAAACATAGCAACTCTCCAAATCTCACAAGATTACCTAAAAGCCCCACACATATCACATCTATAACCTTATATTTCCATTTTTGAATAGTTCTGAGCATAAATTTACCATACACAACACCATGCCTATTATCACACGTAATAAAGCGTGCGAGAAAGTGCATCTCAAGGAGAAGGTCTTTTTTACCACTTCCAATCAATCTACTTCTTTCCCTCCCTCTATAGGGGAAGTTACCACACTCATAGTAGACCTCCCTATAGATTTATATTTACCTCCCATACACAATATGTATCATGATGAGACTTCTACTTCCTCTTGCAAATATTACCCGCTTCTTTCCCATTCATCTTCACCTAATCTACCTTCCACATTTTATGATCACATCATATACACCACTCTAGGACATCCACCTCCTCTCTTTACTATTGATGAGGAGACTCCTCCTACCTCACCTACCTTTGTGCATATTTTTTTATAAAGTCTATATCAATAACTATTTGAGAACGACTCTTCCTTGCTCAATTGCACTCACCCTGAGGTCACCTCATTTACCCCTATCGTAGGCATGATCTCAGATCCCTTATCTTCCATTCAAAGCACGTAATCATCCTCATCACAAATTCCTCTACTGTAGCCTCATTTAGATCCACAATATGCACCCATCACATCATCATATTAGGATGCTTATCAAGCACCACAATTACCATCCTCCCAAAAACCCTCATTTGCATTCTTCAATGCTACATCACAACCACCTTTTCACTCACAACAATTCTCATACCAACTACATCAACAAACCCTATCTCCCTTGTTTGGTGAGACCATTTCCACTACACCACCTCCTCAGGATTCTATCATTTAAGTGCATGATTCTTCTTCCTCATTACCTCCACCTGCCTAGAATATATGATGCGCCACCCTCTATTCCATTTCTATTTTCATCTTTTCCCTTATTCCACATCCCTCTACCACCTCCATTTTGAGCTCCAAATCCTAGTTTCTTTTCCACCTATGACTCATGACCCATACCTTATCTTACCAATCATTTAGGTTATCATATGCCACATAGCTTCTCCATCCATCATGGTCCTATCCATATGTAGGTATCATATTTTGATACCTCATATCAACCACTACCGACACCACTAACCCAAACTTCATTACCTCCATTGTAGCCTGATGCACCCACATTCTTTACAACACCTCCTTCATGATCGTCATCTCCTATGGTCCAACTATAATAGTAGATACATCTCCATTAGATCCTGATTCAATAGTCATAAGCTCTGCAACAACAATATTACTTCCCTGAATAGATTCCTACTTTATCGTAGGGTATCCTCTCAGCTTTTACCTCCTACGCTATCCAGTAGTCTCAACTATAGGAACCATTGCAATATGTCCCTCCCCCACATTGAATCTACCCTTTTTTTATACACTTGGGTTGGTTTTCTACATTATACTTTTTTTCCTTTATTGTTATTTCTCAGCCTCAAAGCAAGTAATTTTAATGATTTCTCATCATGCAATCCTTCTTGTTCCCTCTCTTCATCAAACTGTGTCCCTTTAATAATTGTTTCCATTTGATCATCCTCATCATTTGTTTGCTCATTCATGGAGAGAATTCCAAAGGTGTTAGGTGAAATTATTGTTTTCTCTTTTCTTGCTATTTTTTCTTTATGTTTTTTTGTTTGGAGATTTGAAATACTGCCAAGTCCCCATCCTCTTTCTCTTTGTTAGGAACCTTATGTGGTCAATACTTAGCTAGACAACCATATTGATGACAAATTATGCATCTAAGATTCTAAATAGAATATTTTCATAATCTACTACTTGCTCCCATATTTCTTCCCCATATTATAAAGTAATCATCTTTGGAAGTGGTTTGTCGAAATCAAGAAAAACACAAATCCTTGCATAAATTGTATGCTCTAAGTATTGGGTGCTATTAGAAGTCATCATTTAAACTCCTAGAGAATTTCTAATTATTGTGAATATCTTTGGATGCCGGTATTCTATCACAAGACCAAATAAATAGACCCAAATAGGGGCAGTTGATGGCATGTCTTCATCAGCTTTGAACTTGGTATGCCAGGGCTTCATGAAGAGCCATACCCTACCAAAAAACCATGGCCTCCCTTGAAAAATGTTCTCCCTATCTTCTTCATTATAAAAAAAATTAGAAAGTAGCCATTAGGGTAAGTAGAAAATTGGAACTTGGGGAATATTATGGTAGAGAATGTTTTCCTCGTTCTACATCATTGATTGGTCCACAATTATTTCCAGGTGGTGCCTTGTAGTTGTTTTTATTCTGGACTTGGGAAGGTTTAGTTGTTGACATGGGAAAGCTCACGAATGTACCTGGGTCGAGGCCATTATTTCTAATGGATTGGAGAGCTTTGTGATGAGGTGGCTACCTATTACCTTTACTTCGTCATTATGCTTATGCTTCGATATTTTTACCTGCATTGGTAAGTGTATGATTGTTGGGGATCGTTAGTTTTCTCCCCTTGGTACTTCTCAGCTCGTCATGTTGTGGTTGCTAGTGGCTAAGATGAGGTGATATGGCATTGTACGGAAGCTCCGCTTATCCTGTGCATGTGGTATCATGAGATATGGTGTTATATTTTGAGGAGGAGGCGGCTCAAATGTCTAGTGGGATCATATATGAGGTGGATGTTATGTTGTAGAACCACCTTGGTTCTTCCATAGGTCTTCTCGAGTTCTTCGACTGTTCTGGCCCTCCTAGTTTATGGTGTCTTTCTTTTGTTTTTTGCTCTGTTCTCGTTTGTCTAGTGCTTTAGTGCATTGGTTTTTTAGTTGTTTTTCTTTGTTGTAAAAGGTTTAGGGGCCCCTTTACAAAAAAAAAAAAGTAGAAATTTGGAACTTACCTTTAGTGCTCCAGTTTTTGGCAGCCCATTGCTTGAAGGTAGCAAGAGTTGGTCGAAATATAATGAATCGACAAATTAGGCTTTTCATCTCAATCACATCTATTCCTTCCTGGACATCCGTTATTTCATATAAATATATTAGAAATAAATATTTTATATTTTTTCAATATAATACATAATATTTTTTAATAATAAAAAACAATAATAAATCTTCTATATTTTTCCAAAAAATTACATAATATTTTTTAATAATAAAAATTAATTTAAATATTTAATAATAATTCTCATCGTATCTGAATGCTTGTCCCTTTCCTGGTGCTTTCAGTGGCGTAAAAGGTTTAAAATGATTGTGGCATGGTGGTTATAGGGGCGGACTGCACGAAGATATGTGTGGCGGCTTTCGATGCGGACATCGCAGAATACTGTGGTGGCCATAAAAGTTGGACAACTTGACCGGATTCATGGCGGCTACCGATTCCACCATGTAAATACAATATATATATATATATATATATATATATATATATATATATATATATATATATATTTAATAATAATAATTTCCGATATTTCTATGCTTAAAAATAAAAAATTTAAAATCTTACACATTAATTATTTAAACATGTAAATAATAATATATTTTTAACTAAACACACAAATTTCAAAATTTAAATATTACACTTATAATTAAATATTTTCAAAATGAAATTATAAAATATTTATTAATAATTTAACAATAAAATTTAATAATATATCCTAAACAATTTATTATAAATATTCTAATATTTAACCAGAATTTTAATATTCATAGTAAAAATTTGAAGCACATTGGTTATGATTATTAGATAGTGTTGGCAATTTTTTTTTGGAAATCAAAATAATATTTGACCTTAATTCATCATAATTCCTTGACTTCAAAATTATGTGGCAAAATTTTGTATCAGCAAATTTTGAAGTCAAAAAATTATCATTAATTAAGGTTAAATATTATTTTTATTTCCAATTTTTTTTTGGAATACTATTTAATAATCATAACCATGGTGTTTCAATTTTTTACTATAAATATTAAAATTATGGTTAAATATTAGAATATTTATAATAATCTGTTTAGAATATATTATTAAATTTTATTAATAAATTATTAATAAATATTTTCTAATTTTATTTTGAAAATATTTAATTAAGTATGTAATATTTAAATTTTGAAATTTGTATGATTAATTAAAAATTTATTATTATTTACATCTTTAAATAATTAATGTGTTTTCTATTTTACCATTTCATGAAATACATATTATTAAATATTAAAAATAATTTTTTTATTAAAATTTTTTATAAAAAATATAAAAGATTTATTATTAATTATTATTATTAAAACAATTATATAATATAATAGGTTGAAAAAATATAAAAGATTTATTTTTAATATATTTATGTTTTTTTTTATGGGTAATATTACAATGGAGATGGTTTGATGGGGACCCACAACTGCTATAGAAAAGCCACAAGAGTAAGAAACAAAACAAATCCTCACCAGATAGAAATGAGGCAAGTCCCACAAACTCTCATGCAATGCCTTATGCTCACAAGCAGTCTTGCAGTCTGCAGTAACCTGCCCATATTATATATATATATATATATATATATATTCAATGTAAGTAAAAGTTTGTAACTTCTTCATTTAATAACATTAATTTTAGACAGCATAAAGCCAAAAACAATTCTAAGAGATATTTATTTCAAAGTAGGCTAAAAATAATTCTATCAGATATTTATTTCAAAGGGCATACCAATTGGGGGATGTTTATAGTGGTGCTAACGAGGAGGAGGGTGTTACTTCTCACCTTAGCTGTGAACATGTCAAAAAGCCATTTGAGAGTTAATTTTTAATTTTAATTTTTTTTTTTTTTTTTGTGGCAATACAGGTGTAGATGAATGAAAAATATCACTATCACCATGGACCATTTAGTTACCTCAAAGGACTCTTCTATTTCTAACCGTACGCACCGTAAGCAACTTGGGCATACATCTGTCATAGACATGAATGAAATGTATTAAATTACAGATCATACATTAAAATGGTTGAGAAACAATGCTCCCCTACAACTATAGAGAATATCAAAGATTACCTCGAAAACAAGTCCTATAACAAGGCATGGATCCCCGCAGGCACTCCCATGGGGGCTAGGTTGGTGGAGTACAGTGTGGGGTCATTATCCACACCTGCGGATCTTCCTGCCCAACAAACAAGTCTGCACATGTGATGCGGCGACAGAGGGGTCAATTAAACAACACCCTCTTTTAGTTGACATCTTTAAGACACCACACAAAAATGGTAAGCAGAGAATTCACTTTAATTTCAAAAACAAAATATTATTTTTATTATATTTTAATTGTCAAATATTATACCATTGCTTTCCATAAAGATGGAGAACATCACACACTTCCTGCAAAAACTACAAATAGCGCACAGACTGCCAGTTTCTTCTTCTTTGCTCCTAAATGCTCTACATTAGCTTTTTATTTATAGGCATTTAAAAAGTAATGACTTGCTAAACTTTGCATGATGGTTAAAATGTTAGTGACAAATGACAACAATATATTAACGTTTTTAGCTAGCTATGCAGTACCAGCTAAGCATTTTTATGCATCCGTTTCCCAGCTACAGGTTAATTTCAAGTGTTTTTATTTTTTTCATTGAGCATTTTTTTTTTGCATCCATGTGGATGCTCGTGCCTCAACATGGAGGACACGTTCGGCCTGGCGTTGCAGAAGAAAGTGCCGCTTGTGGCCAAGGCTACTCCACGCCTTTCCCTTCACCTCTACTAGATGGACATAGATTAGGCAGGTTATTTTTGTTTAATGGATATCGTGTGTGACGGAGGAGAGTGTATTTTAGTCATAAGAGATTTGGATGGTAATGGTGGTATCTACGTTTTATGCATTTTTAATATCTTTCAAATGAGAATGTTTCCGTCTTTATATTTGTCGTTAAAATCAGAACTGTTGCAACACGTGAATTTCTAATTTCTGTTAACGAGGTCACTTCTGGAAACTTCAATGGTTTGCAGGTTATAATATTTATTTTGGTAATAACTTATATAGCAATGACTAGGATGGAATTTCCATAATATCAACCATTGGTCACTACAGGGAATCATCCTGGGGTTTTTTAGAGCTGTTGCCCCTAAGTAAACTTTAAAGCTTATTTGTTCGTGATAGGTGGTGAATATTTTGAGTTGTATGTTTTATTTAAAGTAGAGGTTGGTTTTGTCTAATAAGTAATTCGGCAAACAATGATTTTACATCATGATAAGCATTCATTAGGATACAATAATTGTTTTTAATTATATTTTATAAATATTTTTATATTTTTATTATTTGTGTAATTATACTAACTTTGTTCTTATTTTATGTTTTATGTGAAAGAAGTATTTTGTAATGGTTATGTGAATCTAAAGAGCAAGGTTATGGGCAAGGGGTTGGCTTTAAAATGTATTTATAAGAATGAGATAAATCAGTTATTTATCCCAAAAAATTTGACATTCAAATTTTTTGTTAATGGTCCTTAGAGAAGGGTCTCCAATATTAATCAATTTCAAATTTAAAAAATAAAAAATATTCGTTAGATGATTAATCCTTATGCATAACCCTACTATAGAGACTATGTTCGTTAGTAAGAGAGAAGTTTGAGAATTTTATTTTATTTTGTTATTATTATTTTTTACATTTGAGATAAATTTTCAGTGCAACCTCAAAGAAGGTTAAGATGAACTGTAAGGTATGGAGTTTTTAAGATGAAGACCATGTCCAACAAAGATCATGTTTTCATGTTCTTTATTTAAAGTGATTATGAATATATAAAGTTGAGGTTAGAGCTAACTTGAGCTACAAGTAACATAAAGGTGGAGGTTGAAGAGGTGTCTTTTATTGATATGTCCTTATAGTTTTTTTTTTTGGACTAAATGTCTCATTTAAATGAATATTAAAATAACATAGAGTTGTTGAGAGTGGATAAAGCACACATACTTTTCATTCTAAACAAAAAGGATGAAGATTTACTAGTATTTGTATGGTTAAGACTTCTTCTTGTATCAATCTTATTATATAGTAAAGGAGTTTTTATGTAAAGGATTTAATTTTTTTAAGCCTTTAAATTAAAAAATAAAATAAAATTAAAAGATTACCTAACCACACATTACTGCTCATGCGTCCTCACATTTACTTTTCTCACCATCTACTATTTTTTGGTTCATGCCACCCACCATGTCATCGTGTCTCATCTTTGCTATCATCCTCACTATCCAAAAATTATTTTTTTAGAAAGGATAAAAAATTATATCAATAGAACAAGAAGAAAATTACAGTTATAGGTATGCCAGTTTTTGCAAGCCCTAAAATCCGAGTAAAAATTGGATTAACATCTTCAAAAATAATAAAAAATTGAGTATCATCTATAGAGCAGAAACTTTGAACTTATTCCCATTTCTGCTTTACACTAATCCTAAGAAACCTAGCAGAGTTGATAGTCCTGCGAAAAATATGTGTGCTATCCCAAAAAGGGCCAAAGAGTGTTGCAAGAGGTAGTAAAGAACCCAAAAATAATTGTTCATCCTCCATTGATCCACAAGACTTAGTGGACTTTGGACCTATCCTCATCCTTAGCTAAGTCTTTGCTAGCCAATTTAAGAACCATTTGGTTCACCTCCCACCATTCAGAAGTGTCCCTATCCTAATTAGAATTCAGCATGTATCCAACCGGACTTTCACTGCCATGTTCAACAAAAAAAGTCAACCGTTATATTATTTTATCTGTCAACATAGACCTGGATGGCATCTTCAAACTACTTCCAAAAGGACTTAACTTGGCTCACAATGTTTCTTATCCTCCAACAATCCTTTAGAATGGATATAATATCATCTTTAAAAATATCAATAAGAAAAAGTAGCCTACCATAGAAGTCGATCAAGCATTTCTATGCTAGATAATAGAAATCCCTAATAAAATATCATAAATAAACCATAATTATAAATAAGAATGTTAGAAAACAAATGATACAAAACATCATTGGAATTAAGGCCTCAACTTCTATTATTCATGTGGTCCTATGGTCACAATTGGTAGAATTTGGAAAGAAACTATTTTTCATAGAAGGAATCCCCATAAACCTAAGCAAGCCAACAACTACCCTAATTGATTACACTACAAAATTATCCACATTGGATTTATCAAGGAAAAATCCATTCCAAATGATACAAATACCAAGATAGTTGCAATTAAGTGATAGCTATAAAATACAAGAGCTACTGAATTACAATAATAAATAAAACAAGGATTGGACTTTTATGGCATAAGTTAATTTTATGTTTGAAATTTTTCTATAGTGCAATTGATTAAATTTATGTTATAATACTTTTTTACACCAAATCTTCAAAAACAACAACTTTACTTTTCAATAATAGCTTTTCTTTGATGAAATATATAAAAGTCCTTCCTTCATAGTCATTAACAAAAATAGTAAAATACCTACTTTTGTTGATTGAAAAAATCTACAATGGACTATAGATACCAGCATGCACTAGTTCAAGTGGTGTCCTTTACCTCCATGCTTTTTCTACTAGAGAATAATCTTGATGTTTCTTACCAAAAATACAACCTTCATAAACTTGATCATCTCATTCAATAAATGGTAATCCCTTCTCCATTTTCTTTTGATAGAGTAGTTTTAGGCATAAAAAATTTGGTTTTCTATACCTCATGTTCCATAACCAAGAATCATCATATGAGATCACTTTTTTGGCTTGATTTTCTACATATACAAGTCTAAGATGGAAATTTCTATTTCATAGAATACTAAATTTTGCTACAATATGATTACTACCATTTTTATCATAGAAAACAAATTTACTGTTTTCAAAAATAGCATAATATCCCTCTTCAATATGTTGTTCTATGCTCAACAAATTATTAGCTAATCTACGCACATATAAAATTTCATGAATAAAATTTATCTCCCCTTGTTTGTCTTAATTGCAATGGTGCTCTTTCTTATGACCTAAACTTCCTTGTCATCTCCAAGCCATATGAGATTTAGCAAATGCATCCATCTTACAAAGATGTCTTTGTTACCTTTCACATACATAATATTTGGAAAATTGGAAAATTCATCTGGAAAATTCATCCATATTTACAAAGATATTTTTGTTGCTTGTCATGTGACTACTACAATTGCTATCAAAAATTCATATAACTTTAGATATTTTTTTTGTAATATCACAAGAAAAAATTAAACTACTATGTTCTTTTTTTTATTCAAAACAATTAGTGTGTTGCTTCTGCTTTTACCAACAATCATTTTTCATAATGACCAAACTTTTTGTAATAATAACATTGAACTTGTGACTTATCAAGGTTTTTATTACCTCCTTTGTTTTAGTCACTACCTCTTCCTCTATCATTGTTGTTGTTTCCTTTTCCTCGTCAACTACTACTTCCTCTAATTGCACATCCTCATCCTATAATTTATATTGTTCCTTGTAAGATGATTCTACAAATATTTTTTTGCTTGTTCTTTAAAATATTAAGCTTTATTTGAAAATCATGTTCAACAAATTTTTAGTCGATCTATTCATCCTCTAATTTTTAGTTTGAAGAGACCCCATAAGATTATTTACTAATAACATATTTAGATCCTTATATTATTCAATAGCAACCACAACAATAACAAAGTATGGAGGGATTATTTAAAAGAAATAATAATTCTACAATCTTCTAAAACATTGAATTCTATCCCTAAGACCTAATATGAGTTATAAAACCCATCACTCAAGTTTTAAAAATTGCATGGATGTAGAGTCTGTCATAAAAAAAATTAAAATCTCTTTTAAGCATTTGAAGTTTGATGAATTTTAACTTTTTTGTTCCTTGATATGCATCCTATAGTAGATCTCATGTCTATTTTGATTTATTTTTACACAACAATTTTTTTAAACAATTAACTCTTTTACTACTTGTTGAAAAAATGGGTTTTTGAATTATTATTTCTGTTCTGCTTTAGTTAATATCATTGTGCTTGAGTACAAGTAGTAATAACTTATGCATATGTAGGTTTTGTGTAACCATTCTCAACCAAATCCCACAAATATTGAAAAGTAAATGATGTCTTCATCTTAATGTTCCAAAAATCATAATTATTCCCAGTAAATAGAGGAATATAAGGCCAAGATATATTTAAATTGCTATAACTATAGTCATATTTTAAAAATATTTTATAATTTTAACCTGATATCAGAGTTAGACAAAAATAATATTCTTATCTCTCTTTATAATGCCCAAGCACTCTTAGTCAGTCTTTAGTCAAATTGGCAACTCTTTTAAAAGCTTAAAAAAAGTAGAAGGATAAATTCTTCAATGAAATCATATTCCTTTTTAAAACGACTATAGAAATATATTTGTAATACGATGATAAAATAATTATGATACCAGGTGTAGACACCCAAAAATTGCACATGCCATCATAAAATATTTGTACTTGTATATCTGCACAAACACTTGCAGGTTTGCACATGCCATCATAGGCCATCGTAGGCTATCGTAGGTCATTGTGGGATGTCATAGTCATCTATAGGCTCCAAAACCTATAAAACTAGGTAAAACGCACCCAAAATGCTTCCCATCCACTAGGAGACAATCTACTAGCTCCCTAAGGCTATTTAATCCCTTTCCTACACCTAATAAGGATCCCATGGGACCATTCCCCACTAAAAACCATAATTAGGCTAATTAGGAATCTAATTTACAAGTGACATTTACTAAACATACACTTTATCACTAAATAGGGTTTAATTAGGGTTAATGGTCTAATTATCCCTAACCACATCCTCACACATGTGTTCACCCTAATTTAGTTAGGATATTTCTATAAATACTAACCAAACCACATCCTAACCTAGGACTTAGCTAATCGTAGCTAACCCTAACCCTTCCTCACACATGTGTGAGGATGAGATATTTCTTTAGGGCATGTAGGCTTGACACCTCCCCAAACCCTAACCTAATCCCACTAGGAACTGACTCTAGGGTCTGGTTCATCTAACCACCTCTACCTACCTTGGCCTTTCCTATAAATAGAGGTTTTATGCCCTCATTTTAGCTCTCTCCCTTTCTTGTCAACTTACCAAAACTCTATAGAAATCATACCAGAATCACATCCGATAACTTTACACTGTGTAAACAACATAACATCACTTCAGGAACCCTTTCGGATAGAGGATCTCCATTAGAGAATAGTTGTAGACCAATTTTCTTCCCACCGTATGAATCTAAGATCCAATTTTTAGGCCATCCTATGAATTAATCGTATAATAGTTCTACATCAACAAATACAACAAGTATCTTTTGCTTTATGCTTTTATAGTACTTTCTTTAGTTTTTAGTACTTTTTAATATAGTTTTTTATGTTGATTTGTCTTCATCACCATGGGGCTTGACTAAGGTAGGCCCCCAAACATACTAACAATATTTTATAGGCCCTAAACATGTGCAAAAGAACACATATCAACAAAATATCGGTGGCCCGTGTATATAGAAGCCCACCGTAACTGAAAAGCTCTAAAGGACATCATTAGGGTGCTTCATTTTTGTAAATAAAATAGGGAGATTCTTATTGTAACCTATAAACATCTCTTTATGAATAAAAATTGGTATTTCTAAGCAATTTACATAGTTTTAAGTTGTTTGATCAAATGAACGTCTCTTGATCACTTCATTATGGCATGCCCGGTGGAATCCTCACAATAATTGTGTTAGCCTAGTTCTTATCACAAATCTGACATAATTTCTAGTTTTTTGTTGTTTTTATAGGTACCCTCAAGGTAGAACATAATATTAAAAACCCTAATACACATCTCAGGTTAGCAAAAGAGGAATTTCAGGCTCCTAAACCCAATTTGCCCTCCAAACTATGAATTCAACATCCAATTCATAGGTCACCCTGCAAATCCTGTCATATAGCATCAAAAAACCCTAAAATAGTAGGGTATCACAATAGATGTATCAAGCACCTCATACGACATCACAGGAGTTAGGTATTCCTCTCAAGATCTTCTTCTTTTGTCATTATTTTACAAATAAATTTTACCTTCAAATGCATCATTTTATTTTGTGAGGTTTTTAACGTTAGCGTACTATTACAATAGGTGTTATATTAGTTAATTTGTTATTTAACTTTAGCACCTTGTTGCAGCGGCATCCTGTTGAGATGCGCCCAACCCGGGCTAATCCAGGAGTGTTGTTTCTGCATGTTGTATTATTTAAACTGCTCTTCAATAATACAATGAAGTTCACATTTTCTACATGGCATCAGAGCCAGTGGCGTAGAGGGAGAAGGTGGAGGCGGACGACAATTTTGATCTGCGTGTTTTTTTTCTGAACACGAGTTTGTTCGAAGTTGTGCGAATTTTTTTTTTTTAAGTTTTTTCCTGCTCGTCCGCTGGAATGCACAGGGAGGTCTGCGCAGGAGGCGCAACCCCCGTGCGGAGGAAGTCCGCTGCACGCCGCGCCCCCTGTCCGCGGATGCGTAGGAGGCGCCAACCCGGCTGTCCGCGCGAACGGCGCGGGCGAGGAGGACGTCCGCTCGACGCGGACTGCGCAGAGCTGTGCGCGTCGGGACCCGCACGCAGACGCACGGGCCCAGACGTCCGCTCGACGCGGACTGCGCAGAGCTGTGCTCATCGGGACCCACGTGCAGACGCACAGGCCCAAAAGTCCGTGCCACGCGGACTACGCACACAGCAGAGGAGGGACTCCACCCCGCTCCCCCCCCGCGTTGAGCGGGAAATAAAAAAAAAAAGCGTCGAGAATTTAAAATTCCCCGGTGCCCCCCCCGAGAATTTAAAATTCCCGCTCTCCCCACCCCCTATTTAAAATTCCCGCTCTCCCCACCCCTATAAACCCCCCCCCCCCACGTTTTCGCGGGTGCAGCGCGAAACGAGCTCCCCCCACATCCCCGGACGATCTGCACCCCCCCCGACGGAAGGAGGCCGACGTAGCGCTCCCGTCGGGAATGTTTAAAAAAAAAAAAAAAAAAAAAAAAGCCAGAACGTCGGGGAACGCAGGCAGCAGAGGGGGAACAGACGCAGACAGGAATCTCCTGGAACAGTCACGCAGACGGGAAACAGACGCGGACGGGCGATTTGCAGAGGAGGAGGACCATTTGGGCGTTGAAAAGGGAGGAGGTTGACTGATCCTCTCGGATCAGCCCGCTGGCTCACGTGGTCGTGAGCCGTGTGGTAAGGCTCAGGGAGCCTACAGGTCGGGGGTTCAAATCCCGCCGACCCCCCCCAAGGTATAAATTTTTTTTCAAACGTTTTTTAATTATTATTATTTTTAGTTAAATTTTTTAATTTTAATTTATTTTTTAATAGTTTTTTAAACTTTATAAATTAAAATTTATTTTTAATTTATTTTTTAAAGTTTTAAAAACTATATAAATTAAAATTATTTTTTTTAACTTTAAATAAATAATAATTATTAAAATGCTTTGTTAAAGAAAGCCTTTTTAAGGGGGGATATTTTTTCAAAAATCAAAGGGGGATAGTGAGTAATTTTTCGAAAAATAGCAATTTGGCAAATTGTAAAAGGTGCATTTTCGGCTGTGATCGACACCTAGTGGGTTATTCTTGTGGGCAGTTTTTTTATGTTGTATGTTGCATATTTCATTTTTGCACTATAACATTAAAAACTTAAAATCAAAACACTCCCTAAGTCCTCGGAATAATTAAAACCCATCCATGCAATTTATAGCACTGCAGCGTTCGGTATTTGTGATACCTCTGGCCAGCACTTATAGGTAAAGCTATCGTGATTTGGCTACTGTATCCGTCGCCTAATATAGCTGCTACAACGACGTCTGAGTTTGTTCTCTATAAATCATCGGGGAGGAATAAGTACGCCATTTTTGCATTTTTTACTCCATCCACTATCCTTTATCGCACTTGTGTTTAGGCGTAAATCCTGACGAAGTATTCTTCATAGTGTTTAGGGGAAGTTACGCCCCACGCATGAGAAGAATATTCTATGGTAGGTGCCATCAACAAGGCGATTCCCTTTCAGTACCGCTTATGTTCCACGTATCGTATGATCTCTAAAACTCACCTATAGTCTCCCTCACATAAGGGCGGGTGATTTTTGTTGATCTTTCTAAATACCTATAGTTTCCCTCACATAAGGGCGGGTATTTTGTATGGTATATTGGCCTAGCAAAAGGTATATCGAAAGGGGGACCAATTGGTGATATAAGGAACCTTCACTATGGCTACTGTTGCAAAGTTGATGACTGATCCTCATCAGTTATTGAAAGGTCCAAATTATACACCATGGAAACATAATATGAAGGCAGTTCTCAAAATGGAATATTTGTGGGATATTGTTACTGGAGTAGCAACTAGGCCTTCACCAACAACAAGATCCACAGGTCCTTCTACAAATCAGATAGCTTTTGACAAGAAAGACAGTCGAGCAAAGGTGCTCATTTTGTTTGCTATTTCAGATGAAGTGTAACCTCATATAGCTGACAAAGCAAGTGGTAAAGAGGCATGGGATGCCCTTAGAACCATCTATGAGGGGAAGAATGAATCCACCATTCTTCATCTTCAACAACAACTTCATAACCTGAGTTTGAGACAGGGTGAGACAGTTGAACTCTTTCTGTGCAGAGTGTTTGAGTTGAAAGAGAAATTGAGTTCTTTGGGAGATACTGTGGATGAAAAGCTTCTCATTTCACTTGTGATGAGAGCTTTACCTTCTTCATTTGATATGTTGATAACCTCCATCCAGGTGTCTCAACGACAAATTACCTACATCGAGTTGGTCAATCTGCTTCAACAACAGGAGGCATGCCAACTTCACAAGGATGATTCTTCCAATACAACCCTATACACCAACAGGCAGGGTTCTAGGAAGAAAGGTAATGGGCAAAAAGGAGGCAAATTTTAGAAAGGAGGAAATTCTCAACAGGATACGAAAGGAAAAGGCAAACAACCTCAATAGAAGAAGAGGTGGTGCAAGATCTGTGAGAAAGACAACCATGACACCAACAGGTGTTGGCATAAGAACAAGCAGAAAGGCCAAAACAAACCACAAAATAAAAACAAGCAACCCCAGGTGAATGTTGTTGTTGAAGAATTTGACTCAGATTCTGAATGGGCACACAAGGTGCTCATGACTACCATAGATTCACACAGAGGGATCCTATTTGGTATGTCGATTCTGGAGCTAGCAAACATATGATCGGCGACAGATCGTGGTTTGAATCATTTGTGGCCAAAGAGGGCAAACCTGTCACCATTGCTAATGATAAAACCTACAGGGTTCAGGGAGAGGGTACAGTTTCAGTCACTCTTCCTGATGGCAAGTGTCAGATTGACAAAGTCCTCTATGTTTCGGGATTGGCTAACAATTTGTTGTCAGTCACACAAATCCTAGACAGAAATATGGTTGTCAACTTTCGTGTTGAGAATGGAAAGAAGTGTTGTACAATTACCAGGAAGGGTAAGCAGATTGCAACAGCTTCATATAAGCACGACTTATTTGCACTAGATGCTATCTCTACTCCACATGTTGCCATGACTGTCTCTACCAAGGAGGCAACTTCCCTATGGCACAAGAGATATGGGCATCTTAGTTCTGGCTACTTACTTGAGCTCAGAAAGTATGAGATGGTAAAGGGTCTTCCTTCCATTTTTGCCACATTGCCAGGTGTGCTCTGACTACTTGGAAGGAAAGCAAATAGAGTACCATTTGAGAAGAGCTCTACAAGAGCACAAAAACCTCTGGAGTTAATTCACACCGATCTGTGCGGTCCTTTCACACCCAATAGTTGTGGAGGGAAGAGGTACTTTTAGTTATTCGTAGATGACTACTCGCGAAAGATGTGGGTTTTCTTTCTTCAACTGAAATCTGAAGCTTTCGCATTCTTCCAGTAGTTTAAGAAATACGTTGAGGAGGAGTCATGAGCTTCTATTAAAACCCTCCGCTCAGATCGAGGGGGAGAGTTTACCTCTAATGAATTTTTTGCATTCCTAGATAAGCATGGGATCAAGAGACAGTTAACAACTGCCTATACTCCTCAAAAAAATGGAGTTGCTGAGAGAAGGAACCGTTCTATCATGGAAATGGTTCGTTGTATGCTCACAGGAGCTACTCTTGGGCAACAATATTGGGCAGAAGCTGTCACCACTGCAGTGTATCTGTTGAATAGGGCACCCACAAAGGCCCTAAAAGGAATGACTCCACAGGAAGCATGGAGTGGTCAAAAACCCTCCATATCTCATCTACGTATTTTTGGATGTCATGCTTTCATGCACATACCGAAAGAGAAAAGGAAGAAGCTAGATGAGAAAACACTGAGATGTATTTTTCTTGGTTATTCTGAGCACTCTAAATGATATCGGTTGATAGATCCTTTGACCAAGAAAATTCATATCAGCAGAGATGTTGTCTTTGATGAAGCTTTCACATCACAGAGCACATCTAAAGTACACCAAGATATTGTGGAAACTAAGGAAGAGAAGATTCCTTCGTCAACAAAGACAGGAGGTCCTTCTACATCTTCTTCAACTCCACAAAAGAAGAATCCTAAATGGTGTACAAATACAATCAGAGATGCAAATTTATCCACTCCTCCCAATTTGAATTTGGATAGACCTCGTACACGCAGTATGGCTCAAAAGGAAAGAGAAGCCGAGAAACTGGTGAGGTTGATGATCTTTGTCAATCTTTTGAGGAACTTTCTGTGACTCCAAGTACAGAAGTAGAGGATATGGATATTGATGATGACAGGGCATTCATGTCTACCATAGATAGTCTTGAACCTGCATTAGTGCAAGATGCTCTCAGTGAGCCTCAGTGGAAGGCCGCTATGGATATAGAGTATGAGTCTCTGATGAAAAATAAAACTTGGAAGCTTGTTGATCTACCGCATGGAAAGAAACCTATTGGCTGCAAATGGGTATATAAAGTCAAGTACAAGGCAGATGGAACAATTGATAAGCATAAGGCCCGTATTGTTGCAAAGGGATATGCTCAAAAAGAAGGCATTGACTACGAGGAAAATTTTGCACCTACTACTCGGATGACCACAATTCAGGTTATGTGTGCTATGGCAGCACAATATGGGTGGAAAGTTCACCAGATGGATGTCAAAAGTGCCTTTCTAAATGGTGATATCCAAGAAGAAGTCTATATGACTCAGCCTGAAGGATTTGAAGTGGAAGGCCAAGAGCAGAAAGTTTGCAAGTTGGTCAAATCCTTGTATGGTCTGAAACAAGCTCCTCGAGCTTGGTATATAAAAATGGACAATCACCTTATGCAGCATGGATTTAAGAGATGTCCGTCAGATGCAAACCTCTATTTCAAGAAACAAGGTTCTGAGATAGTGTTGCTTGTACTCTATGTGGATGATCTGCTCATTACAGGGAGTTCAGAAACTATGATCTCTACTGTCAAAAGAAACTTGTGCAAATCTTTTGAGATGACAGATCTCGGACTTCTCCATTATTGTCTTGGTCTGGAATTCAGCCAGAAGGAGCACTCCATCAAAGTGTCTCAGAAAAAATATGCCAAGACATTGCTGGAAAAATATCGCATGACTAACTGCAAGCCAATGGCAACTTCAATGGAGAATGGACTTCAGTTATCATGATATGATGATTCACCTCAGGTAGATGGTACTCTCTATCGACAGTTGATTGGGAGTCTCATATATCTGACCAATACTAGGCCAGATCTCGTATTTGCTGTCAACTATCTTTCAAGGTTCATGCAGGAGCCTAAGACCACTCATTGGAAAGCAGCAAAACGTGTTCTTCACTATGTCTATGGTACTATGGAATATGGCCTAGAATACAAGAGGAACAACAAATTCTTCTTGCAAGGATACACGGACTTCGACTATGCCGGATCATTTGATGATCGCAAGTCAACTTCTGGATACATTTTTCATCTGGGATCCGGTCCTATCTCTTGGCACAGCAAGAAGCAATAGGTGGTTGTTATTTCATCAACAGAGGCAGAATATCATGCCGCACATGAAGCTATGTGCGAAGTGATATGGTTACATCGCATTCTGACAAGTATGGGCCATCCATAAAAATCTCCAATACACTTGTTTTACGACAATCAGGGTGTTCTGAACCTCGTCAAGAATCCAGTCCATCATGAAAGAACAAAGCACATTGACACACAATGTCATTTCATTCGATATGAAGTTCCAAAACACCGAATTCAGCTTCAGCACATTCCCACCGATGCTCAAGTTGCAGACATTTTCACTAAGGCACTTGGACGTGTCAAATTTGAATTGTTTCGCAGCTCACTTTGTATTGCAAAATAATGTAAGGGGATGTTAGTATAGCTATTAGTTATTACATTACCCAAATAATGTAATAAAGGGGGATGTTAGCGTACTATTACAATAGGTGTTATATTAGTTAATTTGTTATTTAACTTTAGCACCTTGTTGCAGCGGCATCCTGTTGAGATGCGCCCAACCCGGGCTAATCCAGGAGTGCTGTTTCTGCGTGTTGTATTATTTAAACTGCTCTTCAATAATACAATGAAGTTCACGTTTTCTACAATATTTTTAATACACCGATTAGGGTTATCATGTTAGCTCAGAAATCAAATAGATTAAATTTCATCAGCTTCCTTCTTGTATTTTAAAAAAATTAAAGTTGCACCCATTTTTAAGTTATCAAAGTAGAATTTCATTTATTGTTTTCAATTTTTGCAAATTGTTCCTTTAAAATCATCCCTCTGTGCATTAGTTACGTCTTTAAAATCTCTTTGTAAAGTTATGTTTAGACCAGATTTCCAATTTCATTTCAAAAGAATTTCAAATTTATTTTTCATTTTGCATTTAGGATTAGTTTTATAATATTTAATTTCATTTTCCAATTTCATTTCAAAAGCATTTCAAATTTCTTTTTCATTTTGCATTTAGGATTAGTTTTATAATCTCTTTCATTTAATTTCCCAATTTAATTTCAAAAGAATTTTAAATCTCTTTTTCACTTTGCATTTAGGATTAGTTTACAATCTCTTTCATTTCATTTCCCAATTTTATTTTCCAGTTTCATTTCAAAAGCATTTCAAATTTCTTCTTCCTTTTGCATTTAGGATTAGTTATACAATCTCTTTCATTTCAATTTCCAAGTTCCTTTCAAAAAGCATTTCAAATTCCTTCCACGCTTGCATCTAGGATTAGTTTTTGCAAATCTCTTTCATATCCTTTCCATTCCCTTTTGCAAATCCTTTTTTTTTCAAAATCACATTTAGGTTAATCATTTCAAATTCCTTTTGCATCACTTACACTAGGATTCAATCTCTTTTCACAAAAATTTCAATTTCCATTCCTTTCATGCTCATAGATTAGGTCTTCAATTTCTTTGTGCATCTTTTAGCATAGAATTTATATCTATTTTTGTATAATCAATTTCAATCTCTTTAAAGCATTTAAATTACAGTTTCAATCTCTTTCCAATGCACTTAGGTAAATTGTCAAATTTCCTTCTTCATTCATAATTTGGCTTGCTTGTTTCCACACATTCTAGAGTACATTCATTTATTTTTCACAAAGATATCAAGGCTTAGTTTCAGTTCAAAAGGGCACTTAGAATCTAGTTTCATTTTCAAAAAGTTATTTACTTAGTTGCTTTACTTTCACCATAGTGGTAATAGACACACCTTCACACACCCATATGGTATACATAGTGGTGATATTGGACTTCATCCCCAATCCATCACTCAAGACTGGTGATGTTGGAATTCATCTCCTTCCACCATATCACCCCATAGACATCTTAGTAGCCCCTAAGAGTGGTTTTCTGGACTTCATCACTAGAAAATCCCCTACTCTTGAGATTGGTTTTTTGAAATTCATCATTGTAAGGACCTTCAGAGTAGGATAGGATTAGATGCCTTCGATTCACAAGGCTCACATAATTAGTGAATATGGTAACTGTTGTTCTTGACTAATCTCACTCTCACCCGAGAGTGAAGAAAATGCTCGATTGGGATAGTAGAATGTCTTAGATAGTACCACCTCTTCTCGTGAGAGGATATTGGACTCATTAATGTATATTGGACTCATTAATTCCAAGTCCCCATCCTCTTTCTCTTTGTTAGGAACCTTATGTGGTCAATCCTTATCCAGACGGCCATATTGATGACAAATTATGCATCTAATATTCTAAATAGAATATTTTCATAATCTACTACTTGCTCCCATATTTCTTCCCCATATTGTAAAGTAATCATCTTTGGAAGTGGTTTGTCGAAATCAAGCAAAACACAAATCCTTGCATAAATTGTATGCTCTAAGTGTTGGGTGCTATTAGAAGTCATCATGTAAACTCCTAAAGAATTTCTAATTATTGTGAATATATTTGGATGCCAGTATTCTATCATAAGACCAAATAAATAGACCCAAATAGAGGCAGTTGATGGCATGTCTTCCTTAGCTTTGAACTTGGTATGTCAGGGCTTCATGAAGAGCCATACCCTACCAAAAAACCATGGCCTCCCTTGAAAAATGTTCTCCCTATCTTCTTCATTATAAAAAACTAAGAAAGTAGCCATTAGGGTAAGTAGAAAATTGGAACTTGGGGAATATTATGGTAGAGAATGTTTTGCTCGTTCTACATCATTGATTGGTCCAGAATTATTTCTAGGTGGTGCCTTGTAGTTGTTTTTATTCTGGACGTGGGAAGGTTTAGTTGTTGGCATGGGAAAGCTCACAAATGTACTTGGGTCGAGGCAATTATTTCTAATGGATTGGAGAGCTTTGTGATGAGGTGGCTACCTGTCATCATTATGCTTATGCTTCGATATTTCTACCTGCATTGGTAAGTGTATGATTTTTGGGGATCATTAGTTTTCTCCCCTTGGTACTTCCCAGCTCTTCGTGTTGTGGTTGCTAGTGGCTGAGGTGAGGTGGCATTGTATGGAAGCTCCACTTATCCTGTGCATGTGGTATCACGAGATATGGTGTTATATTTTGAGGAGGCAGCTCAAATGTCTAGTGGGATCATATCTGAGGTGGATGTTATGTTGTAGAACCACCTCGGTTCTTCCATAGGTCTTCTCGAGTTCTTCGACTGTTCTGGCCCTCCTAGTTTATGGTGTCTTTCTTTCATTTTTTACTCTATTCTTGTTTGTCTAGTGCTTTAGTGAATTGGTTTTGTAGTTGTTTTTCTTTGTTGTAAAAGTTTTAGGGGCCCCTTTACAAAAAAAAAAAGTGTAGAAATTTGGAACTTACCTTTAGTCCTCTAGTTTTTGGCAGCCCATTGCTTGAAGGTAGCAAGAGTTGGTCGAAATCTAATGAATCGAAAAATTAGGCTTTTCATCTCGATCACATCTATTCCTTCCTAGACATCCGTTATTTCATATAAATATATTAGAAATAATATTTTTTCAATATATTACATAATATTTTTTAATAATAAAAAACAATTATAAATCTTCTATATTTTTCCAACAAATTACATAATATTTTTTAATAATAAAAATTAATTTTAATATTTAATAATAATTCTCGCTGGACTGAATGCTTGTCCATTTCTTGGTGCTTCCAGCGGCGTAAAAGGTTTAAAATGATCTTGGCATGGTGGTTATAGGGCCGGACTGCGCGAAGATATGTGTGGCGGCTTCCGAGGCGGACAACGCAGAATACTGTGGTGGCCATAAAATCTAGACAGCCTGCTCGGATTCATGGCGGCTACCGATTCCACCATGTAAATACAAAATATATATATATATATATATTATTTCGTGATATTTGTATACTTAAAAATAAAAAATTTAAAATCTTACACATTAATTATTTAAACATGTAAATAATAATAAATTCAGGGGGAGCAAAAACTTCAAATACAGATTCTCAGTTGTTGGATCAGTTGGTTCAGTTTTGACTCTTGAGATATGTTTTTAGTTAAGGGTTGCCATCAATGACAAAGGGGGAGATTGTTGGCAATTTTGGGTACCTTGAGTACTTTGCCTTTGCTCAAGTATAGTTGTTGTCATTGATGTCAAAGGAACTCTTGGTAGTTGTTTGTCTTTGATGTCAAGGAGTTCTTGAAGCAATTTGATTAGTTGTCTAAGTATGTGTTTTGATGAAGGTTTCAGCTGGTCAGTAAGTCTCCAAGAAAATCAGAGTAGCCCAGTTGCCAAAAATCCAGAAAAAAATAAGTTAGAAAAAGGTTGCAGGCTACTGGAAAAACTGTTGCGATTTTGCGACATGTTTGAGGAGAGAGAAAGCACTGGAAAAATTGTCATGATTTCGTGACATGTTTGAGGAGAGATAAAGCACTGGAAAAACTGTCATGATTTCACGACATGCTGGAAGGCAGAGGCAAAGCCGGCAAAACTGTCACGATTTCATGACATGTTTGAGAAGAGAGAAAGTTCAGGCAAAACTATCGTGATTTCATGACAAGTTGAGTTGGCAGAGTTCCTTTGACATCAATGACAACAACTATACTTGAGCAAAGGCAAAGTACTCAAGGTACCCAAAATTGCCAACAATCTCCCCCTTTGTCATTGATGGCAACCCTTAACTAAAAACATATCTCAAGAGTCAAAACTGAACCAACTGATCCAACAACTGAGAATCTGTATTTGAAGTTTTTGCTCCCCCTGAATTGAAGCTCTTCTCTTCACTTGAAGCACTTCCCCTTATACATATCTCTCCCCCTTACTCAAATCTCTCCCCCTTTGTCATCAATGGCAAAGGGTCACCTTTGGGGTTTGGGACTAAGAATGAGTCTCTTAGCTTAATCCCTCCCCACCTTCTATTAAGGTGATTTAAAATAGGGTTGGGAGTGATACTCCCATTAGACACTCATCATCATTAATGTCTACTATTTCTTTGCCGGGCCTTCTCTTGAATTATTTTTCCACATTGTTGTTCTTGTTACTGTTTTGATCCTCAGACCTGTTCATACTGCTATTCCTTTTCCTTTCATCATTCCTATTTTTCTTCATACCTTGATCCTTGAACCTGTTCATATCACTTTTCTTGTTTCTATTGTCATTCCTGTTCTTATCCATGCTTTGATCCTTGGACTTGTTCATACTGTTGTTTCTATTCCTGTATCTCGAAAGATCAGCTCTACACTGTCTAGCTAGGTGACCTTCATTGTTGCACTTATAGCAAGTAACAATATTATTTCTTTCAGGCATGGTTGTTCTTTGAATCCGCCTGTTCTGATTAACCCAGTTCTTGTTATTTCCCTTACAAAAAATTACCTTGTGCCTGAATTGTTGACAAGCGTAGCAATACCCTTGAAAGAAATTACATCTCCTGAAATTGTCATTTACTTTCTTCACTTGAGTCATGCAATGTATAGCCATGTGACCAAATTTGTGACACGTAAAACATGTGCCGTGAAATTTTCTTTTATTCGACTTCATGGGTCCCAAAAACTTCTTCTCAATCTGAATATTGTTTTCTATTTTTGTGCATTCATTACTCACGGACTTATGGTCTGAAGTACTTTCTTCATCAGAGCTTTCTTCCTTTTGAAATCTCTTGCTGGATTCCCCAACCTGTTTCTTGTGCGGCTCAACAAAACCGAGACCTGTTTTAACTGTTGGATTTCTTTGACTTTTGATGAGAGACTTAAATTTCTTGGAGCTATCCTGAAATCTATAGAGCTTATCCTTGTAATCTTTATTTTCTTCTTTCAGAGAAGCCATTTCCTGTTCTAACTCACTATACTCCAGAATTTTAGAATCCAACTCATTCCTGAGTTCTTGTGACTTAGCCATAGAGACTTCAAGATTTTCTATAAGTTCATCTCTCTCCATACAACATTCATCTACATTAATCTTGAGTCTATCATTCTTATTTCTTTCCTTTTTCAAAACACTAAGAGCATTATTGAGTTCACATTCAAGATCCTCTATTTGATGGTACTTTGAATTATCACGGCCTTTTTCAGATTTCTTATCACTAGAGGTGGTACCTTTTTCAAAAACCATACATGCATCTTCATTGTAGTTTTCTGAAGCATCCTCATACATACTAGCAGCCAAATCATCATTTTTGCAATCATCCTCAAGGTGCCCAAAATTTCCACATCTAAAACATTTCATGATAATGAATTTATGTTTCGGTTCTTCCTCTTTTTCTGAAATGAATAGCATCTCATTTTCATCATCACTAGAAGAATTTTCACTATCACTGCTAGAACACTTACTTGCTTTGTCTAAGAAGAAGCTCTTCTTATTCTTGTGAGAATGCCTCTTTCCCTGATTGTTGTACTCATCTTTGCTTTTCTTGTGATTGTTGTACTCATCTTTGTTCTTTTTGTAATACCTGTATTTTTCAGAATCCTTGCTCTTAACATCCTGTATATCTTCATCACTTTCATTTTTGGAAATAGTACAGTCAGTAGCATAATGACCAAATTTACCACAATTGAAACATCTTATATTTTTCTTACTTTTGTGCTTTCTGGAAAACTTGCCTTTCTTGCTGTAATATGCCTCTTCCTCACTAGAAGACTCATCACTTTCTTGAATCTGTTTGCCCTTTGATTTCTTGGTAGCTTTGAAAGCTGCCTCTTTCTTTACATCAACTTTCACTTGAGTTCTCAACTCAAATGCTGCAAGAATACTATGGAGCTCATCCTTTTTCAATTTATCTAAATCTTTGGCTTCCTCAATAGCAGAAATCTTTTCACTAAATCTATTAGGAAGAGATCTTAAAATCTTATCACACACATCATTTTCAGCAAGTTCAAGACCTAAGTCTTTCATAGAATTAACAACTTCATCCATCCGGAGCATGTAGTCACTAATATTTTCATCATAATTCATCTTGAGTTGTTCAAACATACCTTTAAAATGTCTCAACTTGGCCTTTCGAACATTTGCATCACCTGTATGAACAACCTGCAATTGTTTCCACATTTCACTAGCTATCTTGTAGTGAATAACTTTGGTGAGATCTGCCTTTTGTAAACCCTTCAGGATAGCATTCATGGCTTTTGAGTTGCTATGATGTATAAGCCTGTCTTCTTTAGTGTAAGGACCATTTGCAGGAATGGTGTACCCATCTTCAATAACTTCCCATACCTCATTACCAAGAGCCATAAGATAGACTTTCATTCTTGCACTCCACAGACCGAAATATAATCCATCCAGAATAGGTGTTGCATTGCCACTTGAGTAGTCCATTGTGTTCTTTGCAAACTTTTCCTTCAAGTTGTTTAAACTTTTTGAAGGCACTGGCTCTGATACCAATTGAAGAACACAAGCTTATACTGAGAGAGGGGGGTGAACAGTATAAGACCACTTTTAACTTTATCTATCAATACAACTTTCAAACCATTAACATGCAGAATAAGATAGCAATAATAACAGCAGTAAAACAATGCACAAAATGCAATCCACAAAGAGACAAAGCAATTTGTGTGGTTCACCCAAGGTGGGCTACTCCACGGATAAAAATTTTCTTCTAAAAGTTGTATCAAAGTCCTTTGGGAATCCTTCCCGATTACAATGTTTATGAGCCTCAGCTCAAAGGAGACACCTTCCCCTAATTCTGCTTTGCTAGTGATCCTCTAGAAGACCTCTACCTCCTCTACCCTTAGCAAGTGGAATTTTGTCCACGAAAGACACCTGTCTTCTCTGCTCTGGCCGGAGATCTCTGTCTTCAACTCTGTCACTGCAAAGCTAGTCCTCTTTATCAAAGTCCTCTGGGAATCCTTCCTGATTACAATTTTTATGAGCCTCAGCTCAAAGGACACACCTTCCCCTAATTCTGCTTTGCTAGTGATCCTCTAGAAGACCTCTACCTCCTCTGCCCTTAGCAAGTGGAATTCTGTCCACAGAAGACACCTGTCTTCTCTGCTCTGGCTGGAGATCTCTGTCCTCAACTCTGTCACTACAAAGCTGGTCCTCTTATCTATACCAAACACAGTCCTTCGGTCTAGTACAATTCTGTCCTCTTCCACTGTTATTTTCTACACTTGGTAGAAATCAAATTTTCACTGACTATGCAAATACAGCAGCACTCAATCAACTTATTTATTTTTGCAAAAACACAGTAGCATAGACTTCGCGTGTTTCTATGAAAACACAACAACACAGACTTTGTGTGTTTCTATGAAAACACAGTAGCACAGTCTTTATTAAAAATACAACAAAAATTGATCATAGTTCATCCTTCATAGCTATTCGCAATTACAGCAGCATCTACTTCGTGCACTTGCTTTCTTTACATAGACTGCATGAACTCAGTCACAATCATAGCTGCCCTTGTTCAAATTCCAATCTCTACATAGTCTTTGCAAACACTACAGCACTCTATCGCACAGCAACTTATGTGCCTACATGCAATCACAACAGCACCCTTTTCGCATAGTTTGCTTCTCCTCAATCGTTCTTCTTCCTGCTCTCTACTTCTACGAAGGTCACACTTACGAACACACACTTCAATCGATTCGATACGACTGCTCTTTGCGCACAGCAGACTTCACTTGTGCAAACTCGACACTCACATAAATCTTGTGAAACTCAAAAAAAGTCCTCCTTTTATAGCAATAATTCATGATGAAATTCATGATCTTAGTCGACTGTAAATCCTTAAAATAATCATTGGCTGCACAACCTTTCACTTCGTCGGCAAAGGTTAACTCCATCAGCTTCAACCGCCTCTATTGTTCTATAGCTTTCCTAGCGCAAAACTCAAACATGTCACGATATCGCTATGCCTTTGTCTACCGTACACCTTGTATCACTTGCTGTCGCAAATTCACGACACTACTGCCTATCATGTGCCTTCTTTGGTTTGTTGTCATGAAATCATGACACTACAGCCTACCGTACACTTTCACTAGCTTGTTATCACAAAATCGTGACACTGAGTCTGCCTTATGCCTTGCTTGAGCCTGTTGTCACAAAATCGTGACACTCCTTGACTTTGCTGATGTCATCATGATTCTTGTCACAAAATCATGACGCTTTAGTCTGCAAGGCCTTCCTCGCTACTCTTGTTGCGAAATCGTAATCCTTTAGTCTATAAGGCCTTCCTCACTGCTCTTGTCATGAAATCATGACACATTTGCTTTTGCTGACGTCATCAGTAACTCTGTCGCAAAATTGTGACATTTCTTGCTTCTTTAACCTTTCCTCGGTTTGCACTAGCGAAAATGGAACATGTCACAAAATTTCTACGCTTTTGCTGCCTTAAGCACTTTTTTTCCAACTGCTCGTGAAACTGGAACATGTGAAATCGTGATGCTTTCGTTGCCTTAAGCTCTTTTCTGCCAACTGCTCACAAAACTGGAACATGTCACGAAATCGTGACGCTTTTGCTGCCTTAAGCTCTTTTCTGCCAACTGCTCGTGAAACTGGAACATGTCATGAAATCATGACGCTTTTGTTGCCTTAAGCACTTTTCTACCAACTACTCGCGAAACTGGAACATGTCACGAAATCACGACGCTTTTGCCACCTGTAAGCTACCAACTAAACCTGTCGTGAAATCGTGACACTTTTTGCATCTGTACAACTTCATTGAAACTTGTCACAAAATTGCGACACTTCCTGCAACTCAACTCTGCCAACTCAACTTGTCGTGAAATCACGACAGTTTTGCCTGAACTTTCTCTCTTCTCAAACATGTCACAAAATCGTGATAGTTTTGTCGGCTTTGTCTCTGCCTTCTAGCATGTCGCGAAATCGTGACAGTTTTGCCAGTGCTTTCTCTCTCCTCAAACATGTCGCAAAATCGTGATAGTTTTTCCAGCACTTTCTCTCTCCTCAAACATGTCGCAAAATCGCGACAGTTTTTCCAGTAGCCTGCAACATTTTTCTAACTTATCTTTTTCTAGATTTTTGGCAACTGGGCTACTCTGATTTTCTTGGAGACTTACTGACCAGCTGAAACCTTCATCAAAACACATACTTAGACAACTAATCAAATTGCTTCAAGAACTCCTTGACATCAAAGACAAACAACTACCAAGAGTTCCTTTGACATCAATGACAACAACTATACTTGAGCAAAGGCAAAGTACTCAAGGTACCCAAAATTGCCAACACAAGGACCCCCAGTTGGCGCATTTTAGACTATCTTGGATTTGAGAGAACTTATCCAAGGATGGTTCAATTTGGATCATGTGGATTCCTGGTGTCAAGTCAGATCTTGCACGCTCCATCACAAATTGTGATAAGGTTTTGACTTGAATGGTTGTCATATCACTGGAAATATCTTGTGGAATTAGTGACCCCAAGGAGGCCATTGTGTCTGCAAAATGATTCGATGATCGAGGGAGTGCCTCGATGTCATACTACTCAAATTTTTCCAAGAATTTGTCCATAAGGGCTTTATAAGCCTGCAGGACTGGTCATTTGCATTGATATACCCCTTTGACTTGATTGACAATTAACAGCAAATCACTAAATATGTTCAGTCGTTTGATGTTCATGGCGATTACTGTCTGAAGACCTATGAGCAAGGCTTCATACTCTGCATTATTGTTGGTGCATGGGAAGTTTAATTTAAATGACAGGGGCATTGGAGTGCCCTGCAGTGTGAAGAATACAATTCTCGTGCCACCACCTTGCTCACATTTAGAACCATCAAAAAATAGGGTTATGTCGGCCTGTGACTCAGGCTCATCAGAATCTGGCAATTCTGAGACATGGAAGACCCCATCATCGGGTAGTTCTATGACTAGAGGCTGATCGTCTTCAAGAGGAGCCTCCGCTAGTTGATCGACTATGACCTGTCCTTTGATAGATTTTTTTCCAATAAACTCTATGTCAAATTCTGTCAACAACATGATCCATTTCACCGTGTGACTACTATGATAAGTATGACTCATCATGTATCGCAATGGATTCTCCTTAGACACAACATACGTAGTGTTGCTTAGCATGTAGTGGCATAGCTTTTTGTAGCAAACACCACTGCGAAGCAGAGTTTCTCGATGTATGCATAGTTAATTTCATAACTGACTAGGGTGCAGCTAAGATAGTAACCTGTTCCTTGTGAAGTTCATTCTTCTGGGCTAGCATGGCACCCAGTGCCACCTCAGTAGCTGAGATGTATAAGTAGAATGGTACTCCTGGTCTAGGTGGTGTCAATATTGGTGGCGAAGCCAGGTATTGTTTGATTTTATCAAAGGCTGACTGGAACTCGTCATCCCAGTGAAATGCAACCCCCTTGTGCAATAATTTGTTCATGGGTCGGCACTTGTCAGATAGCTACTCTATGAAGCGCTTAATCAACGTGACCTTTCCCTGCAGACTTTTGAGCTGCTTGATGGTAGTTGGGGGAACCATTTCAAGGATTGCCTTGACTTTCTTTGGGTCCACCTCGATACCTCGCTTTGAGACTATGAAACCCAAGAGTTTTATAGATGTGACACCAAATACACACTTCTTAGGATTTAGTCTAAATTTATGCTCCATGAGGCGATCGAGGATCTTGCTTAAGTCATCGATATGATTTGAGCGCAAAAGAGACTTGGCTAACAAATCATCCAAGTAATCTTCCAAAGTTTTATGCATGTAGTCATGAAAGATGTATGTCATGGCACGTTGGTAGGTGGCACCAGCATTTTTAAGGCCAAAAGGCATGACCTTATAACAAAATGTCCCCCAAGGCATTGTGAATGCCATTTTTAGTTGGTCTTCAGGATTGATACGAATCTGATTGTATCCTAAGAAACCATCCATGAGGGAGAGCATTTCGTGACCTGCTATAGCATCTACAAAAGAGTCGATGCTCGGCAAGGGGAAATCATCCTTAGGACTCGCTTTGTTTAGATCTCAAAAATAAGTGCATATGCGAATCCTCCCATCGGGATTTTCGACGAGCACCATGTTGGACAGCCATGGTGGATAATCCACACAGATGACAAACTGTGCATCCAATAGTTTTTGCAATTCATCTTTGACCATCAAGGCCACTGTTGGGTGCATCTTATGTAGTTTTTTCTTTACGGGCTTAATTGTCAGATCAAGCGTTAAATTATGCGTGACTAGCTACGGATCTAGCCCCGGCATGTCTCTGAATGACCATGCAAAAACCTCCTTCTTCTCTTTGATAAGGGTAATGTAGTCGGCTTACTCTTCGGGGGAAATACTTACCCCTAGCTTGAGAATCTATGGATTCATTAGATATATGCCGATATCTACGTCAATCATCTCCTCGATTGACATGTGGGATCCATCCTCCAACTGATGTGGAGTCGAGATCAAATGGATATCATTAGCTGAATTTAAATCTGCGTTGGGAACATCAGGTTCCTCTTTAGTCTAAAAAATATCCTGAGTTGTCCTTGGGTTAAAATGAGGCATCTTACCAAAATGCCAATACTTTGATGGTGAGATAGGTGAATTGACGCAATCCCAGTCGATGGCATCTATGTCTAGATGCAATGACCGTGCTGGATCGGTTAGATTGCGGATGGGTGCGGTCAAATCAATGGATATCATGTGGATGGAATGAATTTGGTCTCCATTACCATGGGTATGATAACTTGAACATTCTGGATGCTCCCTATACTCTGGATCTGGCTCTAGGGGAACGGGCATGAACGGATCGGCCCTATGTGCTAATAGGAGGACAGGGTCTTCCATCGGCATTGATGTCATTATAGGGTCTCGGGGTGGACGGTGCTCATCATAAATTTGGAGCCACAAATCCAACACTTGGTCCCACCCCGTTGGGTCTACATACCACTCATGCCCTAGTCGTATGCCCATCTGTGCAAATAAGTCATCAATCCCTAAGGGATGTCGTTGTTGCACTTGTTGCCTTTGTTGCATCTATCGCATGTGGTTGAGATAGGCCATCTCAGTCTCATCTTTCGAATCACTGTCGGAGATCCAAAAATGTTCATTTTCTTCCACAACTGCTTGCAACATTGAGGGTTCACCTTGTTCCAGCAAATTAATCTAGTCCCATTGCGGATGTTCCGCTCTTGGTGGAGGGACCTGATTCTCTTGACACTATATTGGCTCAACTGGAACCTCTAAAGGGAACAGTTTCAAAAAGATTTTTGGACACCGTTTATGCTCTCTTTGGGAATTAGTGTTCGAACTTTCACCTCTCTCTAGCAAATGAGAGGGATTACTGATGTTACCAAGGGTGTTTTTTGACCATGGGAGGTAATCTCCCAATGTATATTATGTATTTGGGTTGGCATAAGGATCTGATGCCAATCCACCCTTGTTGCCTATTCCTAGGCCTTGCATGTTTTCCACCAATATGTCTAAGGGCAGGGGGTGGTTGAACCCTACTCCCGACTTATCATATGGCATTTGGTATCTTGGTTGGAAAAGGACACGCACCCCTTGCTCATACCTGCCTAGCCCATATCCATGCCAATTGCATTGGCCAAGATATCTCAGAGCGAAGTCTGGGTTTGACAGATAATTGACATTTTCAGCAAAAGGCTCTTCATCCTCGTCCTTTTGCTTGCATGGTTCAGCACCATGATCAAGGCCCCCATACACAAAATTAGTTTGGTTTGGTGGGTAACCTAGAGGAACGACTATCCCTATGGGAATGCGAGGTCTCTCCATGTCCTGTACTGATTCTAGCATGGGCGTTGCCACAACATTATGCACTAGATACTCCCCCAGGCCCGTACTGGCCATTTCAACAGTAATTGTTGATGCTTGGGAGGGAGGGAACGAGAGGCCTTCCTGAGTCCATTCCATGTTTGGTGGGTTAGGAGTCTCAACTTTCGTTGTGCTAGATATCTCTTCTGTTGAGACAGTTGATATTGTTGGCAACGCATCTTCTAGGGGCTGAGCCTCTTCCAAGATCTATTTTCCTTTGTCCTTCTGTTTAGCCATGCCAAGTGGCATTGGTAGTGAAGGAGCAGATGATGAAGACTCACCTGGCTAGGATTTTGATGATTTAGTCACCAGTGGTGCCTGCGGTATTGGACCCTTTTTAGATGGATTTAACTAGAAATCCAAATGCATTGAAGGGAGGGTCGATTGAGGCATTAATTACACCGCATTGCAATATTTGAAGGGTTCTAATTCCATTAGGACTACATGAACTTCTCCTTCAAATGCATACTTTAGACACTGGTGAGTGATCGAAGGGACACACTTCATGTCCCTGATCCATGGTCGCCCTAGCAGTATGTTGTAGGCCATCTCACCTTCCAAAACATGGCACAATGTTGGTATTGTCTTTTGTCCTACCTGGACAGGCAGAACAATTGTGCCGACTGTCGAGCATATCACATCATTGAATGCTCACAGTGTATATGTGGAAGCCATGATATGAGAGGCTGGTAGCTTTAGATGTTTTAATGCTATGGTAGTAATGATGTTACTAGATGAGCCAGTATCTACCAACACTCTCTTATACGGGATCCCGTTGACCCGCACGATAACATGCAAGGGTGGATCTACCATGTCATTCGATATTGTTTTAACTTCATCCTCTCTAAAGGTAATGACCGGCTCCGTACATCGTTTCACATGTCCCATGAAGTTATTGAAAGAATTCACTTTGTGAGGTTGTAATTCGATGGCTTTCAAAATTTCCATGAGAGCTTCTCTATGGGGTGTTGACTGTTGAATAAGCTCGTAAATGGAAAGCCTAGCCGATGTGGTCCACAAACTCTGCGTGAGTTTGGTCTATATCGTGACCTCGGGTCTAGGTGGAGGCAACTGCACAGGGCATTGTTGAGGTTGCGACATTGTTAAAACTTCTCTTGTGGTTGCCGTGGGGGCAACTCTTGGGTACTTTTTGTTCCTGGTTACTATGCTGATCATTCCCACGAATCCTTGCATGGGAAGATTTTGTCGCACCTCATTGACCAGAAGAGGTTTTGCCTGTGCCTCGTGGGCAGGCAAAGGGTCCTTGAAAACCCCCATCTATTGATTATTTGGTGCTATGGGGTTGTCTATGACCAATGTTTTATTATCGATCAAATTTTGGATTAGTCCCTTGAATTTCCAACATCCATTCAGGTCATGTCCCCTTCGCCTATGGAACCTACAATATAATTCCTCTCTGTATCCCTTAGGCTTGGGAGCGTTAGGATCTACGATTTGGATTTTTGGAAGGGTGACTAAATTTTTCGCTAACAAGCGGTCAAATAGGGAGTCCCTAGACTCCGAATAAGGAGTGAATTGTCGCCTAGGGCGACGCTGCTAATTTTGTTCCTATTTTTTATTATCTCTTTCATAATTAGGAGGCACTGCCTGATAATTAGCCTTTTGGGGTTGTATTTCTTGCACAAGCTTGGGGACATTTATCACAACTTGGTTAACCACAACGGGTTGTGATTGCATAGTCTCGGTCTTAGTGTTTTTGTTCCACTCTTTCTTTTTAGGCTTGGCGATTGTGCCTTCCCCTATTTTGATCTCTTCTATAACTCTGGCTTGAGCCAAAGCTTCTTCTAGGCTAGCATATTGCTACAACAGCAATAGCCCAAAGATCGATTTCAAGCAGCTTCATGCAAACATCTGTGTGAGGTCAGACATAGGGGGAAGGTAGGGTAGCTTAGAAAGTAGAGCCCTCCATCGATTCCCGTATGCTACCATTGTCTCTTCCTCATATTGCCTGAGGTTGGCCAGATCACTCAGTGATGCCTTCTTCTTGGTGTTGAAGGCAAAACGTTCAAGAAACGCATCTACTAATTAATCTAGGTTATTTATGCTATGTTTTGGTAACTATGTGAACCAATCCGAGGCAGGACCTGCGAATGTGGTTATGAATGTCCTAAGCAACAATGCATCATTATCTTGAATGTCAAAGCATTGACTCAGGAATCTTGTGACATGTTCTTGTGCATCCTCTTCACCTTTAAAGACTGCCAATTGAGGCAACTTGAAATATTCGGGGTAAAGAGGTGTGGGCACTGAGGGATGCACTGGATGACTATGGAGTTGACGTAACATGAGCTTTTGATGCCCAAAAGCTTTTGTCTCCACAGACTCCAAATGCTCTAATAGCGCTTTGTATGCATTGAAAGATTTAATTTCTTCCTCTTTTGTTTTCTCCCGTTGTGAGTTATGGGAGACTGGAGGCCTATGGGGGGGTGGCTGAATGGCAGCCCTCCCGTCTTGATAGGGCATTTCAGCCCATTCTATTTCTGGTTCATATTCCTCATGAAATTCCTAAGGAGTCTCTGGGCGAGACCTATGACCCTGAGTGAATCCCTACTGAGGATATCCATCATTGTTTTAGGGAGTGGCCTCCCTCTAGGGTCTATAAGGTCTCAGAGGCAAAGCTTGACGAGGTCGCGGAGACCTATCCTGCACCAAAGGGTTATGCCTCTCATATTGTTTTGCTTTTTGGGTGCGAGGGGTTGACACCCTCTCAGGTAGTTTATAACACAGCTCATCCGCTTCACGTTGCATGCGCTCTTTATTAAGGCGGTATAAGTACTCTAACTCCTGATGACCTTGCTCAAGCTGCGTGATTCGGGCTTGGCGAGCGGCATGTCTGGCGACTGCCGGGTCAATATGGTCTGCCATATTTTTCTCAGGAGGCTTGAATTTTTCTCCTATGTGTTTGCCTCAATCTTGATGATCTAAAATTTCAATGGGTCGCTTCCCTCTATCAAGGTAGGTGACATTTACTTGAGGCTCTGGCCTCGATGGGTGACCATGATATCTAGCAGGTGCGGAAACACAAGGTTCTCACACTGTATGTTGTTCCCAAGGAATGCGATGGTCTTTCTTGTACTCCCTTTCATGGGTGTGAAAGTGGCGGGCAGAGTTGTCTCGCCTTGTGTGGAGAGCCCTGCACTCTAGGTTTTTTCTTTTTGTTCTAATGGGAGGCAAAGGAGAGGTATCGTATTCATGCTATCTCTCCTCATGGACACTATGCCTCTCTAGCGCTTCATCGCGCTGTGGCCACTCAGATCTAGCCTCAAAAGGTGGTTTTCTATTTACGTCGAGTGCCACATGTAAAGCTTCTTCCCGAAAGGGGCTATGTTGAATGGGCATACTCCACAGAGGAGGGTCCCAATAATTCCTTCTTGATGTGGCCTGATGTGGACTCTCTTGTAGGCCAGACCGCCAAGGCGGTATGGCCAAGTCCTCAAGGCTAAAGCAAAGGCGACCAACGCCCTCTCTTTGTGCACCTTCCACAACATCCGCCCTTGATTGGGCTTGGCTATGGGTGTACGCCATTGTGGTGCTTCTCTACTAGCTAAGCATATTTTTATCTCGTTTATGATGATTTTTTTTTTTGTTACACTAAGCAAAAATGAACACACACATACACAAATGGTGATTATCTCTTTTGAAGATTTAATAGTGTGTCCTAAACTGGTTTAGTGCATTTTGATGTTTTGTTTGGTTTTTGCAAGTTTTGAATAATGTTTAAATGCAGAATGTTGGCTCATATGACTCCCATAAATGGTCACCCCTTCAATATACCATTTTCGGACTGATATACCAACCTCTCTATATACCCGCACTTACGAGAGTGAAACTATAGGTACGTGATAGCAGATGGTACGTGGAACATAGGCGGTACGAAAGGGGGATTGTCCTGTTCATGACACCTACCATAGAAGACTTATCCTCACGCGCATGGGAATCACCCCAGCGAAACTCGATTAGCTTTCATCAGGATTTATGCCTAACAAAAGTGACAATCGGGGAAATGGATGCAAAATCAAGCCAAGGTGGTGATGAACCCACCATTGGTGTTGATCAAGGTCTGGGGTCTTATGACCAGATCCTTGGTTTAAATATACCACGTGATGTGTGTGTGGTTTATTTTAATTAAAATTGAAACATGCAAGCAACCAACTTTCCCTAAGCAAGCAAAAGTTGACAGAAAAATAGAAACAGAAAATCAAAAAAATGACAGGGACAGTTTTGGAACCTTACCTCTTTTCTGCCCAGACTTGCTGTTTCTGATCCTCGGCTCTAAAAATTTATAGAAAGAAATTCATCCCTCTGTGAGACGAATTACAGAATAGAATTCGTCCCTGTTTGAGACGAATTTGAATTCGTCTCAGGGTCAGATGAATTACAGTAAAGTATTCATCGCAGTCAAAGATGAATAACAGTCTACTTTTGAAAAATGGTACCTGTCAAGACCAAACAAAAAAATGGATCAATTACTTGATATTTAAAAACCAAGGGACAGAGTCCCACCATGATTGCCACTGAAAGCATGAGATTTTGGAAGAAAAACAGTATTGAGATGCAATATAAACAAAAACTAACTCGATGCATGAAATAGGACGAACGTAATCAAATCAAGACCAAACATAAAGAGAAAGCAGGAGCATAGCCCTTTTATATTAATGTGATTCCAAACTCGGTTACAATCCATCTCCTCCCATTTTAGGGGCTAGGAGTGTTAGCATGTTTTGGTTACAATCGTGATCAATAATCCTTCTTTCGCATGCCCACATTTGAAATGGGTGGGCCAAAGTGTTGTTGTCGCTTATGCTGATGAATCCTCACTTCTTGTTGTTTATCCTGCATTGAGAGACACAACGACATTGTTAGTAGCACCTGTTGCAAATAAGCACTTGTTCTCTAAAACGATAAAATATGCATGCATAGAACCTAATAAAATGATGACTAAACTGATTCCAAATGACTTGAAATTTGAATGTGAACCAAGAAACATTACCAGAGGGCCACTGCCATTGAAACAGTCAGTCAATTTGCATTCAACTGAAATTCATCCCTAGGCAGGATGAATTCTGTTGTAATTTGTCCCCGAGTAGGACGAATTCGCCTGTGATGAAAAGCCAAAGAGATGTCATCTAAATGTCAAACCTCGGGGCCTCCAGAAGATCTATAGATAGAGGGGTTAAGTAATTGGGGCCATTTTGGGATGACCCAGATGGTCGGATTCTCCCAATTTGGCCTCTATCCAAGGGAATTCGATGTTGCTACTTGCAAGTTAGTGAGGGCCACAAAATCGACAAAGCATGATAATATTTAATCAAAATCTTATGGAATCGAAATCAAAAACTACCTAAACAGCATAGCATGTAATAGAAGATAAACTAGTGATAACAGAATAGATTAAAATGAAACTTAAAAGAAAAGTGTGGGGCACCCAAGTGGGCCGCCCACCGTTGGAACTTGATTTTGGCACCAATCCACTTGGGATGGGCCCAAAATCTCTTAGGATTGGATTGTCGGAAAATTGGTAGATCAATGTGGTCAAATGTCGGGTTTGGGTCCGGATCCACACTTCCAAAAGCCACCCAATAACCTCTCTTGCAAAAGAGATTAATGGATGTGAAATGTGAATAAAAAAAGGGTGCAATAGGGTGTTCAATCTAGCAGCACTTCATTGCTTGAAAATGCCTCCCACTTGTCCTAATTTGGGCGAGAAAGTCCACCATTTTATAGACCCATGGGGTCTCTTTGGAGGGGCATGCAGGGATGACATGTGGTGGCCATGCCTTCCCAAGTGGGAGGAGACTCCTCCCTGACTTGGGCTTCCATGACTGCCTTTGTGACAGTCCACTAACTGCCAACCTACCCACATACACGCGCATGCACGATAGGGGGCAATAATTGACTGTCCTTGGCTGCCACTTGGTAGCATTTTTCTTTTTGCCTATTAAACCTAGAATTCGTCTTGACCAGAGACAATTTCAGAATTCGTTCCTGGGTGAGACGAATCCCAGTTAGTATTCATCCCTGGGTGAGACGAATACTGGGCAAAGTGCCTAAATGTGCCAAATTGCTTCTTGACCTTACAAAATTGCTATGAAAGTGGTTAGGACCATTTTTTAACCTCTGAGGGCTGCCCTAGGGGCTGTGTGTGTCAAAGCGATCAGTGTTTGCAGTCACATAATCGGATTGGTGCTATTTTGGTGTCTACAAAAAGTACACAATGGGAAGCTGGTAGCTACTGGATTGAGGACTTCTAGAAATTTGAACACTCTCTTAGAAACTTTAGAAGGATCATGCTTGATTGGATAAGAAGATGAAAACTGGCTATGGCACAAGAGGCTCGGGCATATCAGCTTTGACAATCTGGTAAAAATAAGTTCAAAAAGAGCAGTAAGAGATATACCCACCATTGGCAAATTGGTAAATAGCATCTATGCTTCATGCCAAAAGGGGAAGCAAACTAGATCCACATTTAAAGCAAAGGAATATTTCACCAGCAAACCGTTAGAGCTGATTCATACTGATTTATGTGGACCCATGAGAACACAAAGCATAAATGGTGACAAATACTTTATGTTGTTCATAGATGACTACTCCGGAATGACATGGGTACTATTTTTAAAGCTTAAATCATATGCCTTTGAAATGTTCAATATTTTTAAAAAGCAGGTTGAGAATCAGATTGGAAAAAGAATTAAATGCCTAAGATCAGATAGAGAAGGAGAGTTTATCTCAGAGGATTTTGCAGAATACTGTCAAAAATATGGGATTAGAAGACAATTTTCAGCAGCAAGGACACCTCAGTAGAATGGTGTTGTTGAAAGAAGGAAGAGGACTATGCAAGAAATGGCACGGACAATGTTGGCTGAGAATAAAATAGTCGATAGATTCTAGAAAGAGGAAGTACATACTGCAATTTACATTCAAAATAGGTACATGCTAAGAACACATGAAAGCAAAACACCGTATGAACTGTGGTTCAGCAGGAAAGCAACAGCAAGATACTTCAAAGTGTTCGACAACAAGTTTTATATCAAACGAACTGAAGATAATCTCGGTAAGTTCGAAGATAGAGCTAACGAAGGTATTTTTCTCGGTTACTCAACTAAAATCAAAGCCTATACATGTTACAACAAGAGGCTAAAAAAAATTATTGAAAGTGTTGATGTTAAATTTGATGAAGGTAGAGAAAGAGAAGTTACCTATCAAGAAAACTACCCTATTTACGAAGACGTCATTGAAGGAGATGAAGAAATAGAAAAAGAATAAAATTAGAAAATTGACACAGCTGATTTAAGAATCGACTTAGAAGAAGAAGAGAATAATAAATTCAAAATAGGCAACTGGCAGAAAAATCATCCTAGAGAACAAATTATTGGGGACCCAACAGTTGGTATTCATACAAGAAGAGCAGTAATTCAAAACTACTCTTTATTATCCAGCATTGAACCCAAAAATATTGCTGAAGCAAGCACAGATGAAAGTTGAGTTGGATGAAGGCAATTAATGAAGAACTAGATTAGATTGAGAAAAACAAAACCTGGGAATTAGTACCACGGCCAGAAAATAAAAACATAATTGGCACTAAATGGATTTTTTGAAATAAATTAAATGAATATGGACAAGTTGTCAGAAATAAGGCAATATTGGTCTCTAAAGGCTATGCTCAGGTTGAAGGCATTGATTTTGAGGAAAAATTTGCACCAGTTGCCAAACTAGAAGCAATTAGAATGTTTCTGGCTTTAGCAGTCCATAAAAATTTTAAAGTATACCAAATGGATGTAAAATTAGCATTTTTGAATGGAAAACTGGAAGAAGAGGTGTACATTGAATAGCCAGATGGCTTCCAACTCGGTGAAAATCCTGATTTTGTTTGTAGGTTAAAGAAAGCATTGTATGGTCTGAAACAGGCACCCAGAGAATGGTATGCAAGGCTGGATAAATATCTTATTAAACAAGGGTTCAAGAAAGGTATGGTGGACAGCAATTTATATATCAAAACAGATAATGGCCATCTTATTGTACTTGTTGTTTATGTAGATGATATAATATTTGGCAGCAGCATGGATGAATATTGTAGAGACATAGCAAATAAAATGAAGACAAAATTTGAGATGTCAATGATTGGTGAACTTTCTTATTTCCTTGGACTGCATGTCAATCAAAGTAAAAAAGGGATTTTTATCTCTCAAGTAAAATATGTGAAAAAAATGTTGAAAAGTTCACAATGGAGGATAGTAAACATGTCAGCACTCCCATGACAACAGGGTGCAAGTTGAGCAAGGATGACAAGTCTCCAGATGTAGATCAAACCATGTACAGGTCTATGATTGAAAGCCTGTTGTATTTGATAGCCACTAGACCAGATATATTACAGGCAGTATGCATGGTAGCAAGATTTCAGGCTAGTCCCAAAGAGACTCATGTGACAGCTATAAAAAGGATTTTTAGGTACCTCAAGGGCACTATGGAGTATGGGTTATGGTACCCAAAAGGTAAGGACTTCACTCTGATTGCATATTCTGATGCAAATTGGGCAGGATGCATTGATGACAGAAAGAGTACCAGTGGAGGACCATTTTATCTTGGAGACAAGCTAGTAGCATGGCACAGCAATAAACAAGAATCAGTCTCTCTATCCACAGCAGAGGCAGAATACATTGCAGCAACAACATGCTGTACTCAAATATTATGGATGAGACAAACTCTAAAATATCTTGGCATTAACTTCAATGAGCCCATTTCAGTTAAATGTGATAACACTAGTGCTATTAACATATCAAAGAATCCGGTTATGCATTCTAGAAACAAACATATTGCAATCTGATATCACTTCTTGAAGGATAAAGTTGCAGAAGGAGAGGTCAAATTGGATTTTGTTCCAACTACAGAGCAAGTAGCAGATATATTCACAAAACCATTGGCCAAGGAAGTTTTTGAGTACCTTCGAAGTAAGTTGGGAGTAGTCACATTTCCAAAGAACTGATTATTAATTGGGATCACATTCTCATGGGGAGTACTTATGCCTATGTTTATAGTTTTGCTCCTATTCATTATTTTTGCTAACTTTAACAATGTGTATCTGAGAATTTTGTGCATAGACTCAGGGGGAGTCTACAGCAGCCCTTTGGTATTATTTTCAAAGGGGGAGAAGTACAGGAGAGTGGATGAGTGTTGCCAACAATTCCAAAGGAGGAGATTGTTGAGCAAGGTGCAACAAAAGTATTGTCATTATTGTCAACACAGACAGAAAGATCAGTTGATGCAGATGAAGCAGGATCAGTTGATGCAGTTGAAGTAGTGGACAGGAGTTTAGAGATCAGTCAGATCATGTACAGTGAAATTCTAGGAAAAAAAAAGTGACCCAAATCCAGAAAATCCAAGAAAAAGACAAGAAAATTGTCGCGATATCGCGACATGTTTTCTGTCGCGATATCATGATAGGTTGAGAAGTTAGAAGGCAGAAAGAAAAAACGTCATGATTTCGCGACATGTCGGAGGAGAGAGAAGGTGCAAAGAAAATTATCGCGATTTCGTGACATGTCAAAGGAGAGAGAAGGTACAAAGAAAATTGTCGTGATTTCACGACATGGACGAGGAGAGAGAAGGCGCAAGCAAAACTGTCATGATTTCGTGACATGTTGCAGGCAAAGAAGCTAAGTGGAAAAACTGTCGCGATTTCGCGACATGTTGGAAGCAAAGAAGGCAAGTAAGAAAACTGTCGCGATTTCGTGACAAGTTTGGAAAGAAAGCACCAAGGATAGAAAGTGTCACGATTTCATGACAGGTTCGAAGAAAAAGCGCCAAGGAGAGAAACTATTGCGATTTTGCGACATGTTCAGAGAAAAAGGGCCAAGGAAGAAAACTATCGTGATTTCGCGACATGTTCAGAGAAAAAGCGCCAAGGAACAAAAGTGTAGCGATTTTGCTACATGTTGGATTTTTGGAGGTCAAAGCAAAAGAAAGTGCAAAGGGAAAAAGGTGTAGCGATTTCGCTACATGTTGGATTTTCGGAGGTCGAAGCAAAAGAAAGTGCAAAGGGAAAAAGGTGTAGCGATTTCGCTACATGTTGGATTTTCACGGGCGAAAGGCAAAGAAAAGCGCTAAGGCAAAAAGATGTCACGATTTCGCGACATGGTCCGATTTCGCTGAGACTTGCGAAGTAGAGTGTACGACAGCGAAAAGTGTCACGATTTCGTGACATGTGTTTTCGCTGGCAAGAGACAGAAAAGAGATCAAGGCAGCGAATGCATCACGATTTCGTGACATGTCAAGTTTTCACGGTTGCATGCCGAGAAGAGTGTACGAAAGCAGAGAACGTCGTGATTTTGCGACATGTCTGGTTTTCGCGGTTGCAAGCGAAGAAAAGAACAAGGAGGCAAAGAATGTCGTGATATCGCGACATGTCTTGTTTTTACGGGTAAAAGGCGAAGAAGGGCAGAAAGAGACAGAAGTGTCGCAATATCGCGACAAGTCACAACAGCACGTTGAACAAGCAGTTAACTGGAACAAAACGACAGTTAAAGGGGCAGTTGTAGAAGAAAAACATGCAGCCAATTTTAGAAGAGTCAACTGGAGTAAAAGTGACAGTTACAGGTGTAATTTCAGTTAGAATTCATGCAGCTTTTTAAAGAACAGTCGTAGAAGGAGAAATCGAACAGTCACATAAATAGAGTCGTAACATGCAACGTGTTTGACAAAAGGCCTACTCTATATTAGACAAAAGCAGTTACAGTTAGAAAGCGATACAACTGACAAGTGGCGCATGAGAAATATTAAAAGCAGTTACAATTGACAAGTGGCGAAAGAGATCTTTTAAAAAGAAACAGTTATGGGTTGCATGCGAATTTATGAAAGCTAAAAATAGAGACTTTCATGCTATAAAAATAGGTCTGCGTGAAGAATATTGTTGCTGCTGTTATTGTGAAAAGTGCTGCTGTAAGTGAGAATTTGCTGTGCAAAGAGGGTTAGAAGAGAGCCGAGAGAGAAATAAGCAGAGCCGTGAGAGTGTGCAGAGTTTAATCAGGTTTATTTAATTACAGACCAGTCAGGGTCATGTAAACAACGAAGGCATTTTTATGTCACTAAATTAAATCAGAATTGCAATCCAAGTTGGTGCTTGGAATTAGGAGTTGGTGCTGGTAAATCAGGGGTTGGTGCTCCTTTCTGTAGGTGCAGATTAATTGATTGTAAAATTGGTGTTTTGCAAAGGCTGGATTTGGATTGAAGTCCAAGCAGTCATTTTTGAGGAGTAGCCAATTTGGTGAACCTCATTACATTGTGTGTTGTGGTGTGCTCTTTTGTGTTTAGTGCTTTATCTATTTTCTAGCTTTCATTTGCTTCAGTTTTTAAGAATTGCAGATCAGATTTTTAGCTACACTGATTCACCCCCCCCTCTTAGTGTCATTGTGAGAATATCAACCATTTCCACCACACCACCTCCTTAGGCTTCTACCATTCAAGCACATGATTCTTCTTCCTCATTACCTCCACCTACATTCCACTTGCCTAGAATATATGATGCGCCACCCTCTATTCCATTTCTATTTTCATATTATCCCATATTCCACATCCCTCCACCACCTCCATTTTGAGATCCAGATCCTAGTTTCTTTTCCACCTATGACTCATGACCCATACCTTATCTTACCAATCCTTTAGGTTATCATATGCCACATAGCTTCTCCATCCATAATGGTCCTATCCAGATGCAGGTATCATATTTTGATACCTCATCTCACCCACCACCGACACCACTAACCCAAACTTCATTACCTATATTGTAGCCTGATGCACCCACATTCTTTACAACACCTCCTTCATGATCGTCATCTCCTATGGTCCAACTATAATAGTAGATACATCTCCATCAGATCCTGATTCAATAGTCGTAAGCTCTACAACAACAATATTACTACCCTCAATAGATTCCTACTTTATCATAGGGTATCCTCTCAACTTTGACCTCCTACGCTATCTAGTAGTCTCAACTACAAGAACCTTTGCAATATGTCCCTCCCCCACATTGAATTTGCCATTTTTTTTACACTTGGGTTGGTTTTCTACATTGTACTTTTTTTCCTTTATTGTTATTTCTCAGCCTCAAAGCAAGTAATTTTAATGATTTCTCATCATGCAATCCTTCTTGTTCCCTCTCTTCATCAAAACGTGTCCTCATAATACTTGTTTCCATTTGATCATCCTCATCATTTTTTTGCTCATTCGTGGAGAGAATTCCAAAGGTGTTAGGTGAAATTATTGTTTTCTCTTTTCTTGCTATTTTTTCTTTGTGTTTTTTTTGTTTGGAGATTTGAAATACTACCAAGTCCCCATCCTCTTTCTCTTTGTTAGGAACCTTATGTGGTCAATCCTTAGCTAAATGGCCATATTGATGACAAATTATGCATATAAGATTCTAAATAGAATATTTTCATAATCTACTACTTGCTCCCATATTTCTTCCCCATATTGTAAAGTAATCATCTTTGGAAGTGGTTTGTCGAAATCAAGCAAAACACAAATCCTTGCATAAATTGTATGCTCTAAGTGTTGGGTTCTATTAGAAGTCATCATGTAAACTCCTAAGAATTTCTAATTATTGTGAATATCTTTGGATGCCAGTATTCTATCATAAGACCAAATAAATAGACCCAAATAGGGGCAGTTGATGGCATGTCTTCCTCAGCTTTGAACTTGGTATGCCAGGGCTTCATGAAGAACCATACCCTACCAAAAAAACATGGCCTCTCTTGAAAAATGTGCTCCCTATCTTCTTCATTATAAAAAAATTAAGAAAGTAGCCATTAGGGTAAGTAGAAAATTGGAACTTGGCGAATATTGTGGTAGAGAATGTTTTGCTCATTCTACATCATTGATTGGTCCACAATTATTTCCAGGTGGTGGCTTGTAGTTGTTTTTATTATGGACTTGGGAAGGTTTAGTTGTTGGCATGGGAAAGCTCACGAATGTACCTGGGTCGAGGCCATTATTTCTAATGGATTGGAGAGCTTTGTGATGAGGTGGCTACCTATTACCTTTACTTCATCATTATGCTTATGCTTCGATCTTTCTACCTGCATTGGTAAGTATATGATTGTTGGGGATTGTTAGTTTTCTCCCCTTGGTACTTCCCAGCTCGTCGTGTTGTGGTTGCTAGTGGCTAAGATGAGGTGAGGTGGCATTGTACGAAAGATCCACTTATCATGTGCATGTGGTATCATGAGATATGGTGTTATATTTTGAGGAGGCGGCTCAAATGTCTAGTGGGATCATATCTGAGGTGGATATTATGTTGTAGAACCACTTTGGTTCTTCCATAGATCTTCTCGAGTTCTTCGACTGTTTTGGCCCTCCTAGTTTATGGTGTCTTTCTTTTGTTTTTTGCTCTGTTCTCGTTTGTCTAGTGCTTTAGTGCATTGGTTTTGTAGTTGTTTTTATTTGTTGTAAAAGGTTTAGGGGCCCCTTTAAAAAAAAAAAAAAAGTAGAAATTTGGAACTTACCTTTAGTCCTCCAGTTTTTGGCAACCCATTGCTTGAAGGTAGCAAGAGTTGGTTGAAATCTAATGAATCGACAAATTAGGCTTTTCATCTCAATCACATCTATTCCTTCCTGGACATCCGTTATTTCATATAAATATATTAGAAATAAATATTTTATATTTTTTCAATATATTACATAATATTTTTTAATAATAAAAAACAATAATAAATCTTCTATATTTTTCCAACAAATTACATAATATTTTTTAATAATAAAAATTAATTTAATATTTAATAATAATTCTCGTCGAACTGAATGTTTGTCCCTTTCCTGGTGCTTTCAGCGGCGTAAAAGGTTTAAAATGATTGTGGCATGGTGGTTATAGGAGCGGACTGCGCAAAGATATGTGTGGCGACTTCGAGGCGGACAACGCAGAATACTGTGGTGGCCATAAAAGTTGGACAGCCTACCCGAATTCATGGCAGCTATCGATTCCACCATGTAAATACAATATATATATATATATATATATATATATATATATATATATATATATATATATATATATAATTATTATTCCCGATATTTCTATACTTAAAAATAAAACATTTAAAATCTTACACATTAATTATTTAAACATGTAAATAATCACACAAATTTCAAAATTTAAATATTACACTTATAATTAAATATTTTCAAAATGAAATTATAAAATATTTATTAATAATTTAACAAAAAAATTTAATAATATATCCTAAACAATTTATTATAAATATTTTAATATTTAACCAAAATTTTAATATTCATAGTAAAAATTTGAAGCACATTGGTTATGATTATTATTAAATTTTGAAATATATTATTAAATTTTAGAATATATTATTAAATTTTATTAATAAATTATTAATAAATATTTTCTAATTTTATTTTGAAAATATTTAATTAAGAGTGTAATATTTAAATTTTGAAATTTGTATGATTAATTAAGAATTTATTATTATTTACATCTTTAAATAATTAATGTGTTTTCTATTTTACCATACACATATCATTCATGAAATACATATTATTAAATATTAAAAATAATTTTTTTATTAAAATTTTTTATAAAAAATATAAAAAATTTATTATTAATTTTTATTATTAAAACAATTATATAATAGGTTGAAAAAATATAAAAGATTTATTTTTAATATATTTATGTTTTTTTTTGGGTAATATTACAATGGAGATGGTTTTATGGGGACCCACAACCCGTTATAGAAAAGCCACAAGAGCAAGAAATAAAACAAAACCTCACCAGATAGAAATGAGGCAGACATAACTAACTGCTAATAACAAGCCCTCGAGGCATCAAAAAAGGGAGAATTGAGATAGTTCTACACCAGCTTCTCCATGCCCGAAGTAATAGAAAAAGCTAAAAATGAAAAACATATCAAAAACCGATTTCAAAGAGTTAACTTTAAATCACGAAAAACAGAATGTTTGAGGTCCCCATAGACCTCCGAAGCATAGACCTCCTCCACATATTTATCACGAATGCACACCCGAGGCAGAATAGGGGATTTAAGAAGAACGTTAAAAATATTAATTTTTAATATATTTATGTTTAAGTTACATAAAATTTTATTATTTTAGATTAAAAAAACTTTAATTTATTGAATTAATATCTAAGATATGTTTTTATTTATTTAAACATAGTAAGATATTTAGTTAAAATTAACATATAATTTTGAAGGTATACACCATAATTAAAAAACAAAACATTTGACTACATATTAATCCACTCCTTGGGATCTGCCTCGTTATAGGACTTGTTTACCAAGTAATCTTTGATATTCTATGTAGGTGTTGGGAGCGTTGTTCTCAATGTTTTTTTATGTATAATTTGTAATCTAAAACATTTCATTCATGTCTATGACAGATGCATGCCCAGGTTACTGACGGTGGAGAAACAGAGGAGTCCTTTTCATTAATCTACACCTGTATTGGAAAAAAAAAATGATTAACTCTCAATTGGCTTTTTGACATTTTCACAGCTAAGGTCAGAAGAAACACCATCCTTCCTTCTCATGAGCACCACTATAAACATCCCCCAAGATTGGTATGCCCTTTGAAATAGATATCAGTTAGAATTCTTTTTGGCCTCATGTTGTCTAAAATTAATGTCATGTAATGAAGAAGTTACCAACTTTTACTTAATTTGGATATATATATAAATAAAATAGGCATGTATGTTTTTAAATGGGTGTTTGCTGCAAGGCTGCTTAGGAGCGACGATGCGAGGAAGCATCACCGCATAAGGCGTTGCATGAGAGTTTGTGGGACTTGCTGTGACAGATGCAACACGATTGCATCTTCATCAAGACGTCCCACAAACTCTCATGCAACGCCTTATGCGTTCACAAGCAGTCTGCAGTATGTGTTGCATCTGTCACAGCAAGTCCCACAAACTCTCATGCAACGCCTTATGCGCTCACAAGCAGTCTGCAGTAACCTGCACATATTATATATTATATATATATATATTCAATGTAAGTAAAAGTTTGTAACTTCTTCATTTAATAACATTAATTTTAGACAGCATGAGGCCAAAAACAATTTTAAGAGATATTTATTTCAAAGTAGGCTAAAAATAATTCTATCGGATATCTATTTCAAAGGGCATACCAATTGGGGGATGTTTATAGTGGTGCTAATGAGGAGGAGGGTGTTTCTTCTTGTTAGAAATATTAACCCAGATTTCACGCCTCCGTCCGATTGCGCTCTGAACCTTGGGCGAAACCGGATTGCGCTCCAGACATGGGCGAAGTCGGACTGCGCTCCCGTAGTCCGGGATCCCGATAAAAGTCTGACATGACATCGCACCTACCCTCTGACAGATGTGACATCTGACAGATCCGATCACCGCAGAAGTTAATGCCAGTTCGACAATTTAATGCTAGTTCGGCGATTGGTTAGAAACCCTAGTTGAGTGCCTATCAGAGGAGAAACCCTATCCTCCTCTCCCTGCGGCTATAAAAGGCAGTTCGGGTCTTCAGACAAAGAGTGGAGGAAGTGGAAGAGAAAGCAGAGAGAAAGCAGAAAAAGAGACAAATGTTCGAGTAGCCGACTCGACATTTTCCTTTTAGTTTATCCTGCAGCTTAGTCTGCAGATGTTTATTTCCTTAGTTGAGGACTTCTATAAACCTTGTTTCATATGAATAAAGTTTGCTATTGTTTAAGGCATCTTTAGGGTTTACAGTTATTTTATGTGCTAAAGTTTGTTGTTCTTTGTACAAATCACCTCAAAGCGATTTAGTTCGGGTTCTATAGTCAGAGCTCAGTTCTGGTGTTTCTCTCCATCCGTACGGGTCTTGCCAAGCCAGGAAAACCAACGTCGCAGTTGTGCAAGCCTCCAGACAAGTAAAGTTTCCAAGGCAAAAATTTTCCAAGGTCAAAATTTGGCTAAGTTTGGAGCTGCCTTTCCAACTGCGCTCGCACAATCCGACTGTGCCCAAGATCCGTGCACAATCCGACTACGCCCGCGCAACCTGACTGCGCCCTTCCCTAATGCGCACTTCGCACTGTGCTTTGTGCACTGCACACTTCGTTGGACCCAATAGACTTTGGAAAATTTCCCTCCTTCATTGCGCCATCCGCACTTTGCCCATTGAACGGGCGTTGTTTGCACTTTGCTGCGCCATCCACACTTCGCCCATTGAACGGGCGTTGTCCGCACTACACTGGGACATCTGCACTTCGCCCATTGAATGGGCGTTTTCCACACTATGCTACGATAGACAGTCTTCACCCTTCTCCCAGCGCAGTCCGAACATCGGCTCTTGAACCATGAAAAATAAAAAGTTAAAATTGCTCCTTCAAATTGGTATCATAGCCACTGATCCCTTGATGTGGAGATCGAAGCAGAATGGCTTCCACTAGCAACAACTTGCAGTTGCAGATCCTGCACTTCAACGGGAAGAATTATGATTACTGAAGAATCCAGATGAAGATCCTATTCGAATCTTAGGAGCTATGGGAGTTAGTCGAGAATGGCTACCCACAATAGGCAGATGCACCAGCATTGGTCGCCCTCTCTCAAGCAGACAAGGACCTGTTGAAGGATCACATGAAGTTGGACTAGAAGGCCCTCTTCTATATCATGCAAGCAGTTGAAGAGACCATCTTCCCGTGGATCGCATCAGCCACCAAGGCAAAGCAAGCTTGGGATATTTTGGCTAGCTCGTACTAGGGCACCAACAAGGTAAAGTTGGTGAAACTGCAGATGCTCAGGAGGGAGTTTGAAAATCTACAGATGAGTGAGTCTGAGTCCATGAGTGATTTCTTCACCCGTAAGATAGACATTATCAACCAGATGTGGTTGAACGAAGAAAATGTGCAGAGCCAAAGAATCATGAAGAAGATTCTCATAAGTCTACCTGCCAAGTTTGACTTGGTTGTGATAGAAATCGAAGAGTCGAGGGATCTGACAACCCTCTCAATAGACGAGCTCATGGGTTCATTGAAGACACATAAGCAGAGGCTGAGCCATTCAACTCAGTCTTCTTTGGAGTAAGCCTTCAAAGCGCAAGTCTCAGTCCGAGACAGTGACAGACAAGACTCCCACCATAGCACTTCTAGTTCTCAAGGAGGAAGAGGTATAAGCAGGTGTGGGAGAAGTAACAAGCAAGGAGGGAGGTCAAACCCTCATGACAGTGAGCCTAGTTGCAACTTTCATCAGCATGGAGGAAGAGGCACTGGCAAATACCAGCAAGGTAGCTCTCAGTAGAAGGACATGTCAAAGGTCCAATGCTACTACTGCAATAAGTTCGACCATTATGCCTCACAATGTAGAAAGAATATGGCAAATGAGAATCTGCAACAAGCCCATTATACAAAAGAAGCCAAAAATGCGGCAGGAGGAAATGTGTTGCTGACTTGTAGTATTGAGGAGGAGAGCAGAAAAAACATTTGGTATCTTGACAGTGGGTGCAACAACCACATGACTGGGAACAGAGATATGTTCTCACAACTGGATGAAATAGTCCAGTTCGAAGTCAATATGGAGAACAAAAACAAAGTTCCTATGATGGGGAAAGGAAATATCCTCATATGAACCCGACACGGTGAAAGAAAAACAATCTGTGATGTTTATTTTTTGCCTGGGTTGAAGCACAATCTGCTAAGTGTTGGACAACTTGTGCATAAGGGGCACACTGTACTGTTCAAATATGGTGTCTATTCCATCAAAGACAAAGTCCATAGACAAATTGCAACTGTGTCCATGACGAAAAACAAAATGTTTCTACTGTAGATTCAGAATGAATCTTTGATGTCTCTGAGTGCAGTTGTGAAAGATGCTACCTGGTTGTGGCATCTCAGATTTGATCACCTGAGTTTCAGTGGCCTGAATCTACTGCACAAGAAGCAGATGGTGAAAGGTTTACCCCTTATTGAGCAACCAAACCAAGTTTGTGAAGGTTTTTTGGTTGGTAAGCAGCACATGGATGCATTCCCTCTAGGACAGTCTTGGAGAGCATCACGGCCATTGGAGGTGGTGCACTCAGACATTTGTGGTCCCATGCAGACCATCTCATATGCCGACAACAAGTTTTTCCTGACTTTAATTGATGACTTCAGCCGAAAGACCTGGGTTTATCCCATCAAGTTGAAGTCAGAGGCATTTGAGAAGTTTAAGGAGTTCAGGGCTCTGGTTGAGAAATAGAGCGATTATTATGTGAAGACTCTCAGAACTGATGGAGGTGGAGAATACATCTCCAATGAATTCCACAAATTTTGCAAACAACATGGAATTCAAAGGCAGTTCACTACCAGTTATACACCGCAGTAGAATGGTGTAGCTGAGAGGAAGAACAAAACAATAATGGAGATGGCATGGAGCATGCTGAAGGAAAAATGTTTGCCACATGAGTTCTGGGCAAAAGTTGTAAGTTGTGCAGTTTATCTGCTGAACCGGTGTCCCACCAAGAGTGTGAGGGACAAAATTTCGGAGGAAGCCTGGAGCAATCTGAAGCCAAGTGTGGCTCATTTACGAGTTTTTGGGTGCATAGCATAAGCACATGTTCCAGATCAAAAAATGCAGAAGTTGGATGACAAATTTGAAAGATGCATCTTCATAGGGTACAACAAACCAGTAAAGGCATACAGGCTGTACAATCCTGTGACAAAGAAACTTGTCATCAGCTGAGATGTGAAGTTCCTGGAGGATGAAGCCTAGAACTAGAATTAAAATACTGGTTAGTCTGAACCAGCAACTATTGAACCTATAAACTTGGAGGAAGACAGTGTGCAACCACCTGTGCCTTCAAGCAGCAATAGTGGTGCCAGCAGTAGCACAACCTCATCATCCCGATCACCTACACTTGCAAGAAAAATTCAAAACCTAAGAACACCTGCGAAGACTCGAAGCTTGCAAGATATTTATGAGGTAACTCATAATCAGATGGATGAAGAATATTCTGACTTTGCCCTATTTACTGAGTGTTATCTAGTGGAGTTCGAAGATGCAAGTCAGAATCACAAATGGGTGAATGTGATGGATGAGGAAATAGTAGCCATTGAGAAGAATGAGAAATGGCAGCTGACAGATCTTCCAGTAGGGAAAAAGACCATTGCAGTCAAGTGGGTGTATAAGACGAAGTTCAACGCCCAAGGAGAAGTTGACAAGCATAAGGCCAGATTAGTGGTGAAAGGCTACAAGTAGAAGTCAGGTGTTGACTATCATGAGGTGTATGCACCTATAGCCCGACTTGACACAGTTAGAATGATTCTGGGACTAGCGACTCGAGAAAGGATGGAGTGTGTACCGGATGGATTTCAAGTCCGCCTTCTTGAATGGAGTGTTGGAAGAAGAGGTCTACATAGACCAGCCATCTGGTTATGAAATACAAGGACAAGAAGGCAAGGTCCTGAAGCTGAAGAAGGCCCTGTATGGGTTGAAGCAAGTTCCCCGGGCATGGTACAGCCGAATTGACTGCTACTTTTAGGAGAATGGGTTTAAAAAATGCCCATATGAGCACACCCTGTATCTGAAGACAAACGTAGAGGGTGAGATGATAATCGTCTACTTCTACGTGGATGATCTGATGTATACTAGCAATAGCAGTAGCTTATTTGTGCAGTTCAAAATAGCCATGAAGTCCAAGTTTGAAATGATAGACATGGGGCTGATGAAATTATTTCTTGGTATTGAAGTTGTCCAATCAGTATATGGCATCTTCATTTCTTAGGGCAAGTATGCAAAGGATGTCCTGAAGTGTTTTAAGATGGAGGACAGCAAACCTGCCATCACTCCGGCAGCCACTAGCATCAAGTTGAGCAAGACTGACAATAGAAGAAGTGTTGACCCAACTCTCTATAAAATGTTAGTTGGAAGCCTGATGTACTTGGCTGTAACCAGGGAAGAGAATCCTGTGATATGTCAATGGCACAAGAAACCATAGACTCCACTATGCCAGACAAGACCAGCTAGAGTTGATCGGCTTCACAGATAGTGACTAGGCTGGCGGTACCAACGATCGAAAGAGCACCTCTGGGTATGCTTTTCATCTCGGATCAGGGGAAGTCTCATGGGCATCCAAGAAGCAACCCATCATTGCGTTGTCCACAACCGAAGCAGAATATGTCGTCGCCACGATAGCCGCATGCCAAGCAGTTTGGCTGCGAAGAGTTTTGAGTGAACTGCACTATCCTTCGGAAGGCACGACAATAATTTTTTGTGATAACAATTCGGCCATCACACTGTCAAAGGATCTCGTGTTCCATGGCCGGATGAAGCACATTGATATTCGTTATCACTTCATCAGAGAGTTGGTGAAGTTCGAAGAAATTCATCTGTAGTTTTGTAGATCCAAGGAGCAGTTGGCAGATATTTTCACAAAGCCTTTGAAAGAGGAAGACTTCAACAGATTGCGAGAGCATCTTGGAGTCAAAGCGCTCGTGAAATCGGGTTTAAAGGAGGGTGTTAGAAATATTAACCCAGATTTCACGCCTCCGCCTAACTGCACTCCGAACCTTGGGCGAAACCGGATTGTGCTCCAGACATGGGCAAAGTAGGACTGCGCTCCTGCAGTTCGAGATCTCGATAAAAGTCTGACATGACATCGCACCTACCCTTTGGCAGATGTGACATCTGACAGATCCGATCGCCGCAGAAGTTAATGCCAGTTCGACAATTTAATGTCAGTTTGGCGATTGGTCAGAAACCCTAGTTGAGGGCCTGTCAGAGGACAAACCCTATCCTCCCTGTGGCTATAAAAGGCAGTTCGGGTCTTCAGAAAAAGAGTGGAGGAAGTGGAAGAGAAAGCGGAGAGAGAGCAGAGAAAGAGACAAATGTCCGAGCAGTCGACTCGACATTTTCCTTTTAGTTTATCCTACAACTTAGTCTGTAGATGTTGTTTATTTCCTCAGTTGAGGACTTCTGTAACCCTCGTTTCATATGAATAAAGTTTGCTATTGTTTAAGGCATCTTTAGGGTTTGCAGTTATTTTATGTGCTAAAGTTTGTTGTTCTTTGTACAAATCACCTCAGAGCGATTTAGTTCGGGTTCTATAGTCAGAGCTCAGATCTGGTGTTTCTCTCCATCCGTACGGGTCTTGCCAAGCCACCACACAAAAATGGTAAGCAGAGAATTCACTTTAATTTCAAAAACAAAATATTATTTTTACTATATTTTAATTGTCAAATATTACACAATTGCTTTCCATAAAGATGGAGAACATCACACACCTCCTGCAAAAACTACAAAATAGCGCACAGACTGCCAGTTTCTTCTCTTTTGCTCCTAAATGCTCTACATTAGCTTTTTATTTATAGGCATTTTAAAAGTAATGACTTGCTAAACTTTGCACGATGGTTAAAATGTTAGTGACAAATGACAACAATATATTAGCTAGCTATGCAGTACCAGCTAAGCATTTTTATGCATCCGTTTCCCAGCTACAGGTTAATTTCAAGTGTTTTTATTTTTTTCATGGAGCATTTTTTTTTTTTGCATCCATGTGGATGCTCGTGCCTCAACATGGAGGACACGTTCGGCCTGGCGTTGCAGAAGAAAGTGCCGCTTGTGGCCAAGGCTACTCCACGCCTTTCCCTTCACCTCTACTAGATGGACATAGATTAGGCAGGTTATTTTTGTTTAATGGATATCGTGTGTGACGGAGGAGAGTGTGTTTTAGTCATTAGAGATTTGGATGGTAATGGTGGTATCTACGTTTTATGCATTTTTAATATCTTTCAAATGAGAATGTTTCCGTCTTTATATTTGTCGGAAAAATCAGAACTGTTGCAACAAGTGAATTTCTAATTTCTGTTAACGAGGTCACTTGTGGAAACTTCAATGGTTTTCAGGTTATAATATTTATTTTGGTAATAACTTATATAGCAATGACTATGACGGAATTTCCATAATATCAACCATTGGTCACTACAGGGAATCATCCTGGGGTTTTTTAGAGCTGTTGCCCCTAAGTAAACTTTAAAGCTTATTTGTTCGTGATAGGTGGTGAATATTTTGAGTTGTATGTTTTATTTAAAGTAGAGGTTGGTTTTGTCTAATAAGTAATTGGGCAAACAATGATTTTACATCATGATAAGCATTCATTAGGATACAATAATTGTTTTTAATTATATTTTATAAATATTTTTATATTTTTATTATTTGTGTAATTATCCTAACTTTGTTCTTATTTTATGTTTTATGTGAAAGAAGTATTTTGGAATGGTTATGTGAATCTAAAGAGTAAGGTTATGGGCAAGGGATTGGCTCTAAAATGTATTTATAAGAATGATATAAATCAATTATTTATCCCAAGAAATTTGACATTGGGTTAATGGGCTTTAGAGAAGGGTCTCCAATATTAATCAATTTCAAATTTTAAAAATAAAAAATATTCATTAGATGATTAATCCTTATGCATAACCCTACTATAGAGACTATGTTCGTTAGTATCAGAGAAGTTTGAGAATTTTATTTTATTTTGTTATTATTATTTTTTACATTTGAGATAAATTTTCAGTGCAACCTCAAAGAAGGTTAAGATGAACTGTAAGGTATGGAGTTTTTAAGATGAAGACCATGTCCAACAAAGATCATGTTTTCATGTTCTTTATTTAAAGTGATTATCAATATATAAAGTTGAGGTTGGAGCTAAGTTGAGCTACAAGTAACATAAAGGAGTAGGTTGAAGACGTGTCTTTTATTGATGTGTCCTTATAGTTTTTTTTGTTGGACTAAATGTCTCATTTAAATTAAATTAAAATAACATAGAGTTGTTGAAAGTGGATAAGGCACACATACTTTTCATGCTAAACAAAAAGGATGAAGATTTACTAGTATTTGTATGGTTAAGACTTCTTCTTGTATCAATCTTATTATATAGTAAAGGAGTTTTTTATGTAAAGGATTTAATTTTTTTAAGCCTTTAAATTAAAAAAAAAAAAAATTAAAAGATTACCTAACCACACATTACTGCTCATGCATCCTCGCATTTACTTTTCTCACCATCTACTATTTCTTGGTTCATGCCACCCACCATGTCATCCTGTCTCATCTTTGCTATCATCCTCACTGTCCAAAAATTATATTTTTAGAAAAGATAAAAAATTATATTAATAGAACAAGAAGCAAATTACAGTTATAGGTCTGCCAGTTTTGGGAAGCCCAAAAATCTGAGTAAAAATTGGATTAATATCTCCAAAAATAACAAAAAATTGAGTATCATCTATAGAGCAGAAACTTTGAACTTATTCCCATTTCTGCTTTACACTAATCCTAAGAAACCTAGCAGAGTTGATAGTCCCATGAACAATACGCGTGCTATCCCAAAAAGGGCCAAAGAGTGTTGCAAGAGGTAGTAAAGAACCCAAAAATAATTGTTCATCCTCCATTGATCCACAAGACTTAGTGGACTTTGGACCTATCCTCATCCTTAGGTAAGTCTTTGCTGGTCAATTTAAGGATCATTCGATTCACCTCCCACCATTCAGAAGTGTCCCTATCCTAATTAGAATTCAACATGTATTCAACCAGACTTTCACTATCGTGTTTAGCAAAAAAAGTCAACCGTTACATTATTTTATCTGTCAACATAGACCTAGATGGCATCTTCAAACTACTTCAAAAAGGACTTAACTTGGCTCACAATGTTTCTTATCCTCCAAAGAATGGATATAATATCATCTTTAAAAATATCACTAAGAAAAAGTAGCCACCATAGAAGTCGATCAAGCATTTCCATGCTAGCTAATAGAAATCCCTAATAAAATATCATAAATAAACCATAATTATAAATAAGAATGTTAGAAAACAAATGATACAAAATATCATTGTATTTAAGGCCTCAACTTCTATTATTCATGTGGTCCTATGGTCACAATTGGTAGAAGGTGGAAAGAAACTATTTTTAACAGAAGAAATCCCCATAAACCTAAGCAAGCCAATAACTACCCTAATTGATTACACTACAAAATTATCCACATTGGATTTATCAAGGAAAAATCCATTCCAAATGATACAACTACCAAGATAGTTGCAATTAAGTGATAGCTATAAAATACAAGAGCTATTGAATTACAGTAATAAATAAAACAAGGATTGGACTTTTATGGCATAAGTTAATTTTATGTTTGAAATTTTTCTATAGTGCAATTGATTAAATTTATGTTATAATACTTTTTTTACACCAACTCTTCAAAAAAAAACAACTTTACTTTTCAATAATAGCTTTTCTTTGATGAAATATATCAAATTCCTTCCTTCATAGTCATTAACAAAAATAGTAAAATACCTACTTTTGTTGATTGAAAAAATCTACAATGGACTATAGATACCAGCATGCACTAGTTCAAGTGGTGTCCTTTACCTCCATGCTTTTTCTACTAGAGAATAATCTTGATGTTGCTTACCAAAAATACAACCTTCATAAACTTGATCATCTCATTCAACAAATGGTAATCCCTTCTCCATTTTCTTTTGATAGAGTAGTTTTAGCCATAAAACAATTAGGTTTCTATACCTCATGTTCCATAACCAAGAATCATCATATGAGATCACTTTTGTGGCTTGAGTTTCTACATATACAAGTCTAAGAGGGAAATTTCTATTTCATAGAATACTAACTTTTGCTACAATATGATTACTACCATTTTTATCATAGAAAACAGATTTATTGTTTTCGAAAATAGCATAATATCCCTATTCAATATGTTGTTCTATGCTCAACAAATTATTAGCTAATCTATGCACATATAAAATTTCATGAATAAACTTTATCTCACCTTGTTTGTCTTAATTGCAATGGTGCTCTTTCTTATGAACTAAACTTCCTTGTCATCTCCAAGCCATATGAGATTTATCAAATGCATCCATCTTACAAAGATGTCTTTGTTACCTTTCACATACATAATATTTAGAAAATTGGAAAATTCATCCATCTTTACAAAGATATTTTTGTTGCTTGTCATGTGACTACTACAATTGCTATCAAAAATCCATATAACTTTAGATATTTTTTTTGTAATATCACAAGAAAAAATTAACCTACTATGTTATTTTTTTTATTCAAAACAATTAGTGTGTTGCTTCTGCTATTACCAACAATCATTTTTCATAATGACCAAACTTTTTGTAATAATAACATTGAACTTGTGACTTATCAAGGTTTTTATTACCTCCTTTGTTTTAGTCACTACCTCTTCCTCTATCATTGTTGTTGTTTCCTTTTCCTTGTCAACTACTACTTCCTCTAATTGCACATCCTCGTCCTATAATTTATATTGTTCCTTGTAAGATGATTCTACAAATATTTTTTTGCTTTTTCTTTAAAATATTAAGCTTTATTTGAAAATCATGTTCAACAATTTTTTAGTGGATCTATTCATCCTCTAATTTTTAGTTTAAAGAGACCCCATAAGATTATTTATATCTATTAGGTCTTCAATTTCTTTGTGCATATTTTAGCATAGAATTTATATCTATTTTTGTATAATCAATTTCAATATCTTTCAAGCATTTAAATTAGGGTTTCAATCTCTTTCCAATGCACTTAGGTAAATTGTCAAATTTCCTTCTTCATTCATAATTTGGCTTTCTTGTTTCCACACATTCTAGAGTACATTCATTTATTATTCACAATGGTATCAAGGCTTAGTTTCAGTTCAAAAGGGCACTTAAAATCTAGTTTCATTTTAAAAAATACATCTAGGACTAGTTTGATTTTCAAAAAGGTATTTACTTAGTTGCTTTACTTTCACCATAGTGGTAACAGACACACCTTCACACACCCATATGGTATACATAGTGGTGATATTGGACTTCATCCCCAATCCATCACTCAAGACTAGTGATGTTGGAATTCATCTCCTTCCACAAGATCACCCCCTAGACATCTTAGTAGCCCCTAAGAGTGGTTTTCTAGACTTCATCACTAGAAAATCCCCTACTCTTGAGATTGGTTTTTTGAAATTCATCATTGTAAGGGACCTTTAGAATAGAATAGGATTAGATGCCTATGATTCACAAGGCTCACATAATTAGTGAATATGGTAACTGTTGTTCTTGACTAATCTCACTATCACCCGAGAGTGAAGCAAATGCTCGAATGGGATAGTAGAAGGTCTTAGACAGTACCACCTCTTCTCGTGAGAGGATATTGGACTCATTAATGCATTTTGAGTTCCCTCCATTTGTATATCATTTTACTACACCTTCCATATAGGTTGTGACTTACCCATTTAGATATCTTTCAATTTTATGAACCCTTGGGTGTTGTAGAAGGTTCTATATCGATGACACTCCCATTATTTCTATAATTTCACCCACTTTGTGAAATATTTCTAGGAGGTACATTTCAACATTAAAACATACAAAATAAACAAACATTTTATTTCCTACATTTGGAACTGATTCCAATTACGTATTATTTGCATGCTCAAAAAATTGATTTTAGCACAATCACTTATTAGCAACACATCTATTGGCTATCTACAACCTATCACTTCAAATTTTCTATCTAAGTCATAGTTTGAGTCCAATTCACAAGTCAGCCTATGAACTAGGTCTCAATTTGCATAGTGACCTATTAATTCTACTTCCAAACATAGCAACTCTCCAAATCTCACAAGATTACCTAAAAACCCCACACATATCACATCTATAACCTTATATTTCCATTTTTGAATAGTTCTAAGCATAAATTTACCATACACAACACCATACACAAGATTACTTTAAAACCCCACACATATCAAGGAGAAGGTCTTTTTTGCCACTTCCAATCAATCTACTTCTTTCCCTCCCTCTATAGGGGAAGTTACCACACTCATAGTAGACCTCCCTATAGATTTATATTTACCTCCCATACACAATATGTATCATGATGATACTTCTACTTCCTCTTGCAAATATTACCCGCTTCTTTCCCATTCATCTTCACCTAATCTACCTTCCACATTTTATAATCACATCATCTACACCACTCTAGGACATCCACCTCCTCTCTTTACTATTTATGAGGAGACTCCTCCTACCTCACCTACCTTTGTGCATATTTTTTTACAAAGTCTATCTCAATAACTATTTGAGAATGACTCTTCCTTGCTCAATTGCACTCACCCTGAGGTCACCTCATTTACCCCTATCGTAGGCATGATCTCAGATCCCTCATTTTCCATTCCAAGCATGTAATCACCCTCATCACAAATCCCTCTATTGTAGTCTCATTTAGAGCCACAATATGCACCCCTCACATCATCATATCAGGATGCTTCTCAAGCACCATAATTACCATCCTCCCAACAACCCTTATTTGCATTCTTCAATGCTACATCACAACCACCTTTTCACTCACAACAATTCTCATACCAACTACATCAAAAAACCCTATCTCCCTTGTTTGGTGAGACCATTTCCACCACACCACCTCCTTAGGCTTCTACCATTTAAGCGCATGATTCTTCTTCCTCATTACCTCCACCTACATTCCACCTACCTAGAATATATGATGCGCCACCCTCTATTCCATTTCTATTTTCATCTTCTCTATTCCACATCCCTCCACCACCTCTATTTCGAGCTCTAGATCCTAGTTTATTTTCCACCTATGAGTCATGACCCATACCTTATCTTACCAATCCTTTAGGTTATCATATGCCACATAGCTTCTCCATCCATCATGGTGCTATCAAGATGTAGGTATCATATTTTGATACCTCATCTCACCCACCACCGACACCACTAACCCAAACTTCATTACCTCCATTGTAGCCTGATGCACCCACATTCTTTACAACACCTCCTTCATGATCGTCATCTCCTACGGTCCAACTATAATAGTAGATACATCTCCATCAGATCCTGATTCAATAGTCGTAAGCTCTGCAACAACAATATTACTACCCTCAATAGATTCCTACTTTATCATAGGGTATCCTCTCAGATTTGACCTCCTACACTATCCAGTAGTAGGGTTTCCACACATTCTAGAGTACATTCATTTATTTTTCACACATTCTAGAGTACATTCATTTACTTTTCACACATTCTAGAGTACATTCATTTATTTTTAGTTTGAAGAGACAAAAATTTCAATTTCCATTCCTTTCATGCTCATAGATTAGGTCTTCAATTTCTTTGTGCATATTTTAGCATAGAATTTATATCTATTTTTGTATAATCAATTTCAATCTCTTTCAAGCATTTAAATTATAGTTTCAATCTCTTTCCAATGCACTTAGGTAAATTGTCAAATTTCCTTCTTCATTCATAATTTGGCTTGCTTGTTTCCACACATTCTAGAGTACATTCATTTATTTTTCACAAAGGTATCAAGGCTTAGTTTCATTTCAAAAGGGCACTTAGAATCTAGTTTCATTTTAAAAAATACATCTAGGACTAGTTTGATTTTCAAAAATGTATTTACTTAGTTGCTTTACTTTCACCATAGTGGTAACAGACACACCTTCACACACCCATATGGTATACATAGTGGTGATATTGGAATTCATCCCCAATCCATCACTCAAGACTGGTGATGTTGGAATTCATCTCCTTCCACCAGATCACCCCCTAGACATCTTAGTAGCCCCTAAGAGTGGTTTTCTGGACTTCATCACTAGAAAATCCCCTACTCTTGAGATTGGTTTTTTGAAATTCATCATTGTAAGGGACCTTCAGAGTAGGATATGATTAGATGCCTTTGATTCATAAGGCTCACATAATTAGTGAATATGGTAACTATTGTTCTTGACTAATCTCACTCTCACCTGAGAGTGAAGCAAATGCTCGACTGTGATAGTAGGTCTTAGATAGTACCACCTATTCTCGTGAGAGGATATTGGACTCATTAATGCATTTTGAGTTCCCTCCATTTGGATATCATTTTACTACACCTTCCATATAGGTTTTCACTTACCCATTGAGACATATTTATATTCTGTGAACCCTTGGGTGTTGTAGGAGGTTCTATACTGATGACACTCCCATTATTTCTATAATTTCACCCACTTTGTGAAATATTTCTAGGAGGTACATTTCAACATTAAAAAACACAAAATAAACAAACATTTTATTTCCTACATTTAGAACTAATTCCAATTACGTATTATTTACATGCTCAAAAATTTGATTTTAGCACAATCACTGATTAGCACCACATCTATTTGCTATCTACAACCTATCACTTCTAATTTTCTATCTAAGTCACATTTTGAGTCCAGTTCACAAGTCAACCTATGAACTAGGTCTCAATTTGCATAGTGACCTATTAATTCTACTTCCAAACATAGCAACTCTCCAAATCTCACAAGATTACCTAAAAACCCCACACATATCACATCTATAACCTTATATTTCCTTTTTGAATAGTTCTGAGCATAAATTTACCATACACAACACCGTGCCTATTATCACACGTAATAAAGTGTGCGAGAAAGTGCATCTCAAGGAGAAGGTCTTTTTTGCCACTTCCAATCAATCTACTTCTTTCCCTCCCTCTACAGGGGAAGTTACCACACTCATAGTAGACCTCCCTATATATTTATATTTACCTCCCATACACAATATGTATCATGATGAGACTTCTACTTCCTCTTGCAAATATTACCCGCTTATTTCACATTCATCTTCACCTAATATACCTTCCACATTTTATGATCACATCATCTACACCACTCTAGGACATCCACCTCCTCTCTTTACTATTGTTGAGGAGACTCCTCCTACCTCACCTACCTTTGTGCATATTTTTTTATAAAGTCTATCTCAATCACTATTTGAGAATGACTCTTCCTTGCTCAATTGCACTCACACTGAGGTCACCTCATTTACCCCTATCGTAGGCATGATCTCAGATCCCTCATCTTCCATTCCAAGCATGTAATCACCCTCATCACAAATCCCTCTATTGTAGCCTCATTTAGAGCCACAATATGCACCCCTCACATCATCATATTAGGATGCTTCTCAATAACCATAATTACCATCCTCCCAACAACCCTTATTTGCATTCTTCAATGCTACATCACAACCACATTTTTACTCACAACAATTCTCAAACCAACTACATCAACAAACCCTATCTCCCTTGTTTGGTGAGACCATTTCCACCACACCACCTCCTTAGGCTTCCACCATTTAAGTGCATGATTCTTCTTCCTCATTACCTCCACCTACATTCCACCTACCTAGAATGTATGATGCGCCACCCTCTATTCCATTTCTATTTTCATCTTCTCCCATATTCCACATCCCTCCACCACCTCCATTTCGAGCTCTAGATCCTAGTTTCTTTTCCACCTATGAATCATGACTCATACCTTATCTTACCAATCCTTTAGGTTATCATATGCCACATAGATTCTCCATCCATCATGGTCCTATCTAGATGTAGGTATCATATTTTGATACCTCATCTCACCCACCACCGACACCACTCACCCAAGCTTCATTACCTCCATTGTAGCCTAATGCACCCACATTCTTTACAACACCTCCTTCATGATCGTCATCTCCTATGGTCCAACTATAATAGTAGATACCTCTCCATCAGATCCTAATTCAATAGTTGTAAGCTCTACAACAACAATATTACTACCCTCAATAGATTCCTACTTTATCGTAGGGTATCCTCTCAGCTTTGACCTCCTATGCTATCCAGTAGTCTCAACTATAGGAACCATTGCAATATGTCCCTCCCCCACATTGAGAGGAACAAAAACTCCAATATCCATCATATTATTAGGATCCACCTACCCCCACACAATCCTCTACACCTTTAGCACTCAAAATTCAACTTCTACTAAATGAAGTTAAAATTCTCAACATCTGTATAGCTGGGTGATGGACCACAAAAACCCACATACAATGAAATCTATAATGATCTAGTCCATTCGTTAGTTACTATTCCTCCCTACCCTTATCACTTTGATATCATGAAGTTTGATATATATAAAGGTAAAGAGGATCCTCGTGAACACGCTCATAATTATCGCTTAGTTTGCTATCAAATTCATAGTAGCAACCCACTCATTTTACATACATTCTCCCTCTTGCTTGGGGGATAAGCCTTCGATTATTACAACACGGTCCCATGCCATAGCTTGTACACCTTCAAGAAATTGGTCAACTCATTCTTGGAACACTTCTCCATTAATATCAAGAAAATCAACTTTTTAGATTTCTACGCTTTGCAACAGGCTGATGATTTTCCTGATGGAGATTGGTTATACATGACCTCACTCATAGCCTCCCATTCATTAAGTTAGTTACACTTTTCTCAAAGGGTTGTCACAAACATATTTCCACCTCCTTATAGCTTCATCAAAGTCATACATTTAAGGAAGCTATCACTCAGGCCAAGGTTATTGAGGACATCAAATTCTAATCTAGAAAGATAAAACTCAGACAAAAACCTTCTTATAATTCCAACTTTTACTTAAATAGAAATGTGCCAAATCAACCCTATACTAGACTTCCACAAACCAACCATGTTGCATTAATTTTCCTAATCTCTTCATCCATATCATGACCTCCACCTCCACCATAGTTTTTATAGACTAGCACACCTCCTCCATCCATATCGAAACAACCTCATGGTATTCATTTGTAGCTTTTGCAATGTAATTTGACCCCATTATCTGAGCCCTTTCTAGCTCTATTTCAAAAATTGTACAATGCAAGTCACATTACCTTACCTGAAATTCACCCCTTAATCCCAATCAAACCAAACCTTGGGAATATTTTGAGCAGGCCTTCTATGCATACCATCAATAGCACAACAACGATATAGAGTCCTATCATTTCTTTTGTGGTCTTATTCATAACATCATTGATCGGGATACCATTCAGATCTCAAATCCCATTGCACTCTAAAATTAGAAATTGGGAATCTACCAAAACCCTCTACCCAAATACCAAGGGATAAATTCCTAAGTAACCCAATCTAACCCCCAAGGCAACCCATATAGTTTAACAATATTCAATGAGATCCAACCTCACATGGCATTGTTGGCATGATCAACCTTACCACTCATACCCAATGCTATCTGCAATGATAGGATGTACCAATGGTTTCTCCCCTGACACCCTTCACTTCTTGGTATTCCTCTACTGCATATCAAGCCTCACCACACTTGTGACATAATATCATCACCATATGTGGTAGCCTTACACACCAGTTATGTAATACCTCATCCAGGATATCCATATTCGATCTCTTAGAACAATCTAAACCTCATTGTAAGGCATTGAATGACATCCTCTGATCCATCAACCTTGAAATGCATTATACAAATATATTTTTTAACTTTATGAGAAATATACCTTGTTACCTACAACCCTCCATTAGTTTTCATGACCATAAGATCATAGAGCTCGTAGGGGAAGGAGCAGATCCACCTCTCCACATACAAGAAACTATCAATGAAATTATATACAAGTGTGATCTTATTGATACTAGATCATCCATCAACATCATTTCTACGTCTCCCCTACATCATTTACATATTTCACCCACTCACTTTGCCACACCATCGGTCCACCTTAGAGCATTCGATGGTTCCATGTGATCCACTGTAGGCTCTATTGTCCCACCTATTCATGTTGATATATGGACCATCTCCATCCTATTTGATGTCATTCAATATGAGATGTAGTACAATATCTTGCTCAAAAACCTATGAATCTAAGACATGTAGTATGTTCCTTCTACCTTGCACCACTATATTAAGTATGTATATGACAACCTCATCCATTGTATTCCTACCGAGAGGGATCCCTTAAAATTTTGCAACATTGCAGACCTTCCCCCAGGACCCTCATCATCCTCTACTAAATTTCTTCCTATCTCTTTCCATAAACCATTCGGAGCATCTCCATATCCTTCAGTACTAATCTCATTCCTACAAAAATCATCACCTAGCATGACACTTCGCTCTACTTCCATTTATTTCTTGTCACCTTCCTCATGGCCTCCCTCTCCTTCCTAGTTTTCCTCATCCACAAATACACTTCTTGTACCTCTACCTTTTTAACCACCATCATCATCACCTCCTATCCCATCTCACTCATCTTCATCTATTGAACCTCCTCTTCTTCCCACTCCTCAAACACTCCAAATCCCTTTTCATCCATTATCATGATCTTTCACATCTTCTCATCACTTGATACCTACACCTCATCTCTCTAACACACAATTCCCACACACATACCACCCATTCCATATATCATAGTTGAATGCCATGATTTGGAACAATGAGATTCCTGCTTGGACACTGAATTAACCAATTCTTATCCTCCCATAATTCATGATTCCTAGCTGGCATCATCCTCCTCAAATTCTAATTTTCCACCTTGATCCCCAACACATGTGACATCTCGAGTGTTAATTTTCATAACAAACTCTGGGTTTGATGACTATAATATTTGGGATGCTCATGTGCGACCCTTGAAAACCCAATCCAAGTGATATTTTTATCATCCTTTAGCTTTTGTCTTGACCATTGGTATCGTTGTACGACTAGGTCCTCCCAACAATTATACCAACTTTGTTTATGTAGGCCTAGAGTCCTTGCTCTTGATCATTATACTTCCACCACCATAGTCCAATTTTTGTGGCACTCTAGACCACATGTATAACCTCCAATTCATCCTATGCTACCTTTGATATTTTTACTAGCATGAATTTGGGTAAGGATGCTATGAAAAAATGTTACAAACACCTATCAACCGCCATGTTCAATTGCCAATGGATAAATCTGGTCTAAACTATCACCCCTCTGTTGTCCACATGCTTAAGGATGAGATTCAAGATATTTATTTTATAGTCCACACAAATCCCTACCCACATGTTGAAATACTACATTGATATTGATATCCTAGTTGAGATCCTATCTTCTCATTCCATTGTCACCATTCCATGCACCTTCTTACAAGAAATATCACTCAATGACACAACCTTTGTTTATTGTATTGATGTGCTAATAAACCATTTTTCCACCTTGTATCTCACGTATCCTCATCCAAAGCATCCCATTTCACCTACTTCTCCATTACCTACATATTTGGCTATACCATTGCCCACTTACCAGCAGTATCATCAATCCACAACATGCCCTTGCTCTCCACCCATGGTCTTATGTCCACCATTAAACCTTACACGATGTTCAAATATTTTTAAATCCTCATCATCAAACTCATAATATTTTATGACCTCTATTACTTATACCAACATGGTTGATGTGGATTTGTTATCACCACTATGATACTCATATCCCACGAATTATGAAAACACACCAAACTTTAATTTTATTAATGTCACTCATGTTTCACCAACATATTCAACACAGGATTTCCTACTATCTCCATATGTTCTACAAATTATAAACAAACATTCACCATATACCCCACCTCATGTTCCATGGGTCCATCATACTAACGTATATCTAGATGATATGTTTGAGTTACCCGAGGCTATCGATGACCTCCACCTTATCCCCATCCCAAAATAGCTTCAAGATGACTCCCATATACTTATGGAAGAAACCATCGATGTTGATATTGCAGATGATCCCACCAATCCACATATTTTCAAACTCACCACTAGAATCTCCCCATAAGAGTGCATCTTTTTTATCGCCTTCCTTAATAAGTATATTCGAGTCTTTGCCTTATCCTATAACGAAATTCCTGAACTTGATCCTTCCCTAGTAGTCCACAATGTTACTCTTGACACAGATGCCAAACCCATCAGACAAAATTTACGACACATGCATCCTACCATTGCATTACTAGTAAAGTCTAAGCTCCAAAATCTCCTTGATGTAGATTTCATCCAACCCATTTATTATCCTAAATGGGTGTCTAATATGGTACCAGTACCTAAGCCCTTTGGTGAGGTTCATGTATATACCAATTTTTATGACCTAAATAAAGCTTATCCCAAAGATAACTTCCCCCTACTAAACATCGACTCACTCATCAATTCCATCATAGGCCACAAAATGGTATCCCTCATGGATGGATTTTTTGGCTATAATCAGTTCAAAATCAACCCCATTGACCAACACAAGACTTCTTTCACAACATTCTTGGGTAGTTTTTGCTATAAGGTCATGCCTTTTGGCCTTAAAAATATTGTAGCAACCTACCAACATGCAATGATTTACATATTCAACAATTATATGAATAAAATTATGGAATATTATGTCGATGATCTCATCATAAAATTAAAATAACATTTGCAGCACCTTGTTGATTTATGCAAAATATTCAATCATATTTTGTAACACAATGTTCACCTTAACCCAAAAAAGTGTGCCTTTGGTGTCACTTCTAGCAAAGTTCTAGGGTTCATTGTCTTTCAACAAGGCATCAAAGTGGATCCTAACAAATTTAGAGCCATTATTGAGATACCTCGACCAACCAGCCTCAAGCAACTACGTAGCTTGTAGGGAAAAATTCAGTCTATACATCATTTTATCGCCCAAATTTTAGATAAGTACATGATATTTAATCATCTATTACAAAAGGGGTCACCTTCAAATAGAATTAAAATTGTCAACAAACCTTTGATTCCATCAAATCCTACCTCACCTTCTCATTTTTTCTATCCCCTCACACCCACAACTATCATTTATCCTATATATTTTTGCTACAGATTTCACACTTAGCACACCCTTAGCCCAAAATAACGCTCTTAATAATGAGCAATCTATATACTACAGTAGTTGTATGTTATTCAGCTACAAAATCCATTATGTATAAATGGAAAAGCTATGCCTCACTGTAGTCTTTACCACCCAAAAACTATATTATTATATGCTTAATCACACTATATTTTTTATCACTCATGATAATCCCCTTTGATACATGATGAACAAGAGTTATCATAACTCTTGTACTGCTAAACGTATTATGCTTCTCACTGAATTTGATCTAGAGTTTATTTCATAAAAATCCACTAAAGTTTAGGTCATCGTAGACCAGTTCACTGAGGCTCCATTACCCGATAATTAACCTCTCCTCATTCAACTTCCTTTTGATTCAATATTCAATATCATAGAACCAAGAATATATCGAACGAAAGATAACAGTTGAATTAAAGCATTTCTTCGATGGTTCCTGATGCACACATGCTAGGTATGAAGGTATTGTATTTTCACACCTGATGGGGATCCTCTCCCATTTTCATTCAAATTAGGGTTTACTTGCACAAACAATAATGCAAAATATAAAGCTCTCATTCTTGGCTTAAAAAAGTGTATTATGTGCACATTACACACCTTCACATCATTGTAGATTCCCTCCTTATTGTGAATCAAGTCTAAGAGATATGGCAATGCCATTACCCCATCCTCCAATAATAAAAATAAATCACCCAACAACTCCTCATCCAATTTGAGTGGTATGATATAGCTGCTTTGTGCTCATCCAATAATTTCATGAAAATAATGGCTTCCCTGGGGTCATTAATATTGTAAAATCCCTTATTTGACAGTACACATGTGTCTATTCATACTCTAACACAATCTACCATTTCATATTCACACTCCATAGACGATGATGGTATTCTTGTTATACGCACTGATCCATACGATCCTTGGTTTTCAAAAATTAAGAATTATATTAAATTAGGATTCCTACCTTATGATTTACCACATGCTCATTACCGAGCATTCAAACAACGGACCATTCCTTATACACTATTGGGGAATATTTCGTATCATTGTACTCATGATGGTATTCTTTTGTACTATCTAGAACCACATGAATCTCACCAAGTGGTATAAGAAACCCATAATGGTACTTTCGATGGCCACTTTCATGGCATGGCTATCACAAAATACATTCTACACATGGGTTACTATTGACCCAAAATGAAGCATGACTATTGTAAATATATCAAGTGGTGTATCAAATACCAATAATATGCTAACCTCACACATCTATTGTCACAAGTGCTTCAATCCATGTAGTCATTATTCCAATCAGGACTAGATCTTATCAAATATAGCACACCTCCTTCATCAAGGAACCACAAATTCATCATCACTACAACAAAATACTTCAAAAAGTGGATCAAATCCATCCCACTTATCCAAACCACGGGAGCCAAAATTGTGGTATTTATCACTATGTAGCAAGTGTGAATAGGGGTTATCTTAAAGAGGCTTAGAAAAATCCAGTTTTTCTAAGCCACCATGTGAACTCCCTTCTATATTGTCGGCTAATTTGGTCGGCATGATTTTATAGTAGTTTTCTTCTTCTTCCTATATTCCCTATATTCCTGCCTTATCTTTCTCCTTATCCCTCCATTGTTCTTCCTCTTCATCCTCCTATCCCCTGTCGTCCATTTTCCCTTATCGCTCCACACCCTTCCTCTCCCCACACCCTAGGCCACCTATCTCCTAGCCGCCTCACTCTCCACTCCCTATGCCTTCGTCTTCTCCTCTTCCCTAACTCCCGCCAACTTCCTTTCCCTACTCCCCCGCACTCCCTAAGCCTATATAAGGCTTTACTATTGTAATAGTTTATGTTGGTTAAATTAATAAGAAATTAAGCTCCATCATTTTTTCTTGCTCTGTGTTAAATTATTGTTGGGCCCACCTCGATCCAAAACCTATACTGGTATCAGAGCCGAAGGCTCCCGAGACCTACGACACGTGGAACAAGGAGGTTCCAGAGGAAGCTGAGGTCGGCCCGAGAGCCGAGGAGGATGCCAGAGGCACACATGGGGCCACAAAGAAGGAAGAAGGACACGTGGAACGAAGTTGCTAATGGAGCACTAACGTAGGCAATGATGTGGCGCTGACGTGGGCAGTAAGGTGGCAATCTGAGTCAGCAAAGAGGTGACGTAGGTGGCAAGGATACGTGGCAGGGAGTCCTTTTTTTTTATGTGGCGGGCGAATTTCTTTAATCAACCAAAAAGGGGGGGCAGAAGACCCGAAGGGAACAATTTTTTTTTTTGTTGAAAAAAGAAAAAAAACCCCCTCTTCCTTCTGCCCCCACACCAGAAGGGAAAAAAAAAAAAAAAATTTTTAATTTTAGTAGCATTGTCTTTTATGATCAATCCTAACCTTTGGTTCTCGTCCGAGCGCTTGGTGCAAACGACAAAAGCTTTCTGTTGGCAAAGGAGAGGTGCTGGGTTCAAAACCCGACGGGCACAAATTGTTTTAAATTTTTTTATTTTCGGTCGAAGGAGGCTATAAAAAAAAACTAGTTGCGCCTTTGATTTCAGAGGAGCTGCTTGGTGCAGCGGTTAAGTCGCCCGTCCGTGCAGACAAGGTCGCGGGTTCGAACTGCAAAAAAGGTTTCTTGATATAAAAAAAAATTTTTTTTTTTCAAATTATTTTTATTAAAGTTTAAAAATTTAATTTAATAATTTTAATTTATATTTTAATTATTTTGTTTTAAATAATTAAAATTATAAAAGAATTATTAAATTTTTTTTAAAAGGGACTTTATAAAAAAAAAATTGAAAACTTTTTTAAGTGAAAAGATATTTTTTTTCGGAGGTAAAAGTTTTTGGCACCATAAAATTAATGTTGTAACCCAGTTCATACGTTGTGATTATGAGTAGATGATTCGGTCATCCGGATGCTATAATGCACTTCTCTCTCTCTTGAGAAGAGAGACCTCGGAATCATTCGACGAGAAGGTCCGACAGACCAGTCTCCACGTAGTTTTTTGCCAATTGGAAAATCAGGTGATTGCTCATCTGAGGAAACCAGACTCTGGATACGAGGTGGATTCTGAAGATAATATCTTCGAGCAAAGAATAGAAGAGTCCGAGATGGTTGAAATAGTACCTAAAGGACAATCAAGTGACAGTTATACCCCTGCAGTGCCTGAAGTAGAATCAAGTGAGAGCTATACACCACGCTCTCCTGATCCAGAACCAGAAGAAGAAGAAGAAGAAGAAGAGGAAGAAGAACCTGAAGAAGAAGAAGATCTAGTGGAAGTTGAACCTAATATTATAGTCATCAACAACAGTTTCGAGCCAAAAGCAGCACCATAAGTCATTGTGATTAGTGACGACGAAGCAGACAACTTCGCCCCTCCAGTTCTGGGTGATCCTCAAGAAGAAGAACGCCAAATCAGTGAGCATGTTAAAAAGGCTAGATTTGATTTAAATCAGTGATCTCTTTGTACTACTTTGTACTTCTTGTTTACTAGTAAAATAAAGTCTGCTTTCTAAAAATGGCATCCAATACTAGTCTACCTATCCCTGAGTTCAATGGTGGTGATTACGAGTATTGGTCAATTAAAATGAAAACCCTTTTGATAGGCAAAGGTCTATGGGATGTGATTGAAGAAGGATATTCAGAACCTACTGCTGCTGAATGGGCAACTTTCAATGCTGCTGATAAAAGGGCTAAAAAGGAAGCTCAGAAGAATAACTCTTCCGCCCTTTATCACATCCAAGCTACCCTTGATAGAAGTATTTTCCCTAGAATAGCTTCTTTTATAACTGTAGAATCTGCTTGGAATGCTTTAAAAGAAAGTTATAGGGGTAGTGACCAAGTCAAACAAGTAAAACTACAAACCTTGAAACGAGATTTTGAAACTCTTAAAATGCAGGAGAATGAAAAGGTTGGTGATTACTGCGTGCGAGTAAAGGCCGTAGTAGATAATATGGTCACTTTAGGAGAAGAAGTCAAGCCTAAAATTATAGTGAAGAAAGTGTTGAGGACACTTCTTCCTAAGTGGAATTCAGTTGCCATAATTATAGAAGAATCCAAAGACCTAACCTCTCTATCGTTTGAAGCCCTCATTGGTTCACTTCTCTCACATGAAGAGAGGTTACAACAATCTCCTTCCACAAGTTACGGAGGAGATGAAAAAGCCTTTGCTTCTCATGAAGGCAGAGGTAGAGGTCGTGGCAGAGGAAAGTATAGAGGTAGAGGCAGAAATAATTAGAGAGGTGGAACTCCTAACAGAGGAGGAAATCAGAACAGAGGAGGATTCTCAAACAGAGGTGAACATCAGAATAGAGGAGGACAACAAAACAGAGGGAAACAATCAGGAAGAGGAAAAGGAGGAGATAAATCAAAACAATATTGCTACAATTATGGCAAACCTGGCCATTATGCTCATGATTGTTGGTCAAAGCCTTCACAAGGAAGCGATAGCGACGAGAAGTCAGTTTGGAAATTTTGGAGAAGAGGAAGAGGCCACAAATCTCTTTCTCTCATATGGTCAGGAAGATCATAACATGAATGATACATGGATCTTGGACACTTGGTGTTCAAACCATATGAGTGGCAAAGAAGAACTCTTTGCTACTCTAGACTCCTCATATAAATCCAGCATCCGATTGGGAGATGACAAATCATTAGCGGTTGAAGGCATTGGAGCCATGGCGGTTCCAACTAAAGAAGGCATCAAGCAAGTAAGTGATATCTATTACACACCCCATCTCCAACACAATATTTTAAGTGTTGGTCAAATGTTAGAAAAGAACTACAAGTTGCTTTTTGATGAGGGTAAGTGCACCATTTTTGACAAAAACAATAGTAATAGAATCATTACACAAGTGCCAATGTCAAAGAATAGATTGTTTCCTTTAAATTTTGGCCATCCAGGAGGAGATAAGTTAGTAAATGTTGCTATTACCAATCCAAGTGTCCTATGGCACTTGAGATATGGTCATTTGAATTCAGCTAGTTTGAAAATGCTAACTTCACAAGCAATGGTAACCGGACTTCCCAAAGTTCAAGATAGTAAGGAAATCTGTGAAGGGTGTGCCTTGGGCAAGCATGCCAGGTCAAAATTTCCTCATGGACAAGCATGGCGGGCCAGTCATCCACTTTAGCTAGTGCATACAGACATCTGTGGTCCGATGCAGACCAAGAGTCTTGGTAACAACTCTTACTTCTTACTTTTCATTGATGATTTTACTAGAATGTGCTGTGATATTTTTTGAAACATAAGGATGAAGCATTTGAATGCTTCATCGATTTCAAAGTAAGAGTTGAAAATGAGAGTGGATATTTTGTAAAGTGTCTTAGATCAGATAGGGGAGGAGAATACTCCTCTAATGAGTTTTTGAATTTTTGTAAGCAACATGGCATTAAGAGGCAGTTCACGGCTGCCTACACTCCACAACAAAATGGTGTCGCAGAGAGGAAGAATCGCACCATTGTGGAGATGGCAAGGTCTATGCTTCAGACGAAGCATTTGACTAATTCATATTGGGTAGATGCAGCCAGGACCAGTGTACATATCTTGAACAGAAGTCCTACTTCAAGTTTGGAAGGGCAAACACCTTACCAAGCATGGTATGGTAAGAAGCCAAATGTTAAGTATTTTAGAGTGTTTGGTTCATTGGCATATTCTCACATTCTTGATGAGCTGAGAAAGAAGCTCGATCCAAAGAGTCAGGCATGCATATTTGTAGGGTACTGTGAGAACACAAAAGCTTATAGACTATACAATCCCAGGACTCGAAATATTGTGCTTTCCAGGGATGTGATTTTTGATGAAGGGGGAGAATGGGGTAAGCCCCAAATATTCAGTGATGATGAATCCAATGATGTACTTTCTAAGCAGGTGCAGTAGCAGTCACCATAGAAAGGTAAGAAGTCTCCACCCACAAGCCCAAGTTCATCTTCTAGTTCAACTTCTTCACCAAGTCCTTCTCCATAGAGATCAGTAAGTTCCTCACCAATGGACATCGATTCTCCATCCAGAGGTAAGAGAACTCTTCAGAACCATCCATCATATCAAATGTTGGATAAAAATGTTTTCAAAAAGATACACTAGGAGTCAAGCTAGTGAAATGAATTCTGTTCTACAAAGATTAGAAAATATGCACTTGTATGGTGATGATGTCTCCCAGCAGGAACCTAGGGGAGATCTAGTTAACTATGCTTTGTTAACTAGTGCACAACTTGAACCTTCTAGTTATGAGAAGGCTTGTACTCAAAATATTTGGCAAGATGCCATGAAAGAGGAGATAACCTCTATAAAAAACAATGACACTTGGGAGCTGGTGAAGCTTCCTAAAGGAAAGAAACGTGTTGGATGTAAGTGGGTCTTCAAGACCAAGTTTAATGTTGATGGTAGCATTGAGAGGCACAAGGCAAGATTAGTTGCAAAGGGATTCACTCAAAAATATGGAATTGATTATGAAGAGACTTTTGCTCCTATAGCTAGATAGGAGACTATCCAAATAGTTCTTGCCTTAGCTGCACACAAGGGATGGAAAGTCCAACACATGGATGTAAAGAGTGCATTTCTCAATGGTTACTTAACAGAAGAAGTGTATGTTGAGAAACCACAGGGATTTGAAGAGAAAGACAAGGAGCACCTTGTTTACAAACTGAAGAAGGCACTCTATGGCCTCAAGCAGGCACCGAGAGCTTGGTACTCACACATTGATGGGTACTTTAAATATTTTGGGTTCATCAAAAGCAAAAATGAACCCACGCTCTACTACCTGAATCAAGGTAATGACATCCTCATAGTTTGTTTGTATGTGGATGATCTCATTTTTATGGGTAGTAATGAAAAAGTCAATATGGAGTTCAAGCACTCCATGATGTAGGAATTTGAGATGAAGGATCTTGGCTTAATGCAATACTTCCTTGGAATGGAAGTCCATCAGATAGATTCAGGGATCTTCATCTATCAACTTAAGTATGCTCGAGATATGATTAAGAAATTTGCTATGGAGCAATGCAAATCAGTTGCAACTCCAGTTGGACATGGGATCCAATTAAGCAAGGATGATGGAGCACCGAAAGTTGACGTGACCACTTTCAGAAGCATTGTTGGGAGTTTGATGTTTCTCGCCAACACCAGACCAGATATTCAGTATGTTGTGTCTCTTGTCTCTAGATTTATGTCTAATCCATCTGAGCTGCATTTGCAGGCAGCTAAAATAATTTTAAGATATGTGAAGGGTACATTGGATTTTGGAATCCAGTACTACATAAGTGATACTATCAAGCTTGAAGGCTTCAGTGATAGTGATTGGGGCAGCAATATTGATGATAGAAAATCCACATCTGGAAACTATTTTAGTCTTGGTTCGGGACTAATAACTTGGAGTTCCAAGAAGCAGACAGTAGTAGCGCTATCTTCAACAAAAGTTGAGTATATAGCAGTCACTCATGCTAGTACTCAAGCTCTATGGCTACGAAAAGTATTGGAAGAGATTGGAGAGCAACAAAGTGGTCCAACTAGAATATACTGTGACAACATCAGTGCCATTCAGTTGGCATATAATCATGTCCACCATAGTAGATCAAAGCATTTTGATATGAAGTACCACTTCATTAGAGATATGGTGGAAACTAAAATTGTTGAGCTTCAATATTGCCATACTTTAGAAAATGTTGTTGACATATTCACCAAAGCAATGGCCAAAGCTCAATTTGTAAAGCTGAGAGACTGTATAGTCAGTCCTCTCAACTTTAAGGGGGAGAATGTAGCAAGTGTGAACAGGGGTTATCTTCAAGAGGCTTAGAAAAATCTAGTTTTTCTAAGCCACCATGTGAACTCCCTTCTATATTGTCGGCTAATTTGGTCGGCATGATTTTATAGTAGTTTTCTTCTTCTTCCTATATTCCCTATATTCCCGCCTTATCTTTCTCCTTATCCCTCCATTGTTCTTCCTCTTCATCCTCCTATCCCCTGTCGTCCATTTTCCCTTATCGCTCCACACCCTTCCTCTCCCCACACCCTAGGCCACCTATCTCCTAGCCGCCTCACTCTCCACTCCCTATGCCTTCGTCTTCTCATATTTTTTAACTCCCGCCAACTTCCTTTCCCTACTCCCTCGCACTCCCTAAGCCTATATAAGGCTTTACTATTGTAATAGTTTATGTTGGTTAAATTAATAAGAAATTAAGCTCCATCATTTTTTCTTGCTCTGTGTTAAATTATTGTTGGGCCCACCTCGATCCAAAACCTATACACTGACCATATCATATGTGAAAGGAATGATAATCAGATCATTCCAACCTGTAAGGATCTCAAGTGTTAACAAAAATACCACATTCAACCAAAACAAGAATTTGAAAGCAAATTGATATCATAAGCTTACAAATAGATATGCAAACAATGAGCAACAATATCATATATTATACATGAATAATGAACTTCCTCTACTCAATGAGTACAATGAAGGTGCCTTTCTTATATAGGCAAGGATGATCAACCATAGCAGTAGGATCAAGCTAAGGACAAATATCCACCGTACAAAAGGAATAAGTGATATGGTCCATAGATCTATAACCACTATGGGGAGAAATAATATCAACCCTCCAAATATACCTAAAGGTATCCCAATAACTCCTAGTAATAGTCAAACCTAAAAATATCCCCATAATATTTAAGAAATAAATATGTAACATCTCATAATATATAAATAAGATAAATGAAATATCCACACATAAGTGGGTGGGGAAATACATGGAATAACTAAATAAAAGGAAAATAAATTACCTAGGTGAACATGAGCTAAGGTAAACAACCTACTCTAACACCCCCCCTCAAGTGAAACTAGGTGCCAAAAAGTAAAGTGGCATATTTACAATATGAGTCCTGAAAATAAGGCATGATTACAATGTGTATCCAAAAGCTCCTAAAACAGAAGGTATAAAACCATGTGGAAAAAAACCATCCATCTAGAAAGAGAGAAGAAAAAGTAGGAATAGAGCCAAGGAGTGCTCCCAACACCCCCCTAGGATGATGAGCTCCATGAAGAAGTCCTATGAAGAAGTGGATGCCTCTGCGATGAACAATGTGTCTCCCATGAGGAAGAAAGTAGCCATGAAGCATCCATTGAATGTCTTCCCACTCCAAGTGAGTGTGAGAAGATGGGAATAAAATGTAGAATGATGATGTAGAATCCTTCAAACCGAGATGAAGTGAAACGATGTCATAAATTAATTATGAAATGAATCTCCAAGAATGTAGAAGCCCAAACCAACACCAAAATAGGGTAGAATATAGTCTTAATAAACATCCAAAAGATCAATATACACAAAACCATGAGTGTACAAAAGTGGAAGATATGTTTGAAGAGCATCCATCAAGGAAGAATCACTAATGTATTGTTGCATAAATGTTGATGAGCCCATGGAAGACACAAGATAAAGAAATGGAGGCTTAGAAGCCTCAGAAGAATCAACATGGTCTTTAGGATCTCCAAGTGAGAGTCCAACCAAAGATAAAATCTTTGTATCCAACTCCTATATAAGTACATCATCCAATGTGAAAGAAACAGGAAAATAAAATGGTGGACAAGGTGGCTCACTTAAAGAGGGAGGGCACACCAAAAAAGAGTCCACAAAGAAATTACATGGAGGAGATACAATGTATACATCATCATCAAATAAATGAGTGATGTCCTCATACATGTCAATAAAATCACATGTGTGACTCTCAATGAAGAGAGAGGAAACACCATCCAAGAAGTCATCTGTATGTAAGGATGTAACATGCCATGAAATCTCTATTGTATATGCTACAACATCAACATGATCATCCACATAAGATAAGTGTGGAGATGTATCCGGTAAAATATATGAAGCAGGTACTATAGCCTCAACCTCATCATCCAAAACATCATGAGATAGTGACTCCAAAAACAAAGGTGCAATATCACAAATGATGTCCTCCATGCAAGCAATTGTAAGAGAAGGTGCCTTGGAAAAAAACTTTCTTTTTAACATATGATAAGCAAGGTGAGGTGTGTTCTTGTGAACTCCAATAAAATTTTGGAGCTCTCCACAAATTGAATAATAAAGCATTCTAGATATCCTCAAATTATTCATGAACCATGCCCTATACTCCTTATCCTTTACCTTTGGTTTGGGTTTTGGAGTTATGAACAAAGGATCCAAACCTTCACTTTGACATAATGAACAAAGTAACTTAAACCATGCTTCAAATTTTTCAGCATTTGCCTCTATGCTAAGTGTAAAAAAAAAAAGTTTCCAAGATATCCTCAAAAGTAGAAGAGGCCGTCCCAAAATCAAATGCCATTATAATGTGATAGGTCTAGTGTGATGTCACAAGATGATGAAAAATACCATAAAATCACACCAATTCACAAATGAATCCTCTAAACTCTGAAAAATATCCAAAGGAATTCCCTAAAGAATCCCCTTTTTCAAACTATGTGCCTCAATAAGGAAGATTAGCACAAGAGAATGCACCACAACAAAGAAAGGGAAGTCAAAGACAAAGGACTCCTCAAGAACAACAATGTGTAGGCTCCACTAATACTTAACACCAAGTAAGCTGATCACAAAGTTTCAAATTAAGTGGACAAACATCAAATGAAGGAAGATGGGACTTTATAATAGTAGTCCATATACCGATTCAAATGCAAAAACCTTTTTCACAATGTAATATTGAGAGTGCAGTCATACAATTATTGTAAATGTCTAAATACATATACAGAAAATATGAACGTTTATAGACATATCAGAAAAATGGTTTTACAGAAATTTCGCGGAGCAAATCCAAATATTTCTCCTGAAATGATGAATTTACTAAAAATAGTAAAATCATTGTAACTATCATAATACAGCTCCAAATGATCGTAAATTTTATAGGACGGTCTATAATATGATTTTACACATTCTGAAAAAAAAAATCTGCAAAAACGCAGAATTTTGGATGAAGCTATATGCAGATTACTAAAAAATTACAAGTTTTCGTAAAATCAAGATATCTTGAATAATACTGATTCAAATGAGCTGAAATTTTGGGCACAACTCAAATGAATGCATCTATAGACATCCAAATTATTTTTTTGGAAAAATGGCATATATATCAGGAGATACATGAAAAATATAAAAACGCGCTGGGTTGGTGATCCTACCAAAAAAGGGAAATGCTAAAAAAAATACTTACGACAGATCCAAGGGAATGAGGCTATTGCAGTATGGGTAGAAGAGATTTTAGGAGGATGGTGATGATCTTAAAATGGAATTAGTGACACAAAATGGCCAAAAAACTCCACCAAGGACCTGATCACAAAAACTGAAGCTTCCACACCATTTTTTAAACCTGTAAGAGAAACAACTGCACAACACTCATAAATGGATGACTGCAACACCTATTGCTTTGATGCCATAAAATGAATGATAATCAGATCATTCCAACCTGTAAGGATCTCAAGTGTTAACAAAAACACCACATTCAACCAAAACAAGAATCTAAAAGCCAATTGACAGCATAAGCTTACAAATAGATATGCAAACAATGAGCAACAATATCATATATTATACATGAATAATTAACTTCCTCTACTCAAATATTACAATGAAGGTGACTTGCTTATATAGGTAAGGATGATAAACCATAGCAGTAGGATCAAGCTAAGGACAAATATCCACCGTACAAAAGGAATAACTGATATGGTCCATAGATCTATAACCGCTATGGGGAGAAAGAATATCAACCCTCCAAATATACCTAAAGGTATCCTCATAACTCCTAGGAATAGTCAAACATAAAAATATCCCCATAATATCTAAGAAATAAATATGTAACATCTCATAATATCTAAATAAGATAAATGAAATATCCACACATAAGTGGGTGGGGAAAATACATGGAATAACTAAATAAAAGGAAAATAAATTATCTAGGTGAACATGAGCTAAGGTAAACAATGTACTCTAACAATATGTTACTTTGGAATCCCTTACTAAATTATTTCTTATAACGACACACTATTCAAGAACAAAACTATCTATGCCCTCTGCACCAAATTCAATATTCACCGTAGATTCATGACCCTATACTAGCCACAGGGTAATGACCAGGTTGAGGCTACTAACAAAACCTTTTCTCCATTATTCATAAGATAGTTATAGAATCCCATCACAATTGGCACAATAAGATGTCTATCACATTAAGGGCCTATCATACGATCATATGTACTCCCACTGGGATAATCCCTTTCTTATTGATCTATGGAACTGAGGCTATTATACCTCTCAAAATTGAGATACCTTCCTTACGGGTCTCTATGAAATACTTTATCTATGATGACACAACTTGTCAAGCCCACATTGACCAATTGACTCTCTTGGATGAGTGATACATTCATGCCATCGAGCACATACATTTCTACCAAGACCACCTTTGTTGTGCCTACAAAATCAAGGTAAAATTATGTGAAAAACTAGCTATGTTATATTGTTGCATCAAGGATGGAAAATTTAGCAAAATAAAATGATTATTGTTGAGGTTATTTGAGAATGCCATGATGAAAAGGTGGTGGTACGATATTGTGGAGATAACTTGCTAACTTGGCACTACATATGGATAAATAAGAAAATAGTCTACCAAGTTTTCATAAGGTGGGGAAGGAATAAGAAAGGAGGGTTAAAAAAAGGGAGGACGAAGAAAAAGAAAATAAGGGATGATGGAGAAATTTGGAAGAGGGAAGACAAGCCAAGAGAGAATTTTTAGTAAGTGAAAATACAAAGGTTGGGAATTCCTTTTGATTACTATGATTGCTATGTTCAGAATGAATGTGAAAATAATGGACGTTGTGTACAAATGACAATGTAAACTGTGCATACTATGTGTAATGAAAACTAAAATTTGAATTTGTTGTGCAAACTTTAAAACGGATGCAACATATTTACTAGAATAAGTTTGAAAATTGTTGCACTTTTGTATGACTGTGTTTTATGAAAATGATAAGGTGATGGTTTGGTCTCTTCTAAGAATTTTTTACTTGTACATAACATAAAAAATGGGAATATATCGAAAATATTTGTGTGCATTCTATGTTAAACAAATAAATTAGTGGGTAAACTAATCAACAAATATTTTAGTGTAAACTATGACTCATTGAAGCTAGGAAGTGGTATGGTTGAGGAAGAATCAAAAGTCTAAAAGCCATAAAAATTTGACTCAGAAAGAACCTATTTATTTTCGAGTCGAATTTTGCTATGTTGGTTGAGTTTTAGATTAAAATATATATGATTGGAAACACAATTTTCTAAAAATAGATTATTGCTTAACTAATATCGATTGTTTATAAACGTAATATTAGAGTTTACTTAATGATATATTGTTGAAAACAAAACTTTAATGAGTGAGGCTCTTATTTATGAAACTGTTACCTAGAAAATGGGGTAGAAAATGAAAAGGGAAAACATGATGATAAGTTAACTCGTTATTTATCTTGGGATAGGAGATAATGAAGTTTTTATTTTGGGGGTATTTTCCATTAAAATGTTTTTTGGAATGCATGTCTGCATAGTAGGAAGTATTCTCATATGTTTTAAGTCGTATTTGATCCCTATGAATTCTGTAAGAACTCTATTGTGCATTGATAGACGTCAAATGAGTCAGTGTTGAGAGAAAAAACCCTAGATTATGGACCAATTCAGATTGGTAGTGTCAAAACCTCAACAAATTATAGGGAGTGTTCTTGCTTGCTGAAAGCAAAGATTCAGGTGGAAGAACGATTAAAAATATATAGTGGGTCTATATTCTAAAAGTTGATTTTTAATTATGTTGGCAATAATTGTGTTGTCTATTATAAAAATGGGCAAAGCCCTCCTGTATTTCTTTAAAAAAATATTTTATGAGATTGGTCTTAATGACGTCAAACTGAACATTGGTGCTTTCAAATATTTTTAGTTAATTTTTTTTTTAAAAGTTTGATGTTATAATACGCTTCTTTATTATGAATTTATATCAGATGATGCAATTAGTTTCTTAATATTTGTGGTAGACTAGAGTGAATGCTGAATAATGGAATTCATTGCAATGCATAAACATTTCCAATACCGTGTATGGGATTATAAACTAAAGAATAAAACCATGGGAAAGCCTTTCATAATATGGCTTTTGGAAAACGTAAAAAGTGAGAGTAGAATGCGTGGACACTTTAGTGAATGTACAAACTAGAATTCAATTAATTTATATTTCTTTTGATTGGAAATGATTTGATGATGCAGATATTTGGCTATGGAAAAATTATTTTCAAACAATATTATACCGGAGGTATATTTAATACTTGTGCCTTAATACCAAATGCTTTTATTTTAAATAAAATAGAGAGCTTTATATTAAATGCAGTTTAGTAGATAAGTTGAGAGTAGTACAACTTTAACTAGAGTCTTGGATGGTTATCCTGAGAATGTTATTAAAGAATCATCCATAATGTTGAGGTGCAGGTATGCACACAATAATATTCAATACAACTACTGACTGACAGGATTGGTCAATAAATGACTAGGTTAGGAATGGATGGAAAGGTGGTATGTGATATCCTTCCTAGGTTTTATTCGAAGGACACAGTGATAAATTCCTTACTAATTAAACTTAGCTTAGTTTAGTCACAGGGTTTAGAATGGGATAAACCTTTGTAAGTTGTAATTATTTTATGAAATTAAGTCCAAGCTCAAGGAAATGACATGATACTAATAGGAATCCAGCTAAATGGGATTCACTAGTTAGTCACAGAGACATAAACACACCATATTCTTTTATATTGTTAAGAAACAGGACAACTAGAATGTCGAAGGTTTGGTATAAAGAATTTAGATAAAAAGACATCTACCCTCTAGGTGTTATGGGCCTTAAGGGAAAATCCTTAACGTGAATCAGACCTCATGCTAGAACATATAGATGATAAATGATGGTATCTATTTTTACTACATGGTAACTCCATGGTATTTGGTCGATCTCGTCCACTTGGGTGACTGTCTGCAGTAGTCTAAAATCAAAAGTGGTGTGTTATGTTTGTTAAAAATTGTTTGAATATGTTTGAAAAATGGATGATCTGAAAATAATACAGTTCAAAAATTGCCCTTGTGAGCTAGGAGTAACTTTAGATACTTTGAGATAGCCTTTCAAAAAAAAATCCTAGCTAATAAATTTACTTTTATTGGTCAATAAGGTAAGTAGTCAAACTTGGATTGTTACATATGGTATCAGAGTAGAACTAATTCTAAGGTTGTAGAACTCTGCAAAAGAATTAAATTAATTTAATATAGCTAATATTATACCTCTTTCACTTACAAGACAAATGGCACGAATGCTGAGAGGAGGGTCCTTGGGAAATCCTATGGGACGTAGGGAAGAGGAACCACTGAAATACCTATAAGAGGACCACGAAAAAATGTAAGCAAAGAAGGTTTACAACATGAAAGAAGGCAGAAAAGAGTTCATGGGATTCCTCTGAATGAGACTAGTGAGGACAGGGTTATGAGTAAGGGGTCAACCCAAAAATGTATTTATAAAATTTTGGTGAGTCAGTTTAAAAATCCATGCAAATAGTATCCAAATGCATGTAGAAGGTTCACTATTATTAGGGGCAATGTTGAAAATTTAAACTTAAAATGGTTAGATTATTATAAAACTAGGGCAAATTGATCCAAAAAAATTTGTACCAATTTTTTTTTGGCTAATGGGCCCTGGTTAAGGGTCCCAAATATTAACCAATTCCAAATTTTGGAAATCCAAATTTTATCCAATTTAACAACAAATAGCTGCTATACATAACCCTGGGTGAGGAAGAGGGGAACATTGCAAAAAATGGTTAAAAAATTACAAGTACAAATGGAAAATCAAAGGAAATAAATGGCCCAATAGAAAACTCACATGGCCTAGCAACATGAGCTTATTTCCCAACAATTGCGAGCCATAAAGGACTTCTCTAGAGAAAGAGGATCTAGATTAGGTAGGATAAGGCAAGTGCTAGAAGAACCTTAGGGATCCAGAGCTGGAAATGCAAGAGTGAGCAAAGAATTGGATAGGAATTTAAATAAAATTGTAATATCTAAGATTAATGGTAAATACGATGGAGAGTCCACTGAGAATTGAATAAGTGAACTAGAATCCTACTTTTCTCTGGTGAACCTATCCTTTGAATATAAAACTGCTTTGTTAGTTATGAATATGACCAAAGTAGCCCTAGATTGGTGGAATTCATACAAGAAAGGACCTGAGGTTGAGGCTATAAACCTCAAATGGGAAGAATTCTTTAAGGAATTTAGATATAGATTCTTAACAAGACAATTTTATGTGGAAAATTTTAGGAAATTTTCAAACGTGAGGCAAGATATTATGTCGGTTCAAGAATATCACCAAAAATTCACATAGTTACTGAAGTATGCAATCTAATATGAAAGTAATGAGGAAATGAAAACTCAAAAATTTACTTTGGGATTACATCCTAGAATTATGATAGTGGTAAACATGCATAATCCTACCAATTTGCCAACTACTTTTGATTTATCCAGAAAGGAGGAAGCTAATCAAGAGACGAGAAAAGCATATTTGAATTACCAAAAGCTGTCAAAAAAAGAAAAATATGAGCTTAGGAAATGAAAAGTGTTGGTTTCATGAAATAGAAAAAGGAAAAAAACAAGAAACCTAAATGAGGAGATCAAAACAAGCAAGGTGGCAAAAATAAATCCAATTATCAGGAGAGTAAATATAGGAAATATGCCAAAGAGTTTTCCAAGAAACAAGACCAAAAACTAGTAGGTCAAGGAAGAGATAGGGAAACTACACCTGTAAATAGAAATGAAAACAATAATAGAGGCAATAAAGCTCCACCAAGTGGATTATGGGTGTGTAAAGGATCTCATTATGCTCAAAAATATCTCCATAGAGATGATCTACCATTGAAGGCTCCAAAGGAAGTTGGCCATAGGATCTATGTAGCCACATCTAGTTCTAAACTCAATGGATAAATTACTCCTTTCTTATTAAATGGTAATTTTTTTGGTAAGAATGTACAAATTTTGATTGATATTGGATCAACTAATAATTTTATATCAACTAGATTAGTAAGGTATTTTCCTATTAGACCGAGAATATTGGAAAATTGTTGGAAGGGAGAGTATGAATCAAGGTAAAATCACCATGTAAACCAATGTCTCTTTGATTCCCACATTTCCTTTCCACAAGGAAAAATCAATTGGTATCTATATGTAGCACCTTTGCATGCATTTTATATCATTTTGGGGATTGATTGGTTGAAGGTACATAAAACTCTTTTGAACTTTGAAGAAATATGGGTAGAATTTGTGGATGAATCTACTCAAAGGATTAGAATAGGTTGTGGAGTGGGGGAAGTAAAACCTTATCTAGTATCTACAATAAAGCTTAAAAATATCATTAAGAATAAGGGCATGATCTTCACAGTAAAAATAAACAAAATAGAAGATCTTGAGAAAGAATCAGATCTCTTCCAAAGATTCCCGATGTTAAGTGCGTTTAAGGATGTTTTCCCTAAGGAACTCCTAGGATTACCTCCATGGATGAAATTTAATTTTTTAATTGAATTATTACTAAATGCAGCACCAACTGCAAGATCACAATACATAATGATCCCTATAGAGTTACAAAAATAAAAAATACAATTGTAGGATTTGCTTGAAAAAGGGTTAATCAAACCTAGTGTATCACCATGGGGAGCTCCTATACTTTTTGTTAAAAATAAAGATGGTACCTTAAGAATGTTTATATAATATCATATGATGAATAAAGTTACTATCAAAAATATGTACTCATTACCAAGGATTGATGATTTATTTGATCAACTGAGAGGTGTAACCATATTTTCTAAAATATATATGAGATCGGAATATCATCAACTTAGAATTCGGGAGGAAGATAATTCTAAAAAAACATTTAGAACAAGGTATGGATATTTTTATTTTACAATATTACCTTTTAGATTGACCAATGCTCCAGGCACTTTCATGAATCTCATAAATAGCATTTTCAAGGAATAGCTAGATAAGTTTGTACACATATTTTTGGATGATATTCTGGTCTATTCTAAAAATAAATAATAACATGATCAAAATTTGAGAATGATGTTTGGGATTCTTAGGAAGAATCAATTGTTTTTAAAAATGTCAAAATGTGAGTTCTACACCTCACAAGTGCAACACCTTGGACATATTGTCTCGATTGAATAATTGTAGTAGATCCTAAGAAAATTGAAGCAATCATTAATTGTCTAGCACCTACCAATGTCCCTAAGGTACAAATTTTTATGGGAATTTATAGATATTATAGGTGATTCATCAAAGTATTTTCAAGAATTTCTCAACCCATTACAAACCTTAAAAAAAAAGGGAAAAACTTCAGGTGGACTGAACAGTGTGAGGAGGCTTTTTAAGTTTTAAAGGAAAGTTTGACGAATGCACCAATCTTGTAATGACATAATCATAATAATAAAATTATAGTTTTTATGGATGCATCGATTGAGGTAATAGGTGTAATTTTATTCCAAGGTGATGCAACAATTGCTTATGAGTCTCAAAAACTCAAGAAGAACGAAGTTAATTATGCCACTCATGACTTAGAACTGACAGTAGTAGTACATGCACTAAAAGTTTAGCAACATTATCTTATGGGGAAACCATTTGAATTAAATATAGACCATCAATGTTTGAAGTATATATTTTTTCAACCCTTACTAAATGCTAGACATCGACATTAAATGGAGTTCTTGCCAGAGTATGATTTTGGTATTGAATACATTAAGGTAAAGAGAATAAAGTCATTGATGCTTTGAGTAGAAGATGATGTATAACTATAATGATAAAATATTAGTATGATCTATTAGATCAAATTAAAATATGGTAAGCAAAAGATAATTATTGTCAAACGTGTATAGTTTTGACTCATCAAGTAGTGGATAAGAATACAAATTATGCTTTCAAATATGATCTACTTTATTTCAAAAATAGATTGGTGGTACCCAACTTAGGGGGATTCAATGAAATTATTCTTAGGGAGGTGCATAACACTCTCTAATCTACAAACCCAGGTGGTACAAATATGCAAGAGTCTAAAGAAACCATATTACTGGCCTGGTATGAAAAAAGATATTACCAATTATGTGGCCAAATGCTTGGAATGTCAAAAGGTAAAAGCAAAACATCTGCATCTAGTTGGATATTTATATCCATACAAGATACCCACATAGAAATGACAAGTAGTATCAATGGATTTTATTGTGGGGTTGCCTAAAACAAGATTCAAATATGATGTAATTCTAATAACTATGGATAAATTAACGAAAGTGGTACTTTTTATACCAGGAAATATGAAAGATGATGCAATAGCTATAGCAAGTAAGTTTTCCAGAGAAGTGGTAAGACTCTACGATTTTCCAAAAGTTATAATCGCTAATAGGGATTCTTATTTCACTTATGAATTTTGGTAAGCTCAACATAAAGCATTAGAGACCAATATGAATATCAGTATTACATATCACCAAGAAATAGATGGTCAGACTAAGAGGGTGAATCAAGTGCTTGAAGATATGTTATGAATGTATTGCATGGACTAGGATTCAAAATGGGAAGACTATCTTTATCTAGTAGAATTTACATATAACAACAGTTATCATACCTCACTAGGTATGACATCCTTTGAAGCCCTATATGGTAGAAGGTGCATATTTACCTTATCATGTGATAATTTGGAGGATCAGGTAAAGGAAATGGAAGAGAAATTAAAAATAATTCAGAAGAAGCTGAAGGAGGTCGTAGATCATCAAAAGAGCTACGTAGACATTAAAAGAACTTCAAGATGAAGAACACAAGCTTATACTAAGAGGGGGGGTGAACAGTATAAGACCTCTTTTTACTTTTTCCTTTATACTTCAAAACTGTAAAGCAATATACCCAAAGCAATATCAAAACAATGCACAAAATCATCCACAAAGTGACACCAATTTTAACGTGGTTCACCCAGAATGCCTGGGCTACGTCCACAAAACTTTTCTCTAAAAGTTATCTCAAAGTTCTTTGGGAAACCTTCCCAATTACAATGTTTATGAGCCTCGGCCCAAAGGAGACACCTTCCCCTAATCTGAATTTATGAGCCTCTGCTCAAAGGAGATACCTTCCCCTCTGCTCTGGAAATGATCCCTCAGAAGATCAACTGCCTCTACCTCTTGCCAGAACGTGGAACTCCTTTCCACCGAAGACCTCCTATCCTCAATGCTTAGCCTAAGAGACCTCTGCCTTCTATGATCACGTCCACAGTAGCTCAGCTACCTGTACCAAACACAGTCAGTCGGTCTAGTACAAGTCTTCCTCTGTCATGTCGGATCTGTCCAACTCTATGAACAAATCAATCCTCTACACACAAGCCTTCTCAAAGACTTGCCAAATCTATCCTCAGGTTCTTCTCAAAGAACCAATGCACTTCTGTCCTCAAGTTCTCTGATAGAACTCTCAAAAACTCAGCTCACAAGTCCTCTGCTAGGACCTGCCCAAATCTGCTCACAAGTCCCCACCGAAACCTGTCCAAATCTGCTCACAAGTCCTCTGCTAGGACCTGCCCAAATCTGCTCACAAGTCCCCACCGGAACCTGTCCAAAAACTGCTCACAAGTCCCCACCGAAACCTGTCTAAAACCTGTCCAAAACCTCAGCAAGCTCACCAAGAAAAACTTGCTTAGCATGAACTCACAAAGAGAATTGTTAGAGACCCAATGTGATTCATAAACCTCATAGAAGCATAAAGAGAATTGTTAGAGACTCAATATGTTCTATACTTAACTCCAAATCTCAATCTCAAATCTCATAGAAACATAAAGAGAATTGTTAGAGACCCAATATGTTCTATACTTAACTCTCAATCTCAAATCTCATAGAAACATAAAGAGAATTGTTAGAGACCCAATATGTTCTATACTTAACTCCCAATCTCAAATCTCAACTCAATCTCAACTCAAACTCAATCTCAAAAGAATAAGATAGATGTAGTATGCTTTTCTCAAGAATATAAAACACAACCCAACAATTGCCAACTATGCAATATCTCATATAACAATGATGCTTATATTCTTTTCACCAACAACTAGGGTTTCATCATCTCAATGCAAGTAGCAAGACTTATTAACATAAACCCTATTGCAAAAATGCTTCTTCTTACTCAACCAGAATTATGCATTCACCCAAAAATTCAACAATAACTTTAATGCATAAATAATCTTCAATATCCAGAAAATAAGATTTTCACCAAAAATACCTAGTAGACAACCTTTTCACTCCAAACTCATTTTCAGAAAATATACCATAAACAACATACATGGAAGAAGTTGCCCATACCTTTACTTTGATGAAGAAGGAGAACTCAAAAATCTGTCACAACACTAACTCTCAATTTGCCACCAATTAGAGTTAGCAACTATACAATAATACACAATAATAAAGATCCAAATATAACACCTTATTTCTCCAACTTAGTAAAAACCACCAAAGTACAATAACATACAAAATAAAACCTCTTTACACCTTATTACTCCACATAAACATTAAACATTAAACATCAATGTCAAATCAGAAAAGATACCTTAACCTTATACCTCCCGTGCATTCACGGCCACCATTCTATGCACACCGTGACCAAAAAGAAATTCCCAACGAAGAGAATCGAACTCAGCACCTCTGTCATCTAGCGCTTTCGCTTAAACGCCACCGCCATTGGGTCACAAGTGCCCAACGAAGTAAAACACCGTTGCCCTCTCTTTTATCTTACTTTGACGCCAAGAACCTGGAAAACGTAAACGTCTTCCACAAACCGCATGCAAGCAATCCACTGCCGTCAAGCCAAAGAGTAAGAATGCAGCCCAAGCTCAAATCCGATTTTTCCAGGCACAGTCTCCAAGACACAGAACAAGCACGAAATCTAAGACGTCAAACGGAGATCAAAAATACAGAGCAAGCTCAACTCAAGTCACCAAGCGTTGTTCGAAGGAAATAGAGCAATTGCAAACCGCGGACGTCAAGCGCAAACCAGATGAAATAGTGCAAGGGCAAATCACGGACGCCAGGCGTAAATCAAACGAAACGATGTAAAGCAAATCGAGAAGCCAAGCGCAAATCGACAAAACAGAGAACCACAAATCGTAGATGTCAAAATAATAATCGATGGTGCTAACTTTTGAAAACCATGCCACCTTATATAGCATTTTATCCTTCACTGATTGACGTCGGCGCTCCTCCAACGATGGCAATAAATCGGCGACGCTTAAGGGTTGAAAGACCCTTTAATAATAATAATTAAAATAATAATTATTATTATTTTATTAATAATAAATTAAACTTGGACCTTTGACAAAGGTATGAGTTAATTTAATTATTAATAATACACATGGACCTTTGCATTAAGTTAAGCTTGGTTTTAATAAAAACCCTTAATGAGTCCAAATGGTTTTAAGAAAAACCTTTAGCCTTGTCACCATGGTTTTAATAAAAACCCTTTAACATAATGAAGCTTCTCAAGATATTCTTGACATCACACTCTTTTGAAATCAACACAAAAATGCCTTTTGACATCAATGACAACTTATACATTTGAGCAAAGGCAATGTACCCAAAGTACCCAAAATTGCCAACAATCTCCCCCTTTGTCATTGATGGCAAACCTTTATTGACAACACTTCTCAAGAGCAAAAACTAAAACCAACTGAAACCAACTGTGCTAACAACTGAGAATCTTCCTTTGAAGTTTTGCTCCCCTGACTTGAAGCTTTCCTCTTCACTTTGAAGCTCTCCCCCTTACTCATATCTCTCCCCCTTTGTCATCAATGGCAAAGGGCCACCTTTGGGGCTCGGGACTAAGAATTAACCTCTTAGCTTAGTCCCTCCCCCACCTCCTGATGAGGTGATTAATTTTGGGGTGGGAGTAAAACTCCCATTAGGCACTGATCATCATCAGCGTCTATAACTTCCTTGCCGGGCCTTCTCTTGAACTCTTTGTCCATATTCCTGTTCCTGTCACTATTCTTGTTTTTGTTCTCATCCCTGTTTTTATCCATGCCTTGATCCTTGGACCTGATCATGCCACTGTTCTTGTTCCTGTATTCTGGAATTTCAGCTCTACACTGTCTGACTGTGTGACCTTCATTGTTGCACTTATAACACGTAACAATGTTATTTCTTTTAGGCACACCTGTTCTTTGAAGCCACCAGTTTTGACCAAACCTGTTTTGACCAAACTTGTTCTGACCAAACCTGTTCTGATCAAACCTGTTCCTAATATTTGCCTTGCAATAAACTGCCTTGTGCCCAAACTGTTGACAAGAGTAGCAATACCCTTGAAAGAAATTACCACCTCTGAAACTGTCATTTACCTTCTTCACTTGAGCCATGCAATGTGAAGCCATGTGACCAAACCTGTGACAAGCAAAACATCTGCCTTGAAACTTTCCTTTATTTGACCTCTTAGGCCCTGAAAACTTCTTCTTCTTCTCATTCTGAATTCTATTTTCTATTTTTGTGCATCTATCATTCAAGGACTCATGATCTGAAATACTTTCCTCATCAGAACTCTCTTCCTTTTGGAGTCTCTTACTAGACTCTCCAACTTGTTCCTTGTGAGGCTTAACAAAACCAAGACCTGTTTTATCTGTTGTCTTTCTTTGACCTTTGATGAGAGACTTAACCTTTTTGGAGCTATCTTGAAACCTGTGAAGCTTATCCTTGTACCCTTTAGTTTCCTCTTTCAAAGAAGCCATTTTCTATTCTAACTCACTATACTCAAGAACCTTAGACTCTAACTCATCCTTGAGTTCTTGTGTCTTAGCTATAGAGAAGTCAAGACTTTCTATAAGATCATCTCTCTCCATACAACATTCATCCAACTTATCCTTGAGTCTAGCATTCTTCTTTCTTTCCTTTTTCAAAGCACTAAGAGCACTAATAAGTTCACCTTTAAGATCTACTTCACCTTCCTCTATATGTTTGCTATTAGAATCATCAAAGTCTTTTTCGGATTTCTTATCACTAGAGGTGCTACCCTTTTCAAAAACCATACATGCATCTTCCTTATAGTTTTCTGAAGCATCCTCATACATACTAGAAATCAAATCATTATTTGTGCAATCATCCTCAAGGTGACCAAAATTTCCACATCTAAGACATTTCATGATAATGAATCTATGTTTTGGTTCTTCCTCTTTTTCTGATATGAACAACATCTCATTTTCATTATCACTTGAAGAACTTTCACTATCACTACTAGAACACTTACTTGCTTTGTCTAGGTAGAAACTCTTCTTGTGTTTGTGAGAATACCTCTTTCCTTGATTGTTGTGCTCATCTTTGTTTTTCCTATGATGCTTGTGCTTTTCAGAATCCTTGCTCTTACAGATCCTGTTTATCTTCATCACTTTCATCCTTGGCAACAGATACAATCAGTAGCATAATGACCAAATTTTCCACAATTGAAACATCTTACATTTTTCATATTTTTGTGTTTTCTAGAGAACTTGCCTTTCTTGTTGTAATATGCCTCTTCATCACTAGAAGACTCATCACTCTCTTGAAGTTGTTTACCTTTGGATTTCTTGGTAGCCTTGAAAGTTGCCTCTTTCTTGACATCAACCTTCACTTGAGTTCTTAACTCAAATGCTGCAAGTATACTATGGAGCTCATCCTTTTTCAATTTATCCAAATCTTTAGCTTCCTCAATAGCAGAAATATTTTCACTAAATCTATTAGGAAGAGATCTTAAAATCTTATCACAAACATCATTTTCAGCAAGCTCAAGACCTAAGTCTTTCATGGAGTTAACAACCTCATCCATACGAAGCATGTAGTCACTAATATTTTCATCATCATTCATCTTGAGTTGTTCAAACATACCTTTGAAGTGTCTCAACTTGGCCTTTCTGACATTTGTATCACCTGTATGAACCACCTTCAATTGATTCCACATTTCACTAGCTGTCTTGCAGTGAATCACTTTGGTGAGATCTGCTTTATGTAAGCCTTTCAGAATTGCATTCATTGCTTTTGAATTGCTGTGATGTAGGAGCCTTTCTTCTTTAGTATTGGGACCATGTTCAGGAATAGTGTACTCATCTTCAATCACTTCCCAAACCTCATTCCCAAGTGCCATTAGATGAACCTTCATCCTTGCACTCCAAAGACCAAAATATGACCCATCAAGAATAGGTGCTGCATTGCCACTTGAATGATCCATTGTGTTCTTTACTAGCTTTTCCTTCAAGCTGTTAAACTTTACGAAGGCACCCGCTCTGATACCAATTGAAGAACACAAGCTTATACTGAGAGGGGGGGTGAACAGTATAAGACCTCTTTTTACTTTTTCCTTTATACTTCAAAACTGTAAAGCAATATACCCAAAGCAATATCAAAACAATGCACAAAATCATCCACAAAGTGACACCAATTTTAACGTGGTTCACCCAGAATTCTGGGCTACGTCCACAAAACTTTTCTCTAAAAGTTATCTCAAAGTTCTTTGGGAAACCTTCCCAATTACAATGTTTATGAGCCTCGGCCCAAAGGAGACACCTTCCCCTAATCTAAATTTATGAGCCTCTGCTCAAAGGAGATACCTTCCCCTATGCTCGGAAATGATCCCTCGGAAGATCAACTGCCTCTACCTCTTGCCAGCACGTGGAACTCCTTTCCATCGAAGACCTCCTGTCCTCAATGCTTAGCCTAAGAGACCTCTGCCTTCTATGATCACGTCCATAGTAGCTCAGCTACCTGTACCAAACACGATCAATCGGTCTAGTACAAGTCTTCCTCTATCTGTCAGATCTATCCAACTCTATGAACAAATCAATCCTCAACACACAAGCCTTCTCAAAGACTTGCCAAATCTGTCCTCAGGTTCTTCTCAAAGAACCAATGCACTTCTATCCTCAAGTTCTCTGATAGAACTCTCAAAAACTTAGCTCACAAGTCCTCTGCTAGGACCTACCCAAATCTGCTCACAAGTCCCCACCAGAACCTGTCCAAATCTGCTCACAAGTCCTCTGCTAGGACCTGCCCAAATCTGCTCACAAGTCCCCACCAAAACCTGTCCAAAAACTGCTCACAAGTCCCCACCGAACCTGTCTAAAACCTGTCCAAAACCTCAACAAGCTCACCAAGAAAAACTTGCTTAGCATGAACTCACAAAGAGAATTGTTAGAGACCCAATGTGATTCATAAACCTCATAGAAGCATAAAGAGAATTGTTAGAGACTCAATATGTTCTATACTTAACTCCAAATCTCAATCTCAAATCTCATAGAAACATAAAGAGAATTGTTAGAGACCCAATATGTTCTATACTTAACTCCCAATCTCAAATCTCATAGAAACATAAAGAGAATTGTTAGAGACCCAATATGTTCTATACTTAACTCCCAATCTCAAATCTCAACTCAAACTCAATCTCAAAAGAATAAGATAGATGTAGTATGCTTTTCTCAAGAATATAAAACACAACCCAACAATTGCCAACTATGCAATATCTCATATAACAATGATGCTTATATTCTTTTCACCAACAACTAGGGTTTCATCATCTCAATGCAAGTAGCAAGACTTATTAACATAAACCCTATTGCAAAAATGCTTCTTCTTACTCAACCAGAATTATGCATTCACCCAAAAATTCAACAATAACTTTAATGCATAAACAATCTTCAATATCCGAGAAAATAAGATTTACACCAAAAATACCTAGTAGACAACCTTTTCACTCCAAACTCATTTTCAAAAAATATACCATAAACAACATACATGGAAGAAGTTGCCCATACCTTTACTTTGATGAAGAAGGAGAACTCAAAAATCTGTCACAACACTAACTCTCAATTTGCCACCAATTAGAGTTAGCAACTATACAATAATACACAATAATAAAGATCCAAATATAACACCTTATTTCTCCAACTTAGTAAAAACCACCAAAGTACAATAACATACAAAATAAAACCTCTTTACACCTTATTACTCCACATAAACATTAAACATTAAACATCAATGTCAAATCAGAAAAGATACCTTAACCTTATACCTCCCGCGCATTCACGGCCACCATTCTATGCACACCGTGACCAAAAAGAAATTCCCAATGAAGAGAATCGAACTCAGCACCTCTGTCATCTAGCGCTTTCGCTTAAACGCCACCGCCATTGGGTCACAAGTGCCCAACGAAGTAAAACACCGTTGCCCTCTCTTTTATCTTACTTTGACGCCAAGAACCTGGAAAACGTAAACGTCTTCCACAAACCGCATGCAAGCAATCCACTGCCGTCAAGCCAAAGAGTAAGAATGCAGCCCAAGCTCAAATCCGATTTTGCCAGGCACAGTCTCCAAGACATAGAACAAGCGCAAAATCTAAGACGTCAAACGGAGATCAAAAATATAGAGCAAGCTCAACTCAAGTCACCAAGCGCTGTTCGAAGGAAATAGAGCAATTGCAAACCATGGACGTCAAGCGCAAACCAGATGAAACAGTGCAAGGGCAAATCACGGACGCCAGGCGTAAATCGAACGAAACGGCGTAAAGCAAATCGAGAAGCCAAGCGCAAATCGACAAAACAGAGAACCACAAATCGCAGATGTCAAAATAATAATCGGTGGTGCTAACTTTTGAAAACCATGCCACCTTATATAGCATTTTATCCTTCACTGATTGACGTCGGCGCTCCTCCAACGATGGCAATAAATCGGCGATGCTTAAGGGTTGAAAGACCCTTTAATAATAATAATTAAAATAATAATAATTATTATTTTATTAATAATAAATTAAACTTGGACCTTTGACAAAGGTATGAGTTAATTTAATTATTAATAATACACATGGACCTTTGCATTAAGTTAAGCTTGGTTTTAATAAAAACCCTTAATGAGTCCAAATGGTTTTAAGAAAAACCTTTAGCCTTGTCACCATGGTTTTAATAAAAACCCTTTAACATAATGAAGCTTCTCAAGATATTCTTGACATCACACTCTTTTGAAATCAACACAAAAATGCCTTTTGACATCAATGACAACTTATACATTTGAGCAAAGGCAATGTACCCAAAGTACCCAAAATTGCCAACACAAGATAATATTCAGTGAGATATTGAGTATTCTTGGGACTTAAGCCAACAAAATTTTTAATCAATATTCCAAACTTTATCCTCGCTATGTGGGTTCATTTGAGATCATAGAAAAGATAAGCCCTATTTCATATAGTCTAGCTCTATGGCTAAGCTTATCCAAGATCAATTATGTCTTCCATGTGTCCCTCTTTAGAAAATATATTTATGATCCTACTCATGTTTTGGATGTTTCTAATTTGTAGATGACCAATCCCTTAAAGGTTGAGGTTTGACCTATTCGTGTACTTGGTTTTTGAACCAAGAACTTAAGAAAAATAAGTTTCGAGCAATGTGAAGTCCAATGGGACCACTACTCAGATAGAAATGCTACGTGGGCAGACATAGCATAAATGTAGAAACAATTTTCTTATTTTTTTGAGTAGATGACAAACTTTATTAAAAAAAACTTTCTTTAATGAATTCTATGATGTGTGTACAAACTTTATTAAGGATGTTACTGAGAAGAGTGACTTGTAATATTTTGGTAATGCTAAATGAGAAGATTTAGACCATGATGGGTATGTGTAATTGATTTCATCTTAGAATTATCTATGATGTGATTGTATGTCAGTGAAAACTAATTTTGGGATGTGATTCTATGATGATGATGAATATGAATGCTAAGTGTTGAAACAAAAATATTTAATTAATTTGAGCATTTTTTTTTTTGTTAAAAGTAAAATATATGAATGCACAAAAGATTTCATTTGCATAGCCCAACTAGAAAATAAATAAATAAACAAAAATAGGGACTGTGTTTGTCTCTAATGGGGAAATATGTAGTTACCATCCTCACTTGAGTACTAAATAATGTAAATATATATTTATATATGTATACTTACCTATGTTTGAGAAACACGGTACTGCTAATAGCATCTATGAGTGCAGGATAGTTATGAAAATATAATGAAAGGTGACAAGTCAATAGGAAAAGGGTAAGTATGAGAAGTGATGACTTGGCTCATGAGCACATGGAAACTCGTGCTTGAATATCATTTAGGGGTAAAATAGATTACATTTTTGCATGGGTTCTATTGTTTGAAGTATTTTTTGATTGTATGGAATGAGGTATTTTTTTTGGTGGCAATGATGATGGGAGCCACTAGCTTGGAAAAATATATTAGTATTTGTTTAGACATACATGTATATGTTTAATACTTTAAATGTTCCTTTTTTTATTTTTATATAATGTGAGCTTATGTATTTGGAGGGAGATGATGAAGATGTCGTAATCAAGGGAGCCAAATTTGAAATTATTATTTCATGATTCTATAGAAAGATAATTTTATAAAATAGAAAATAAATATAAAGGTAAATGGTTATTTTTTTATTCTAAAAAAGAAAAGGAATTTTATGTAAAATGAGTAAATTTCTATTTTGTATTTGCTCCATGTTCGTATTAAAAGAGGATGAAATTATGTGGTCACTGGGCAAGTTTTATGTGTATGGGTGGCCAAAGTCTTGATTTATATTAGACCCTAAATATGCTCTTGACTTTACATTTGCCTTATTTTATTTAAAATGCAAAAAACTAGCTATGTTCTATTGTTGCATCAAGGATGGAAAAGTTGATAGAATCAAATCATTATTGTTGAGGTTCTTTGAGAACACCATGATGAAAATGTGGTGGTATAATATTGTGGAGAGAACTTGCTAACATGGTACTATTCATGGGTAAGTAAGAAAATATTTTACAAGTTATCAGAAGGCGGGGAAGGAAGAAGAAAGGAGGATGAAAAAATGAGAGGATGGAAAAAAGGAAAATGGGGGATGACGAAGAAAGTTGGAATAGGGGAGACCAGCCAAGAGAAGAGTTTTAGGAAGTGAAATACACAGGTTGGGAATTCCTTTTGATTACTATGATTTCTACATTCTGAATGAATGTGAAAATGATGCATGTTGTGTACAAATGACAATGTGAACTATGCATACTGTGTCTAATGAAAACTAGAAACTGAATTTGCTATGCAAACTTTAAAATGAATGCGGTATGTTTAAGGTAGAAATATTGGTGAGAAAACCAAGTCAAATTTACTAGAATAAGCTTGAAAATTACTGCGTCTTTGTATTTTTGTGTTTTATGAAAATGATAGGATGATGGTTTGGTCTCTTCTAAGCATATCTTACTTGTATGTAACAAAAACAATGAGAAGATACCAAAAAAATTTCTATGCATTATGTGTTAAAAAACTGAATTAGTGGGTAAGATAATCAACAAATGTTTCAGTGTAAACTATGAATCATTGAAGCTAGGAAGTGGCATGGTTCAGGAAGAATAAAAAGTGTAAAAGCCATGACAAAATTGACTCAGAAAAACCTAGGTGTTTTCGAGTCGAATTCTGCTATGCTAGTTGAGTTTTAGATTAAAATATATATGATTAGAAATGCAGTTTGCTAAGAATAGATGATTTCTTAACTTCAGTATCGCTTGTTTGTAAATGTAGGAGTAAAGTTTACTTAATGAAATATAATTGAAAATAAAACTTTAATGAGTGAGGCTCTTATTTATGAAACTGTTACCTAGAAAATGGGGTAGAAAATGTAAAGGGAAAACATGATGATAAGTTAACTCGGTATCTATCTCAGGACGAGATAATGAAGTTTTTGTTTTGGGTATGTTTTCCATTAAAATATTTATGGAATGCATGTGTGCATGTGTGCATAGTAAAAAATATTCTCATCTATTTTGAGTCGTATATGATCCCTATGAGTTTTGTAAGAACTCTTTTGTGCATTGATGGAGTTCATATGAGTCAGCACTGAGATAAATAACCCTGCATCGTGGACCAGTTCTGATAGGCAATGTTAAAACCTGACCATATAGTAGGTAGTATTTTTGCTTGCTAAAAGCAAAGACTCAGGTGGAAGAACCATTAAAAAGATAGTGGGTCTAGATTCTAAAAGTTGGCTGTTAATTCTATTGGTAACAATTGTGTTATCTACTATAAATATGGGTAAATCCCTCCTATATTTCTTTTAAAAAAAATAATTTGCAATATTGATCTTAGTGATGTCAAATTTAACATTGGTGCTTTGAAATATTTATATTTATTTTTTTTAAAAGGGTTGATGTTATAATACGCTTCCTTATTATGACTTTATGTTGGATGATGCAATTAGTTTCTTAATTTTTGTGGTAGACTAGAGTGAATGATAAGTAACGAAAGTCTTTAGAATGCATAAATATTTCCAGTACCGTGTATGGGATTATAAACTAAAAAATAAAACCATGGGAAAACCTTCCATAATATGGCTTTTGGAAAACGTAAAAAGCAAAAACTTTATTATTGAGATATTGATCATTGAGCGAGGGTAGAATGCCTAGACACTTTAGTGAATGTACAAAATAGAATTGAATTAATTTATATTTCTTTTGATTGAACCCGCTTTGTTGATGAGAACATCTAGCTATGGAAGAAATCTTTTCAAACAATAGTATATGTGAGGTATAGTTAACAATTGTGCCTTAATTCCAAATGCTTTTATATTAAATAAAATAGGTAGCTTTCTATTAAAGGTATTTTAGTAGACAAGTTGAGAATAGTACAACTTTAAATAGAGTCTTGGGTGGTTATATTGATAATATGATTAAAAAATCATCCATAATGTTGAAGTGTGGGTATGCACACAACAATCTTCAATGCAACTGCTGACTAATAGAATTGGTCAATAAATGACTAGGTCAGTACTGGATGGAAAGGTGGTATGAGATATCCTTTCTAGGTTGTATTCGAAGGGCATAGTGATAAATTCCTTACTCATTAATCTTAACTTAGTTTAGCCATAGGGTTTGGAATGGGATAAACCTTTGTGAGTTGTAATGATTTTGTGAAATTAAGTCCAAGGTCAAGAAAATGACATGGCACTAATAGGGATCCGGGTAAATGGGATTTACTAGTTAGTCACAAAGACATAAACACACCATATTCTTTTATACCGTTAAATAACAAGATGACTAGAATGTCGAAGGTTTGGTATAAATAATTTAGGTAAAAAGGCATCCACCCTCTAGGTGTTATGGGCTCTAGGGAATAACCTTTACCGTGAATCAGACCTCATGCTAGTACATGTGGATGATAAATGAGGGTATCTATTTTTACAAAATGGTAACTCCAAGGGATTTTTCCGATCTGGTCCACTTGGATGACTGTCTGTAACAGTCTAAACTCAAAATTGGTATGATATATCTATACAATATTTTTTGAATTGGTTCAAAAAAATGGATGATCTAAAAATAAGATAGTTCAAAAACTATCCTTGTCAGATAGGAGTAACTTTAGAGACTTTGAGATAACCTTTAAAAAAAATCCTAGCTAATGAAATTACTTTTATTTGTCAATTAGGTAAGTAGTAAGACTTGGGTTGTTACATTAACGTTAGATGAACGGTTTATTATGTCAAAGTTATTCTACTATATATATTTTTATCTCGATTACTCTTCATATAGTCTCTAGAATACTTGGTAATATATATATTTGGTTAATTTGATCAAATGCTCTATAATATTAAATGAAAGTTGATTTGTTAGGTTATTTTATTTAGTTTAGGGTGTGATACTCTCATGTCTTATATCACTTTATGTTTAATCCCAATCACATAAATTTCTAGCTTCTAAATTTGTGCATCTCTTTCTTTACTCTAGAACCCCCTTTAGTTAGTTTAGCTAGTTTCACAAGAACTAGCCTACTCTAGAGGATAATCTAGAAGCTATTATGGGCCTTCCAATCTTGTCCAAGGTCTTAAGGGTGCAACTCATCCTTTGGTATCTGATCTATAATCTATTTTGGGTCTTCTAATTTTGGTTGAGGTCTTGAGGGTGCAACAAATTTCGAACCAAGAAGGACATGGTTCAATGTTCAAATCCTAGCTACACCAAAACGACTATGAATCCTGATATAACTAGTTGATGTGATTTATTATAGTGAGAAGGATATGTGAGGAGGATTTTATAACTAGTTTGAAAACCTAATCAAAACCTCATTCTTTCACCATAAACGATATGTGTGTATAAATTGTGTTATCCATAATGATTTTTGTTTTAATAATTTTATTTTATCTAATCAATTGTGTTATCTATGTGTAAAGTAACCTATATTCCTTGTGAACACTTAAAACTATGGATATATTCATTTTTAATTGGTTATGTAGAATTAAAATAAGAATTATTGTATTACAAATTAATTAAAGTAACTTACATTTTTTTATTAATATTTATCTTATACTTATAAAGTGTAAAAAAAGGTTCTTTATTAATAAAAAAAATTCTTTTTTAATATTTTTTTATTCTTTATTTATGTGAGTTTTTAATTTTTTTTCATCTTTAGATAAGATCTCTAGTACAAAGTTGATGTTCTTACAATAAAAATTTACACTTAAATAATATTGAAATTTATCTTATAATTTTAAAATCTAAATATGAACACGTTGACACAATCAAATGATGTCTATAAAAATAAATTGAAAATATCTATCTTTTAGTAAGGCCTCTTAAGAAAAAGTTTTAAAAATTGAAATGATTATTTTATAATTAATATTAATATATATAAAATGACATTAGATAAATTGATTAAATTTATCAACTTTCAAGGGGAAGACATACATCATTTTAAGTTATTGAAATATCATATGTGAATATGATGAAATACCAATATAACTGTAGACACCAAAACAACACCAATCCGATTATGTGACTGCAAACACTGATCGCTTTGACACACACAGCCCCCAGGGCAGCCCTCAGAGGTTAAACAATGGTCCTAACCACTCTTGCCATAGTTTTGGAAGGTCAAAAAGCAATTTGGCACCTTCAGGCACTCTGCTCCAAATCCGTCCCACCCCGGGACGAGTACAGACTGGAATTCGTTCCATCTAGGGACGAATTCCAATTCGTTCTTGGGTAGGGCGAATTCCAGGTTCAACGGGAAAAAAGAAAAATCTTGACAAGTGGCAGCTAAGGGTAGTCCATTAATGCCTCCTACCTTGCATGTGTGCGTAGGTGAGTGAATTTGAGTGTTAGAGGCCCTTACAAGGGGCAATCATGGAAGCCCAAATCAGGGAGGAATCTCCTCCCTCATGGGAAGGCATGACTACCACATGGCGCCCATGCATGCCCATCCAAAGAGACCCCTTGGGTCTATAAAATGGTGAGTTTCCTCACCCAAAAGGAGAAAAGGTTTGAGAGCATTTTTGAGCAATGAAGTGCTACCAATTTACTACCACACATCACCTTCGATTCACGCCTTCTACATCCTTGATCTCTTTTGCAAGGGAGGTCATTGGGTGGCTATTGGAAGCGTGAATCCGGATCCCAAAACCCAACATTTGACCACATTGCCCCACCAATTTGTCGACAACACTTAATAAACAAGTTTTGGACCAATTCCAAGTGGATTGGTGCCAAAACAGAGCCCCAACGGTGGGCGTCTTTCCCGCGGGCACCCCCCGCACTGCTGTAGGTCTATTCGGCTCACCCCGATACATTTAGGAATCTATGGCATATTTGCCCACTATTCCTTTTGCATTTAGTTTTATGCTATTTAAATAGGTTATATTTCAAGTTTCATCTTGTTTCGAGCATTTTTTATCATGTTTATGTTATATTTTGTCTTTACTAACATGCAGGCGACATTGTCAAAATCTCGGTGATAGAGGCCGAATTGGGGAAATCCGACCTTCTGGGTCTTCCCAAAATACCCCCATTTTCCTAAGCCCTAACCTTGCAGGTCACCTGGAACCTCAGAGATGGGACATTTTAGGCAATGCTTTTAACCTTTTTGCTACAGGTTTATTGGTCCCGCCCTGGGATGATTCCCCTTTAGTTGCAGGTTTATTCGTCCCTCCCTGGGATGATTAGAAAGTTGCATCAATTTTCTCGATTTTTTTAATGGTAGTGGCCCTCTGGTAATGTTTTCATGCCTCTGTAAAAGTTTCAGGTCATTTGTAGTTATTTCACTTATCGCTTTATTTAATCTTGTGCATGCATCCTTCATCGCTTTTGAGATCATATATTTCATTTCATTTACAGGTGCTACTAACGGTTTGTTGTTTCTTTGAACGTAGGAGGAGTAGCAAGAAGTGAAGATTCATCGACACAAGCGGCGGCGACACTTTGGCCCGCCCATTTTACATGTGGGCACGCGGAAGGAGGATTACTAGTCATGATTGTAACCGAAAGTATGTTAACGCTCCTAGCCCCTGAAAAGGGAGGAGACGTCTTTGTAACCGATTTAAAAGAGTATAAATAAAAAGGGTTGTGCTTTCTATACTTGTTTTATCTCATTTCAATTAGTCTATTTCTCTCTTTTCATGCATTTTCAATCCATAGGACTTAAGCGTTATTTTTTGTTTTGTATTGCATCGCTTTAGTATTTCCTTTTTCGCTTTATGAATCTCGTGCTTTCAGTGGTGATCACGGTAGGACCCTGTCCCCTATTATTTTTTGGGATCAAGAAACTGATCAAAGTTATTTTTCTTGCTTGCAGGTATCATCTTTTAAAACACTAACTGCTATTCGTTCTAGCCTACGACGATTACAGGACTGTAATTCGTCTTACCCAGGAACGAATGAGAATCCGTCTCACCCTATAAAGAATTATGCTCTGCTAATCATATCAACCAGGGAGGAATACAACTCTATACAGTTCTGGAGCAGAAGGTCAGAAGCAGCCAGTCTGGGTAGAGAAGAGGTAGGGATTTTTAATAGTCTCTATTTTTTTTCTGTTTCTGTTTTCTATTTTCTATCCATTTTTGCTTGTTTATGGAAAGTTGTTGTTGCCTACTTCATTTTTATTAAAAATAACCCCACACACATCACGTGGAATTTTTAAACCAAGGAGATGGTCGTAAAACCCCAACCCTTGATCAAGACCAACGATGGATTTCATCACCACCTTGGCTTGATTTTTGCATCCATTACCCCGATTTCCACTGTTGCTAGACGTAAATCCTGATGAAAGCTGACCGAGTGTCGCTGGGGTGATTCCCAGCATGCGAGGATAAGTCTTCTATGGTAGGTGTCATAAACAGGGCAATCCCCCTTTCATACCGCCTATGTACCATGTACCATCTGCTCTCACGTACCTATAGTTTCCCTCTCGTAAGGGCGGGTATATAGAGAGGTTGGTATATCGGCCTGGCAATGGTATATCGAAGGGGCGACCATTTATGGGAGTCATATGAGCCTTCATTTTGCATTTAAACATTCTTTACAAAAACCTTCAAAAACAAAACAAAAATCATCAAAACACACTAAAACCAGGTTTAGGACACACCATTAATCTTTAAATGAGATAATCATTGCTTTGCATGTGTGTGTTCTTTTCTGCTTAGTGTAACAAAAAAAAATTATAAAAATCATAAAAAAGATAAAAAATCTATGCATCTTGTAGAGAGGTATCACCATGGTATTCACCCGCAGCCAAGCCCAATCATGGGCAGACACTGCGGAGAATGACCAAGGGGGCACAAGTCACCTCCGTTATAGCTCCAAGGATTTGGTCATTCCACCTTGGTGGCCCGACACACACAATAGTCCACTTTGTGCCTTGACAGAATGAGGCTATAGGGGCACCCCTTTGAGGGGCACCCACTCAACATAGCCCCTTTCGGGAAGGGTCCATACATGTGGCACTCGATATAGATGGGAAAGATCCCATAAACACCTAGTATGCACAGTCACCATGCAGTGAAGCGCTAGGACAACGTAGGGTTCGACGAGAGGGGCCACATGATTACACTATCCCTCCTTTACCCCCTCTAGTTGTCAGGACTACAAGGACAAATCCAGAGCACAAGGCTCTCCAAGCGGGGCGAGCCAACTCCACCCGTCCCTTTTTCACTTATAAAAGAGAGCACGAGGAAGACCCTTACCTTCCTCAAGAGCAATATACAGCATGGGAGCAATGCGCCTCCGCACCCGCTATATATCAGGGTCACCCATTGAGGCCAGAACCTCAGGTGAATGCCGCCAACCTCGATAGAGGGAAGCGCCCCATGGAAAAATTAGATCCCCAAAACTGAGATAGGTATGTAGGAGAGGCATCTAGGCCTCCTAGGATCAAAACGATAGAGCAAATTGAGTTAGCATTTGCTAGACATGTCACCCGCCAAGCGTAGATCACGCAGCTTGAGCAGGATCAATAGCAGCTAGAGTAGTAGGAGGCCACTCCCAGGAACAACGATGGGTACCCTCTGTGGGCACCCACCCCTATTCATAGGGCTCTCCCAGTAACTCCTCATGAGGAGTATGAAAAAGAGGAAGAGCGGGCCAAAACGCCCTATCAAGGCAGAGGCGGTGCTATCCGACCACCCCTCTATAGGCCTCCAGTTCCTCGCAATGCGCAATGGGAACAAGCTACAGAGGAGGAGATCAAGTCCTTCGATGCATATAAAGCGCTCTTAGAGCGTTTGGAGTCTATGGAAACCAAAACTTCTGGGCCCCAAAAGCCCACTCTACGATTACTCCATAGTAATCCAGTGCATCCATCAGTGCCAACACCTCCTTACCCAGAACATTTCAAGCTACCCTAGTTAGCAACCTTTAAGGGGGAGGAGGATGCGCAAGAACATGTAACTAGATTCCTGAGCCAATGCTTTGGCATTCAGGATAATGATGCTTTGTTATTGAGGACATTCATAACCACACTCGTAGGCCCTGCCTCGGACTGGTTCACCCAATTACCAAAGCATAGCATCTCCAATTTGGATCAGCTAGTGGACGCGTTCCTTGAATGCTTTGCCTTCAATACCAAGAAGAAGGCATCACTGAGTGATCTGGCTAGCCTCAAGCAATATGAGGAGGAAACCATGGTAGCATATGGGAATCGATGGAGGATGTTGCTTTCAAAGCTGCCTTACCTTCCCCCTATGTATGATCTTACATAGATGTTTTCTAAAAGCTATTTAAGATTGATCTCTATGCTATTGTAGCTGCAACAATACGCCACTTTAGAAGAAGCTCTGGTGCAAGCTAGAATTATTGAAGAGATCAAAATCCAAGATGGTGAAATTTCTAAGCCAAAAAAGAAATAATGGTCTAAGAACAACAACAAGACCGGGACAACGCAACAGAAACCCGCTATGGTTAATCAGGTTGCAATCAACGTCCCTAAGCCTACACAAGCAGCACAGCCTCAAAAGGCTAACTATCAGGCGGTCCCTCCTAACAACTATGAACAAGAGAACAATCGACAAAAGTAGAATCAGCAGCGTCGCCCTCGGTGATAATTCACACCCTATACGGAGTCTAGGGACTCCCTATTTGACCGCTTGTCTATGACGAATTTGATCAACCTACCAGAGGTTCAACCTATAGACCCCAACGCACCAAAACCAAAGGGCTATAGAGAAGAATTGTATTGTAGGTTCCATAGACGGAGGGGGCATGATCTCAATGTTTGTTGGACATTCAAAGGCCTGGTGCAAGATCTCATAGATAACAAAACATTAGTGGTGGACAACCCCATAGCACCAGGCAATCAAAATATGGAGGTCTTCAAGGACCCCTTGCCCACCCATGATGCACCGACGAAGACCCTCCAAGTAAATGAAGTAACGTAGAACTGCCCAATGCAGGGGTATGTTGGAATGATCAGCATAGTGACTCGAAATAGGAGGTATCCGAGCACAACTACCCCCACGATGACTATAGGAGAGGTGCCAACAACGTCCCAACAACAATAGCACCCTGCACAACCTCCTCTGCCTAGACCTATGGTCACAATTCAGAACAAGCTTACCCAGAGCTTAAAGACCACGTCGGCTAGGCTCTCCATCTATGAGCTAATACAACAATCACCGCCCCATCGGGAAGCTCTAATGGAGATTCTAAAAGCCATCGAGTTGCAGCCCCACGAGACAAATTCATTCAACAACTTCGTGGGGCATGTTAAAAGATGCACGGAGCCAGTCATCACCTTCAGGGAGGATGAGTTAAAGTCAGTGACTGGCGACATGGCGGATCCACCCTTGCATGTTATCGCACGGGTCAATGGGATCCCTTACAAGAGAGTATTGGTGGACACTGGCTCATCCAGTAACATCATAACGACAGTGGCCCTGAAGCACCTAAAGTTGCCTGCTTCTCATATCGTGGCTTCAACCTATACACTACGAGCATTTAATGATGCAATATGCTCGACAGTGGGCACAATTGTCCTACCCATTCAAGTGGGACAAAAGACAATCCCTACATTGTGCCACATACTGGAGGGAGAAATGGCCTATAACATCTTGTTGGGCAGGCCATGGATTAGGGACATGAAGTGTGTCCCTTCAATAGCCCACCAGTGTTTGAAGTATACATTTGAAGGGCAAGTGCACGTAGTCCCGACGGACTTAGAACCCTTCAAATACTGCAACACGGTGCAACTGATGCCGCAGTCGACCCTACCATCAACACACATGGATTTCCAGTTAAATCCATCCAAACAGGGTCCGATTCCATAGGCATCCCCGCTATCGAGTCCACCAATGCCCCAGTCGGGTCCATCCTCATCGACTAATCCTTCACCAACGATGCCACCAGAGGTGGCCACAACGAAGGACAAAGGGAAGAGACCCATGGAAGAAGTAACACCTTCAGTCTCAACCATCTCCACCGAGGAGGTGCCTAGTAGAATGGAAGTAGAGACACCTAGTCCACCCGACATGGAGTGGATACAGGAAGAACTCCCATTCCCTCCCCCCAATCACCAACAATCACTATTGAAATGGCCAATACGGGCCTGGGGGAGTATCTAGTGCGGAATGTCATAGCAACACCCACACTGGAGTCCATGCAGGACATGGGGAGACCTTGCCTCCCCATTGGTACTATCGTCCCTCTAGGCTACCCACCAAACCAGACAAATTTTGTGTATGGGGGCCTTGATCATGGCAGTGAACCGTGCATACAAGAGGTAGATGATGAAGAGCCTTTCACAGAAGATGTCAATTATCTGTCTAACCCGGATTTCGCTTTAAGGTATCTTGGCCAATGCAATTGGCATGGATACGGGTTAGGCAGGTACGAGCAGGGCATACGGGTCCTCTACCAACCAAGGTACCAGATGTCGTATGACAAGTTGGGCGTAGGGTTCAACCACCCCCTACCCCTGGACATCTTGGTCGAAGATATGCAAGGCCTAGGAATAGGCAAAAAGGAGGGGATGGCATTAGACCCATATGCCAACCCTAACATGACCTACACATTTGGGGACTATCTCCCATCATGGACAACTAACCTTGTTAGCCTCCACAACCCTCTCCCTTCGCTCGAAAGAGGAGAAAGCTCAAGGACTCGCCCACAAGAGGGGTATCGACAAGGTCTGGAAGAATATTTCGAGGATGAGTCCGCATATGAGGTAGCTCCATGGGACCCATTCGAATCAGATAGTAATCATTCACAGGTGGTTCCCATGGATGATTTTCAAGAAAGTCTCTTGCAACTATTCCCTCTAGAAGTGCCAGTCGAGCAAGCGCCGCATCACGGAAATCAGGTCCCCCCACAAAGAGCGGAACAACCCCATTGGGACCACATCAATTTGCTCGAGCAAGAAGAGCCTAGCATGTCACAAGATAGTTGTCGGGGCCAACGAGGGCTTTTGGATTTTTGACAGTGACTATGAAGATGAAACTAAGATGGAGTATCTCAATCATGCGCGATGGCACAATCACCCCGTAAACATTGAAGAACTATTTGGACAACTAGGCATAAGGCTAGGGCATGAGTGGCGCATAAACCCGACCCAGTGGAACCAAATGTTGAATCAACCACTTTGGGCATATAGAGATCAAATTCCACCCAGAGACCCCATAGCAACATCAGTACCGAGGGTGGACCCTGTCCTCCTATCCATGCATAGGGCCGATCCATTCGTGCCAATCCCCATAGAGCCAGATCGGAGCACGAAGATCATCTAAGAAGTTAGAAGTATCACACCCATGGTAATGGAGATAAAACTCATTTCATCAACATGATCTCCATTGACTTAACCGCCCCCATCCGCAATCCAGCCAATCCAGCATGGCCATTGCATCTAGACCTAGATGCCATAGGCTGGGATCATGCTAATTCACCCTCGTCACCATCAGAGTATTGGCCTTTCGATGAGATGCTTCATTTCACCCCTGGGCCAACTCAAGATATCTTCCATGCTGAAGAGGAACCCGAGGTTCCCAACGTAGATCTCAATTCAGAAAATGATATCCACTTGATCCCGACTCCACACCAGTTGGAGGATGGGTCGCACATGTCAGTTGAGGAGACAACTGACGTAGACATCGACTCAGATCCAATGAATCCACAGATTCTCAAGCTGGGGGTAAGCCTATCCCCCGAAGAGCAAGCCGACTACATTGCCCTTCTCAAAGAGAAGAAGGAGGTTTTTGCATGGTCATACAAAGACATGTCGGGGCTAGATCCATAGCTAGTCACGCATAACCTGATGCTTGATCCGACAGTCAAGCCAATGAAGCAAAAACTATGCAAGATGCACCCAACAGTGGCCTTAATGGTCAAAGATGAATTGCAAAAGCTGTTGGATGCACAGTTTGTCATCTGCATGGATTATCCACCATGGTTGTCCAACATGGTACCCGTCAAGAAGCCCGACGGGAGGATTCACATATGCACTAATTTTTGAGATCTAAACAAAGCGAGTCCTAAGGATGATTTTCCCTTGCCAAGCATCGACGCATTGGTAGACGCGATAGTAGGTCACGAAATGCTCTCCCTAATGGACGGTTTCTCGAGATACAATCAAATTCGTATCAATCCCGAAGACCAACTAAAAACGGCATTCACAACGCCTTGGGGGACATTTTGTTATAAGGTCATGCCTTTTGGCCTTAAAAATGTTGGCGCCACCTACCAACGTGCCATGACGTACATCTTCCATGATTACATGCACAAAAATTTGGAGGATTACATGGATGATTTGTTGGCCAAGTCCCTCTTGCGCCCAGATCATCTCGATGACTTGAGCAAGATCCTCGATCACCTCATAGAGCATAAAGTCAGACTAAACCCCAAGAAGTGCGTATTTGGCATCACATCTAGAAAACTCTTGGGTTTCATAGTCTCAAAGTGAGGAATCGAGGTGGACCCAAACAAAGTCAAGGCAATCCTTGAAATGCTCCCCCCAACTACCATCAAGCAGCTTAGAAGCCTACAGGGAAAGGTCGCATCGATCAAGCGCTTCATAGCACAGCTATCTGACAAGTGCCGACCCATGAACAAATTATTGCACAAGGGGGTAGCATTCCACTAGGATGACGAGTGCCGATCAGCCTTTGACGACATAAAACAATACTTGGCTTCGCCACCAGTATTGGCACCACCTAGACCAGGAGTGTCATTCTACTTATACATCTCAGCTATTGAGGTGGCACTAGGTGCCATGCTAGCCCAGAAGAATGAACTTCACAAAGAACAGGCTACTTACTATCTTAGCCGCACCCTAGTCAGTTATGAACTTAACTATGCATACGTCGAGAAGCTCTGCTTGGCAGTGGTGTTTGCTACCAAAAAGCTATGCCATTACATGTTGGGCAACATGATGTATGTTGTGTCTAAGGAGAATCCATTGCGATACATGATGAGTCGTACTTATCATAGTAGCCGCACGATGAAATGGATCATGTTGTTGACGGAGTTTGACATAGAATTCATTGGACAAAAATCCATTAAAGGTCAAGTCATCGCCGATCAACTAGCAGAGGCTCCTCTTGAAGATGATCAGCCTCTTGACAGTAGAACTACCCGATGATGGGGTCTTCCATGTCTCAGAATCGCCAGATTTTGATGAGCCTGAGTCACAGGCCAACATAACCCTATTCTTCGATGGTTCTAAATGTGAGCAAGGAGGTGGCACGAGAATTGTATTCTTCACACCGCAAGGGGCTCCAATCCCCTTGTCATTTAAACTTGATTTCCCGTGCACCAATAATAACGTTGAATATGAAGCCTTGCTCATAGGTCTTTAGACAACAATCACCATGAACATCAAATGCTTGAACATCTTTGGTGATTCACTGCTAATAGTCAACCAAGTGAAAGGGGTATTTCAATGTAAATGCCCAGTCTTGTAGGCCTACAAAGCCCTTGTGGACAAACTTCTAGCAAATCTTGAATGGTACGACATCGAGGCACTCCCTCGATCATCGAATCATTTTGCGGACACTATGGCCTCCTTGGGGTCACTAATCCCGCAAGACCTTTTTGGTGATATGACAACTATTCAAGTCAAAACACTATCACAATCCATGATGGAGCGTGCAAGCTCTGACTCAATGCCAGGAGTCCATTTGATCCAGATTGAACCATCTCCGGATAAGTTCACTCAAATCTTCGATCATTTGAATCATGCCAACTGGGGGTCCTTGTTCTCCCCTACTCCCATCAATAGCAACACAATGCTATTCTTGCAGATTCTTTCCCGCTCAGCTTTTGCTAGGGATGAACTTCAAGAGGGATTGGTTGTTCATGCCATCGAGGTTTCAGATCAGCAGGATTGGTATTCACCCATCCGAGACTACCTCAAGTTAGGTAGCCTCCCACTTGGATTGTCGCAAGCCGCAAAGAGATCATTTAAATAGAGAGCGGCAAAACATGTCTTGTTAGGAGACATTTTGTACCATCATAGCTATGAGGGAATCCTCCTTCGTTGCTTGGACCAACAAGAGTCCACTTGGGTGATCGCCCAAGCGCATGATGGTACATGCGGTGGCCACTTCAAGCGGTATGGCCATCGCCAAGCGCATTCTTCGCATGGGCTATTATTGGCCATCTTTAGAGCGAGATTGTTGCGCTTATGTTTGGAAGTGCGTGAAGTGTCAACACCATGCTAATTTGACACACGTACCTTCTCAGGCCTTGCAATCGATCCAATCGGTTTGGCCCTTTTTGTAGTGGGGTTTAGATCTAATCAAAAAGATCTCCCCTACGTCGTCAGGCCATCACACGTTCATCATAATGGCCATAGAGTATTTTACTAAATGGGTGGAAGCAATTCCGCTTACCTCTACGATAGGAACCCGCATCGCGGAGTTTATTTTGCACAACATCATATGTCATTTTGGTATTCCATCCAAGATAATCTCGGATAATGGGACATCCTTCAAGAACAAAGACGTGCGTGCTTTGACCACAAAGTACAAGATTCAGCATAGTTTTTCAACACCCTATTATCCGCAGGCAAATGGGCAAGCAGAGGCGTCAAACAAAATGCTAGTTGCCATCCTCAAAAAGATAGTCACAGACAGTCATAAGGATTGGCACATCCAGATCCCACTTGCCCTGTGGGCTTATCGCACTAGCATTCGAACACCCACTGGGGCAACTCCATTTTTGTTGGTGTATGGCTCCGAGGTAGTCATGCCTCTTGAGTTGGAGATTCCTTCCCTATGCATATCAATGCAAGAGTTCATCGATGATGACACTGCATGGCAAGCCCGGTTAGACCAGCTTACGTTGCTTGACGAACAACATGTCAATGCTCTCGAGCATTTGTGCATCTACCAAGAGCGACTTAAGAGGGCATACAACATGAAAGTTCACCTGAGGGACTTTCAGGTTGGTGACCTAGTCTTAAAAGAGAACCAACAAAACCCTAACTTGCCTCCCCATCTAAGGGACAAGTTCATGGCAAACTGGTTAGGTCCTTATGTGATTGAAAGTAAAATAGGACCTGGAACATACCGGCTAGCCTCTCTTGATGGAATCAAGGAACTAGAACCCTTGAACATCAGTCATTTGAGGCCATTCCATATCTAAGAGAGCCATCGCCCAACCAAAAAGCTCCAAGGATTTCCACAATCGCTTGGTCAATCCCAAAAATGCTCCAAAGGTGCCCACAATCCCTTTGGTCAAACCAAAAGCTCCAAGGATTTCCACAATCGCTTGGTCAATCCCCAAACCCCCTTTGGTCAAACCAAAAGCCCCAAGGATTCCCACAATCGCTTGGTCAATCCCAAAAATGCTCCAAAGGTGCCCACAATCCCTTTGGTCAAACCAAAAAGCTCCAAGGATTCTCACAATCACTTGGTCACCATCAAGAAAATTCAAAAACAAACAACAAAATCATCAAAAATAACAAAAAATCTGCATCTCACTCTCATGCACGCTTCAAAAATAAAAGAAATACATAATAGCTGCATTAACCATCACATCCATACATTGCATATTTGTTAATCACAGAACTCAAAGGCACCATAGACTATCATTACTTGGCAAGCACACCACTTTTCAACATTTTCATTAAAAAAAAACCCACCAGCTTGTCATCTAAATGTATCAAGAAGTTTCATCATTCAGCTGTCTTTAGATTTCTAGCCAAGAACTGTACAAAGTCAGATTGATGTTACAAAGGTAGAGTCTCACTTGAAATACACCTTGTTACGTAGCATCCCATCACAAGCTAAAACACATAAAACAACTCCCAAGTTGTGTAAACGAAAGATGAAACCTGTAAAGCAATTCAAGATACCATATAGTGAAAAGGTTATCTCGCTCATCCCCCTGTGCGAATGACCCCAAGAATGCTGAGAGTTGGCAAAAGGACAAGAATCTTCCCTACCCAATTCCCCAAGAATCCCAAGTTCTCAAAAAGTTGCAAAACATCAAAAATTTGCAAACGTCAATACTCCAAAAATTGACATCAAATCCCACAAAGTGCATACATCAAAAAGCACAAGCAATAGTGATTCTCATCACTCCAAAATTCAAAATCCCTTGCTCAAAAGAAAGAAAAAACAAAAATAAATAGTGATTTTCATCACTATAAAAGAGCAAGTATCCCAATACAAATGAAGAAAATAAGGGAGTCGAACTTGAATCCCTAGAACTCTCAGCATTCAGAAGGTCATGAGGTGAACCTCAGTATCGGTTTGGTGGATAGCCTATCGGTCACTAGTGACAAACCTCCCGCATGACGATATATCTATCACATTTATTTGTGTGCAGATCAATGTTTGCATGTGGATGAGCTAGCTTATGGTATCCTAGATCGCAAAACAGATTAATCTGACTAAATACAACAAAGGAGTTAGTGGAGCTAATTAGGTGATCCTCAGTATAAGTTTCGGTTGAAAGCCTATCTAGCACTGGCGGTATCCTGACAAATACCACATAAACAAACTCAATTGCACACACAGGGATGTGAAATAACTTGGTCAAAAACAAGCACGATTCATACCTTGTTCAAACATCTTGTAAGACAACAATACAGTCTTGGCTAGTTAGTTAAAACATCTGAGTCTCAAAAAAACTTAGCTACATTCTACGCCAAATTGCATATAATCCATTCCTATACCAAAAAAAAAAAAAAAAAGAGCAACACATATACACAAAAGTCATTTACCACAGCAATCGCCCTATACACAAAGCCATAAGTCCTGTACAGTCTATGGTGCCAATGCCAAGTTATCAACAAATCATTTCATCCATTCCATTCCATATCATATAAATCAACAACATTTGCATTTATCATACCATATGCATCCATCAAAGCAAATTAACATGCATTCATCAACATCAAACACTTGCATAAAATCAAAACACAACACGTGTATAAACAAAAGAAAGCATTTGTATATATATATCAAAAATGCTCCATGCTACAAAAATGTCCTTTCCTCCAAAAAACAAAACACAAAACGCATCCAAACCAAAAATAGTCATAAATCTGCCAAACCAAAGGGACTTTGCACCTACAATTATTGGCTTACAAAACTAATGTCGGGGACAAATTATCACTATCCTACTCCCTAAAAAGGCTACCATAGCCGGACTGCTCCACGGGAGGATGGATTTTCACCAATTTCATCCCCAAACGGCGTCACAAAAGGGTCAAAACCCACTCAAAAAAAAAATCAAAACAACAAACAACAAGCAAATAACTGCAACACAAAAAGAAAAAGAGCAATAAAAGCGCCGAACGAAGGCTCCTCCACGCCTGACATTATTGGCATGCAAAATTGACATCGAGGTCCAAATTGTCACTATCCTACTCCCCAAGAAGGCTACTAAATCCGGACCGCTCCACGGGAGGACAAATTTTTGCCAATTTCATCCCCAAACGACGTCACAAAAAGGGTTAACACCCACAAAAAATAGGTCCAAATGTTGGGAAACTGCTCAAGCATTCAATGGAAAACATCTGAAGACACCCTCACCTAAGTCATCTTGGGTCAAGCGACTCGTCGCTTTTCTCATGGCAGTCATTCCCTCATCGATTCGTCGCTTGAGGGGGTAGTCACACTAGTCACCAATCAACAAATACACACCCAATCAAGGAAATGGCATGCATTCAAAGAATCATTGACAAAGAAAATCACGCTCCTACTTGGGGAAGCAAAAAGGCAACAATCACAAGTTGATCAAACACTTGGCATTCATGAATCATGAACACAAGGTTCCCGCAGACAAAAGGTTACGCCCTTTGCCTATTCATGACTGATCAATGTCCAAGTTCAAGTCACACCTCACCAAAATAGGTTAATACTTGAAATCAAATTCCTTAGCTCGTTAGAAGCAAGGATTCAAGAATGCATCAAGAGCTGGTTAGGTTACTAATAAATCCTAATAATTAGTGCTTTGGTTATCTATTTTTGCTCAGCACTGCGTCACCCGCAGTGCTTTCCAAAAGGGGCATCTGTAGACACCAAAACGGAACCAATCCAATTATGTGATTGCAAACACTGATCGCTTTGACACACACAACCTCTAGGGCAGCCCTCAGAGGTTAAACAGTGGTCCTAACCACTCTTGCACCGTAGTTTTGGAAGGTCAAAAAGCAATTTGGCACCTTCAGGCACTCTGCTCCAAATTCGTCCCACCCCGGGATGAGTACAGACTGGAATTCATTCCATCTAGGGACGATTTCCAATTCATTCCTGGGTAGGGCGAATTACAGGTTCAACGGGCAAAAAGAAAAATCTTGACAAATGGCAGCTAAGGGCAGTCAATTAATGCCTCCTACCTTGCATGCGCGTGTAGGTGAGCAAATTGAACGTTAGAGGCCCTTGCAAGGGGCAATCATGGAAGCCCAAATCAGGGAGGACTCTCCTCCCTCATGGGAAGGCATGACTGCCACGTGGCACCCATGCATGCCCATCCAAGGAGACCCCTTGGGTCTATAAAATGGTGAGTTTCCTCACCCAAGAGGAGAACAGGTTTGGAGCATTTTGAGCAACGAAGTGCTGCCGATTTACCACTACACATTACCTTCGATTCACGTCTTCTACATCCTTGATATTTTTTGCAAGGGAGGTCATTGGGTGGCTATTGGAAGCGCAAATCTGGATCCCAAAACCCAACATTTGACCACATTGCCCCACCAATTTGCCGACAACACTTAATAAGAGGTTTTGGACCAATTCCAAGTGGATTGGTGCCGAAACAAAGCCCCAATGATGGGCGTCTTGCCCGCGGGCACCCCCCACACTGCTGCAGGTCTATTCGGCTCACCCCGAGATGTTTAGGAATCTATGGAAGATTTTCCCTTTGTTCCTATTGCATTTAGTTTTATGTTGTTTAAATAGGTTATATTTCAAGTTTCATATTGTTTAGAGCAGTTTTGATCATATTTATGTCATATTTTGTCTTTACAAACATGCAAGCGACATTGTCAAAATCTCGGTGATAGAGGCCGAATTGGGGAAATCTGACCTTCTGGTTCTTCCCAAAATACCCCCATTTTCCTAAGCACTAACCTTGCAGGTCACATGGAACCTCAGAGATGGGACATTTTAGGCAATGCTTTTAACCCTTTTGCTGCAGGTTTATTCGTCCCACCCCGGGAAGATTCCATTTTAGTTGCAGGTTTATTCGTCCCTCCCTGGGACGATTAGCAGATTGCGATGAGTTTCTCAACTATTTTAATGGCAGTGGCCCTCTGGTAATGTTCTCAAGCCTCTGCAAAACTTTCAGGTTATTTGGAGTTATTTTACCTATCGCATTATTTAATCTTATGCATGCATCCTCCATTGCTTTAGAGATCAAAACGTTTTATCTTTGCCACAGGTTCTACTAACGGTTTGTTGTTTCTTTGAATGCAGGAGGAGCAGAAAGAAGTGAAGATTCATCAACACTAGCGGCGAAGACACTTTGGCCCGCCCATTTTTCATGTGGGCATGCGGAAGGAGGATTACTAGTTCATGATTGTAACCGAAATGATGCTAACGCTCCTAGCCCCTGAAAAGGGAGGAGACGTCTTTGTAACCAACTTAAAAGAGTATAAATAAAAAGGGTTGTGCTTTCTATACTTGTTTTATCTCGTTTCAATTAGTTTGTTTCTCTCTTTTCATGCATTTTCAATTCATAGGACTTAAGCGTTATTTTTCGTTTTGTATTGCATCGCTTTAGTATTTCCTTTTTCACTTCTGGAATCTCGTGCTTTAGTATTTCATTATAATTAATATTAATATATATAAAATGACATTAGATCAATCGATTAAATTTATCAACTTTCAAGGAGAAGACATACATGATTTTACATTATTGAAATATCATATGTGAATATGATGAAATACCAATATAACCTATTTCAATTTTGTATAACCATTTAAAAATAAATAAAAATACAAATAATTAATAATTTAAAAGTATTTAACTCAAAATTTATTATCTTAAAACATTAAGGATTCTAAAGAGCTTAAAATAATATCACATAAAATCATTTAGAACCAAATATCCCCTCACAATATAAAATTTTATTCTTATAAAAACTTAATACTAAAAAACACTAAAGATGTTAATTATATTTTCATCATAAGTATATTTATATACACAAGGATCCCCTACTCTTCCATCCTTGTGTATATACACAAGGATGGAATAACAGGGGAGCGGTGGAGGAAGTGGCAAAAGCGGAGGAGGATCGAAGGTGGCAGGTAGGAATCTTGAACAGGTTGAAGGAGAGGATCCAAAGGTAGGTTTGCATGTTGTAGTAGGACAGGGACAGGATTCCCTGGCAGTGTAGTTCAAAATGGCTAAAGGGACAGATCCTCTAGATAAATTTTTAGATAAAGGGTCCCACTGGGTTACAGGAGCCATGAGCAAGGGCCCAACCTTTCTAGAAATGTTGAAAGGGAAAAGGAAGGAGCCAGTCGATGAAATTATGCCCCTAATATCAGACAACAACAAGATAACAACCCCTATGGATATTATGGAGATATTTTTAGATATAGAGGCATCATCCCTTGTAGGCAAGTTTTTGGGATGAATGTCGGACATCGAGACAATTTGTTCATGGGCTACGACAAAGTGGAAAACTTCAAGAAATTTAGAAATTGTTGCCATGTCAAGAGGATTTTTATTTATAATACTCAACAACAAAGAGGATGCAAATCACATACTAACGGGAGGACCCTAGTTTCTAGGGAGGTGCAGTCTCTTTCTGAGGAAGTGGGGGGAGGATTTCGACCCTGAGAAGCAGAACATTAATATAATGCCCATTTGAGTTCATTTTCCAAACCTCCCAGCTCAGTTTTCAATGAGTACTAGCTTAGAGGAATAGTAAAAATGATAGGGGAACTAGTGGCGATAGGGCAAGGACCAAATTGACGCATGCCAAGTTTTGTGTTAATGCAAACCTAGACTCTGAGCTTCCTTCCCAAGTGGAAACTAGAATATGGAGAGTTTCTGAGGATCCAGTCGGTGGAGTATGAGAATAGGCTAACATTCTTTAATGTATGCAAAACTCAAGGCCATATTCAAACCCAATTTTTGATGATAGTAGCACACAAAGAAGCTTCGAGCAAAGGTGATGTGGATAAGGTTAACGGGAGAGGGATACCTAAGTTTCTAGGTCCGCATCCCAACTGACGAAGATACAAACTAGTCAAGAATAACAAGGCTATTCAAGCTAATGCAGGACAACCCAAAGTATAGGAGAAAGGAAAGCAAATTAGCGATGAAGGCAAAAATCCTAAGGTATGTAATAAAGACCCCAGTTCAAACAAATTTGAATTTCTAGCTAACCTAGAAGAGAAAATGGAAAAAAACAAGGATGAAACTCAATGTTTTGAGTTTCTTGAAACCCTAGAATCTCCATCCAAATCGGGACCATCCACAGTCACCGAGAAAACCCTAATAGCTTTTCTCAAATAAAAGAAGAAATGTCAAGATGATATAGCCTAAACATGGAAGAATTCGAGTCAAGAGTTGAAGTCATTGAAATACGGGTTAGAAATGCAACCTCTAGTATTGTTGTGGAGTAGATTATCCCATATCATAATGTTTCCTCGAAGAAAAGCCCTTTGATCAAGGAGAACCATATAGGAGAGGCCAACCAAAACAAGGATGAATATGAAGAGGGAAATGAAAACCTCCAAAATGAGGAAAGAGGATCCAGCCCCAAATTATCACAGTATATGTCCCCTCATTTTAGTCCAAAACAGACTAGAAGCACCACCAAGTCTCCCATAGATTATGGTAGTGAAAGAAATAAAGAGGGAATATCTGTTTTAGAGCATTATAGACTGAGGATCAACAACGAAATTACAAATGGGAATCAAAGAACACTTTTATAGCAAGCTATTCCTTGCTAGGATGATAACAAAATTGACAGACACTCTCTTGCTCAAGGAAGGGGGCGGGGAAAAAATAACAAACAAGAAAAATGAAGGTTTTCTCATGGAATGTGAAAGGCCTAAACGGCCCACCAAAACAAAGGGTGGTTAAGTCAATAAGGAGTGAAATGCTACCATTATTTTTCTTTAGGAAACAAAAAGCAGATGTGGCACAATCAGCTTTAATTGCAAGCGGGATTTGGAAGCAAGTACAAGTGGCATTTCAGCATGCGAGAGGAGCATCTGGAGGCCTCCTGATCCTGTGGGATCCAATTAAAATAGAAGGAAGTTTTATTCAGGTGAATGAAAGTGTAATAAGTATGTTATTTCATGATATTGATAACAATAAGTCTTGAATCATATCAAATGTCTATGCCCCCACCTCTATCCAAGGGTGATCTAAGGTATGGGAGTATTTGGTTCATTTAAATCAAGCATTCATAAACATTCCTTGGGTGATTGGGGGCGACTTCAATACTCCCCTTTACCCGTCTAATAAAAAAGGAGGATTTGGGTTACCTATTAGGAGCATGGAGGACTTCAATGAATTCATTAACATAAATGAGCTGATGGATGTCAGACTAAAAGGGGCCAAATTCATATAGAGTAATTGGAGGATAGGGAGACAGTTGATTCAGGAAAGGTTGGACATATTCTTTTTATCCAAGGAAGCCATAACAACTTTCGATGATTCATTATTACAAGCCCTTCCTAAATGTGCTTCAAATCATAACCCTATTCTTTTGGCGGCTATGCAGACTAACCCCTTCAAAAAGTCATTCAAATTTCTGTCGATGTGGGTAAAGCATCCAAAATTATGGAAACAAATTAAGGAATGGTGGTAGTAGCCTATTTGAGGCAATGCTTCTTTCAAACTTTCTTAGAAACTAAATATGGTAAAAGACAACCTTAGGGTCTGGAATAAAGAAGTTTTTGGAATTATTTTTGAGAAAAAGAAAAGCAGTGGCAAAAAAACTAAAAATAATAGAAGGTAAAATTCAACATGGAACTTATGATGAGGCAACAAGGTTTGAATATAAGGAAACCCTTTGTGAGTACCATAATATTCAAGCCTATGAAGAGATGTATTGGAGGCAAAAATCAAGGGCGTTATGGCTGAAGGAAGGTGATTCAAATTCAAAGTTTTTCCATGTTACAACTTTGAGGAATAGAAGCAACAACAATATTAGAATGTTAACCAAGGAGGATGGCTCCTCAACCTAGAATATCCAGGAGATTAGGGATGAGGTGAATTTTTTCAGCTCCTTGTTAGGTGAAGGACCAGCTTGCAATGCCCAAGCAAAGGATTCTCTTCTTCAATTTATCCCCCAACTAATTAAAGAGACAACCAATGAGTCCCTCACAGTGGCATTTTATGATGAATGGATCAAAGATACCCTTTTTAGCATGGATCCTGATAAGGCTCCTGGGCCAGACGGTTTCTCGCCTTGTTTTTACAAAATTTTTTAGGATAATGTTGGTGCGGACGTCATAATTGCCATTAGGGAGTTCCAAACTTCTAATCACATTCCCAGGGGTTTTAATTCAATGTTTATAGCTTCGATACCCAAAGGCCCCAATCCTAAGACCATGGCTTATTTCAGGTCAGTTAGCCTGTGTAATGTATCCTATAAAATACTATCCAAAGTCTTAGCTAACCACTTGAAGAAGGCCTTTCCTATAATCATTGATCCAAGTCAGGGAAGTTCATTTTAGGGGAGATCAATCTTAGATGGAGTTATCATAGTTCACGAGGCTCTCCATATGACTGCCCAGACTAAGAAGGTACTCATGGCCTTAAAGCTATGTATGAACAAAGCTTTTGACAAGATAAATTGGAAGTTCTTGGAGGCAGTTTTAGTAAAATTTAGTTTCCACACTCAATGGGTCAAGCTGGTCAGAGAATGTATTTCAAAGGCCTAGTTTTTAGTCTTGGTTAATGGGTCTACAACATCATTTTTTCAAAGTAAACGAGGACTGAGACAAGGATATCCCGTTAGTCCCATGCTTTCATCATTGTAACAGAAGCCTTAGGAAGAACCATCAAGGCAGTGGCAGCAACTGGACTTATATTAGACATAAAGGCAACTTTGTTAACAACCCTAGTGACCCATTATCAATTTTTTGATGACACGTTGTTGCTTACGTTGCCTTCAGTGGTTGAGGTAAAAAGGATCAGACACATTATTAAGATGTATGAGGAGGCGGTCAGACAGAAAGTGAATTTTAATAAGAGCAAGTTGTATTTTATAAATACCCTCATTCCTAGGCAAAACAACATTGATAGAATTCTGGAATGTCAGATTGCGTCTCTTCCTACCTCCTACTTAGGCATTCCCATTCTCTATGGGAAACTAGAAGGGTCAATGTGGAATATTCTATTGGAGAGGATCCAAAAAAAGCTAGCAGGTTGGAAAGGACATTTATTATCTCATGCGGGCAAAGCAGTCTTAAAAATAGCCTCCCTACAAATTATACATGTATATTTCTTATCGGTTTTCAAAGCTCCAAGCAAGGTGTATCATAAAATCAAGCAATTTCAAAAGAACTTTCTCTAGTCAGGTATCGAGGATACAAAAGAATCCATTTGGTAGGGTGGAATAAGGTTTGCAAACCTAAGGTACAGGGGGGCTAGGGCTGAAGATAGTTGCTAATCTCAACACAGCTCTGCTAGCCAAACAAGCATGGCGGCTATTAACCAAGGTCAAAAATGAATGGACGACCATAGTCAGGAGGAAATACCTCCAAGGATCGAATTTCCTCAATGATAATCTAGTGAGTAGGGGGTCAAATTTTTGGAAGGTAATCCTAACAAGCAGATATCTAGTCAAGAGAGGGATTAGATGGATCCTTGGGAATGGGCAAATGATAAACTTTTGGAAGGACCGATGGGCGAGAGCTGAGGAATTATCCCAGAATCCCCGATTGGCTAGGATCCAAGAACACATGGAGTAGTAGATTGGGCAAAGGGTGGCTGATTACATTTGGTAGGATATGAACACCCCTAGGTGGAAATACATTAGAGTACATAGTTTTGAAGTTGAGTTCGAATAACTTCATAATATTTTAACATAGCAAATTCTTCCCTCTAGAGAAGACGAGGATCACATTGCTTGGGCTGAGATTCAAAGTGGATCCGCCTATAACTTGCTCCTCAATAATGAAGACCAATAATTTCAACCAAATTTGGTCTGGATCAAGGGTTTAATCCCTAAAATATCTTTTTTCTCATGGCTGGTGATCCAAGGAAAAATTCTTACCATGGATAATATGTTGACCAAAGGTATGGTTATTTTTAACCATTGTCTTATGTGCAGGGTTGGGTGGGAGTCAACCCAACATTTATTCCTAGAGTGTTCGGTGGCAACGTCCATCATTGACAAAATTTTCCAGGCTTTTAGGATCTCGTGGGTCAAGCTGGATTTAGTTTTTGAATTGTTCCAACAATGGCCTCAACCATTTGTTAGTCTGAAACTTAAGTACCTTTGGAAAATTAGTTGGCACCATTTCCTATGGAATATATGGTTAGAAAAGAATCACAGAGCTTTTAAGGAAACCATTCATAGCCTTAAAACAATCCTCAATAGAATCCTTGCCTTTACGAAAGAAAACATTAGTATCCTTGTTGAGGAGAACCGTATAATCCCTCCTCAAGAAAGACAAATTACTTTAGCCTTAGGCATTGAGGAACAATCTTTCATCCCTCTACCCAATCCTAGAAATGGGGTCTCTTGGGAGCCACCCCCTAGGGGTTGGTTCAAATTGAACTTTGATGGTGTAGCTAAGGAGAACCTAGGAAGAGCAAGAGTTGGAGGAGTAATCAAATATCATCAAGGAAACATGGTTAAGGCCTTTGCTGAACCATTGGGAATTAGAACTAATAATGAGGTGGAAGCTAGAGCCCTTTTGAGAGGGTTAAAAGTTGCCCAGGAGACTCATGGAAATTTGATGATTGAAGGCGATTCCATGAATATCATCAACCTGTTAAGCAATGGCAGAAAACCTCCATGGAGGATTGAGGTCATCATTCACGAGTTAAGGATCATTTTTGCGGCAAGACAGGACAGGAGGATTCGTCATGTGTTTCGTGAGGTCAGCAAAGCGGCTGACAAATTAGCCAATGTGGGTATTGATGAGGGAAGTTTGATGATGTGGATACAAGGGGTACCACATGAAGTGGAAGAGATTATTAGACATGAAAATCACACTAGTGATTAAGGAGAAATATGGAAGGGTGCTTTTTCCCCAAGTTTTTCGTGATAAGCATAGAGTTTTTTCTCTAAGTCAACTCAAACGGCTATCGTTGTAAGTAATATTAATTGTCATGTTGAACTGTCTTTCTGCAGTAAGTGTAAGGTGTTGTAGGATAAGCAACACAATTTTTGAAAATAATATTCTAAGGATGACTAGGATCCGCAATCTTAGCATAATTCTAGATTTTGTATTAGGTTTTGGGCTAACCTGCAAAACCCGGTAATTAATGACGACTTTTATTTACCAAAAAAATAAGTATATTTATATAAAAATAACATAGGGATCAAATAATATTTGCTTATATTTGTATCATAAGTATATTTATATAAAAATAACATAAGGATCAAATAATATTTGCTTATGTGGATAATATTTGGATTCAATACAACAACCTTACAAAAATAAAAGCCTTGTACCAAAGTGTGATAATTATGCTGATAATTATTAAAGACTTTGATTGTGACCACATTATTGTTGAAGGTGACTCCATGCTTGCTATCAATTGGCTCAAAGGAAATCAAGTCCCATCATGAGTGTTTAAAATATGATTAATGAATGCAAAATCTTATTGGATAGTTATGCAAACATTATTATTCAGCACGTGTATAGAGAAGAAAATAAAGTATCTGAAAGAATCGCTTTGTATTTAGAGGTCTAACTTCTCAGTGGGACTTGTGGAGGCAAACCATGGCGATGGAATTTATTTACATTAGCAAGTATGGTGGTCCAAGTAAGCCAATTGGACCCCAAATGAGACTCCTTTGCCTCTAAACTGGCAATGATCACTTTTCGTGTGGTATTTGATTTCTCATAAAAATTTTGAGATGCAGGTCAATGTCATCTAAGTGACAGATATGGTTTCCTATTATGGTTTACATGGTTCCTGCTCATGGTTTGATTGTTTTGATAGTTTCTCCGATTCATTTTTTGGGTTTGTTGGATTTATTGGAAACTGCTAAGTTTCTCCTTTTATCTTTTTGAATGGTTTCCCTAGGTTTTCCTATATGTTTTTTTTTTCAATTTGGCTTTCAATTTTGAATCCTTTCAAAACCCTTCTAAAAATAACATCTTTAATAAAGTAAATATCAATGAAGTAATATTTCCTTGATTTATAAGTTAACATCTTTCTATTTTTCATTATTTCCTTAAACCCCTTTCTCACATTTAACAAAAATAAAATCAAGTAATATATTTTTTAAATTAATCCTTACTTTATTATAAAAAATAATATTATTATTTTATATTATTAAATTATAATAATATAATAATATATTTAAATTAAAATTTGATAATTATACATCTGTCAGTGTTATTAAAACCTGAACTATTTTAAAAACTAAAAATTTAATATTCTCTTTGTTATAAAATTTATTTGTTTCTGGTTGAGGATTCCTATAATAAAATTTAGTAATACCTCTTCTCTGCCTATACATATATCTATTTTTCGATTAATATAATATTTAGTAATAGAATTTGGGCTGAAATAAATTCAATTCCTCAAGTTTTGAACTATTTGGTTTCTTAATAGAGTTGGTTTATTTCAATTTAATCAATACAATTCTCACGATAGATTTTATGAACCGGACTTTGATTCAGTAAAAACTAAGCGTTCCATCCCCTCAGACGAATCTCAGAACGAAACGTTTTCCCCACAGATGACATAAAAACTTGCAGCTTCATCTCAACTCCGTACTAGACATGACAGAAGTATAAAATTACTAATGACAGATAATCTTATATCAGGTGGAGGTACACCGACAGGTGTGGAGTAGCCTTGGACACAATCCTAATGCCTCCTCCATAATTAGACTCACCTATACCGCAGGAAGATCGCGATTGGAGCCAGTCGATGAAATTATGCCCCTAATATCATACAACAACAAGATAACAACCCCTATGGATATTATGGAGATATTTTTAGATATAGAGGCATCATCCCTTGTAGGAAAGTTTTTGGGAGGAATGTCGGACATCGAGACAATTTGTTCATGGGCTGCGACAAAGTGGAAAACTTCAGGAAATTTAGAAATTTTTGCCATGTCAAGAGGCTTTTTCTTTATAATACTCAACAACAAAGAGGATGCAAATCACATACTAATGGGAGGACCCTAGTTTCTAGGGAGGTGCAGTCTCTTTCTGAGGAAGTGGGGGGAGGATTTCGACCCTGAGAAGCAGAACATTAATATAGTGCCCATTTGAGTTCATTTTCCAAACCTCCCAGCTCAATTTTCAATGAGTACTAGCTTAGAGGAATAGTAAAAATGATAGGGGAACTAGTGGCGATAGGGCAAGGACCAAATTGACGCATGCCAAGTTTTGTGTTAATGCAAACCTAGACTCTGAGCTTCCTTCCCAAGTGGAAACTAGAATATGGAGAGTTTCTGAGGATCCAGTCGATGGAGTATGAGAATAGGCTAACATTCTTTAATGTATGCAAAACTCAAGGCCATATTCAAACCCAATTTTTCACGATAGTAGCACACAAAGAAGCTTCAAGCAAAGGTGATGTGGATAAGGTTAACGGGAGAGGGATACCTAAGTTTCTAGGTTCGCATCCCAACTGACGAGGATACAAACTAGTCAAGAATAACAAGGCTATTCAAGCTAATGTAGGACAACCCAAAGTATAGGAGAAAGGAAAGCAAATTAGCGATGAAGGCAAAAATCCTAAGGTATGTAATAAAGACCCCAGTTCAAACAAATTTGAATTTCTAGCTAACCTAGAAGAGAAAATGGAAAAAAACAAGGATGAAACTCAATGTTTTGAGTTTCTTGAAACCCTAGAATCTCCATCCAAATCGGGACCATCCACAGTCACCGAGAAAACCCTAATAGCTTTTCTCAAATAAAAGAAGAAATGTCAAGACGATATAGCCTAAACATGGAAGAATTCGAGTCAAGAGTTGAAGTCATTGAAATAGGGGTTAGAAATGCAACCTCTAGTATTGTTGTGGAGTAGATTATCCCATATCATAATGTTTCCTCGAAGAAAAGCCCTTTGATCAAGGAGAACCATATAGGAGAGGCCAACCAAAACAAGGATGAATATGAAGAGGGAAATGAAAACCTCCAAAATGAGGAAAGAGGATCCAGCCCCAAATTATCACAGTATATGTCCCCTCATTTTAGTCCAAAATAGACTAGAAGCACCACCAAGTCTCCCATAGATTATGGTAGTGAAAGAAATAAAGAGGGAATATCTGTTGTAGAGCATTATAGACTGAGGATCAACAATGAAATTACAAATGGGAATCAAAGAACACTTTTACAACAAGCTATTCCTTGCTAGGATGATAACAAAATTGACAGACACTCTCTTGCTCAAGGAAGGGGGCGGGGAAAAAATAACAAACAAGAAAAATGAAGGTTCTCTCATGGAATGTGAAAGGCCTAAACGGCCCACCAAAACAAAGGGTGGTTAAGTCAATAAGGAGTGAAATGCTACCATTATTTTTCTTTAGGAAACAAAAAGCAGATGTGGCACAATCAGCTTTAATTGCAAGCAAGATTTGGAAGCAAGTAAAAGTGGCATTTCAGCATGTGAGAGGAGCATCTGGAGGCCTCCTGATCCTGTGGGATCCAATTAAAATAGAAGGAAGTTTTATTCAGGTGAATGAAAGTGTAATAAGTATGTTATTTCATGATATTGATAACAATAAGTCTTGAATCATATCAAATGTCTATGCCCCCACCTCTATCCAAGGGTGATCTAAGGTATGGGAGTATTTGGTTCATTTAAATCAAGCATTCATAAACATTCCTTGGGTGATTGGGGGCGACTTCAATACTCCCCTTTACCCGTCTAATAAAAAATGAGGATCTGGGTTACCTTATAGGAGCATGGAGGACTTCAATGAATTCATTAACATAAATGAGTTGATGGATGTCAGACTAAAAGGGGCCAAATTCACATAGAGTAATTGGAAAATAGGGAGACAGTTGATTCAGGAAAGGTTGGACATATTCTTTTTATCCAAGGAAGCCATAACAACTTTCGATGATTCATTATTACAAGCCCTTCCTAAATGTGCTTCAAATCATAACCCTATTCTTTTGGCAGCTATGCAGACTAACCCCTTCAAAAATTCATTCAGATTTCTGTCGATGTGGGTAAAGCATCCAAAATTATGGAAAAAAATTAAGGAATGGTGGCAGTAGCCTATTTGAGGCAATGCTTCTTTCAAACTTTCTTAGAAACTAAATATGGTAAAAGACAACCTTAGGGTCTGGAATAAAGAAGTTTTTGGAAATATTTTTGAGAAAAAGAAAGCAGTGGGGGAAAAACTAAAAATAATAGAAGGTAAAATTCAACATGGAACTTATGATGAGGCAACAAGGTTTGAATATAAGGAAACCCTTTGTGAGTACCATAATATTCAAGCCTATGAAGAGATGTATTGGAGGCAAAAATCAAGGGCGTTATGGCTGAAGGAAGGTGATTCAAATTCAAAGTTTTTCCATGTTACAACTTTGAGGAATAGAAGCAACAACAATATTAGAATGTTAACCAAGGAGGATGGCTCCTCAACCTAGAATATCCAGGAGATCAGGGATGAGGCTGTGAATTTTTTCAGCTCCTTGTTAGGTGAAGGACCAGCTTGCAATGCCCAAGAAAAGGATTCTCTTCTTCAATTTATCCCCCAACTAATTAAAGAGACAACCAATGAGTCCCTCACAGTGGCATTTTATGATGAATAGATCAAAGATACCCTTTTTAGCATGGATCCTGATAAGGCTCCTGGGCCAGAAGATTTCTCGCCTTGTTTTTACCAAGTTTTTTAGGATAATGTTGGTGCGGACATCATAATTGCCATTAGGGAGTTCCAAAATTCTAATCACATTCCTAGGGATTTTAATTCAACGTTTATAGCTTCGATACCCGAAGGCCCCAATCCTAAGACCATGGCTTATTTCAGGTCGGTTAGCCTGTGTAATGTATCCTATAAAATACTATCCAAAGTCTTAGCTAACCACTTGAAGAAGGTCTTTCCTATAATCATTGATCCAAGTCAGGGAAGTTCATTTCAAGGGAGATCAATCTTAGATGGAGTTATCATAGTTCATGAGGCTCTCCATATGACTGCCCAGACTAAGAAGGTACTCATGGCCTTAAAGCTATGTATGAAAAAAGCTTTTGACAGGATAAATTGGAAGTTCCTGGAGGCAGTTTTAGTAAAATTTAGTTTCCACACTCAATGGGTCAAGCTGGTCAGAGAATGTATTTCAAAGGCCTAGTTTTTATTCTTGGTAAATGGGTCTACAACATCATTTTTTCAAAGTAAACGAGGACTGAGACAAGGATATCCCGTTAGTCCCATGCTTTCATCATTGTAACAGAAGCCTTAGGAAGAACCATCAAGGCAGTGGCAGCAACTGGACTTATATTAGACATAAAGGCAACTTTGTTAACAACCCTAGTGACCCATTATCAATTTTTTGATGACACGTTGTTGCTTACATTGGCTTCAGTGGTTGAGGTAAAAAGGATCAGACACATTATTAAGATGTATGAGGAGGCGGTCAGACAGAAAGTGAATTTTAATAAGAGCAAGTTGTATTTTATAAATACCCTCATTCCTAGGCAAAACAACATTGATAGAATTTTGGAATGTCAGATTGCGTCTCTTCCTACCTCCTACTTAGGCATTCCCCTTCTCTATGGGAAACTATAAGGGTCAATGTGGAATATTCTATTGGAGAGGATCCAAAAAAAGCTAGCAGGTTGGAAAGGACATTTATTATCTCATGCGGGCAAAGCAGTCTTAAAAATAGCCTCCCTACAAATTATACATGTATATTTCTTATCGGTTTTCAAAGCTCCAAGCAAGGTGTATCATAAAATCAAGCAATTTCAAAAGAACTTTCTCTAGTCAGGTATCGAGGATACAAAAGAATCCATTTGGTAGGGTGGAATAAGGTTTGCAAACCTAAGGTACAGGGGGGCTAGGGCTGAGGATAGTTGCTAATCTCAACACAGCTCTACTAGCCAAACAAGCATGGCGGCTATTAACCAAGGTCAAAAATGAATGGACGACCATAGTCAGGAGGAAATACCTCCAAGGATCGAATTTCCTCAATGATAATCTAGTGAGTAGGGGGTCAAATTTCTGGAAGGTAATCCTAACAAGCAGATATCTAGTCAAGAGAGGGATTAGATGGATCCTTGGGAATGGGCAAATGATAAAATTTTGGAAGGACCGATGGGCGAGTGTTGAAGAATTATCCCAGAATCCCTGATTGGCTAGGATCCAAGAACACATGGAGTAGTAGATTGGGAAAAGGGTGGTTGATTACATTTGGCAGGATATGAACACCCCTAGGTGGAAATACATTAGAGTACATGGTTTTGAAGTTGAGTTCGAATAACTTCATAATATTTTAACATAGCAAATTCTTCCCTCTAGAGAAGATGAGGATCACATTGCTTGGGCTGAGATTCAAAGTGGATATTTTATGATCAAATCTGCCTATAACTTGCTCCTCAATAATGAAGACCAATAATTTCAACCAAATTTGGTCTGGATCAAGGGTTTAATCCCTAAAATATCTTTTTTCTCATGGTTGGTGATCCAAGGAAAAATTCTTACCATGGATAATATGTTGACCAAAGGTATGGTTATTGTTAACCATTGTCTTATGTGCAGGGTTGGGTGGGAGTCAACCCAACATTTATTCCTAGAGTGTTCGGTGGCAACGTCCATCATTGACAAAATTTTCCAGGCTTTTAGGATCTCGTGGGTCAAGCTGGATTTAGTTTTTGAAGTGTTCCAACAATGGCCTCAACCCTTTGTTAGTCTGAAACTTAAGTACCTTTGGAAAATTAGTTGGCACCATTTCCTGTGGAATATATGGTTAGAAAAGAATCACAGAGCTTTTAAAGAAACCATTCATATCCTTAAAACAATCCTCAATAGAATCCTTGCCTTTACGAAAGAAAACATTAGTATCCTTGTTGAGGAGAACCGTATAATCCCTCCTCAAGAAAGACAAATTACTTTAGCCTTAGGCATTGAGGAACAGTCTTTCATCCCTCTACCCAATCCTAGAAATGGGGTCTCTTGGGAGCCACCCCCTAGGGGTTGGTTCAAATTGAACTTTGATGGTGTAGCTAAGGAGAACCCGGGAAGAGCAAGAGCTAGAGGAGTAATCAAATATCATCAAGGAAACATGGTTAAGGCCTTTTCTGAACCATTGGGAATTAGAACTAATAATGAGGTGGAAGCTAGAGCCCTTTTGAGAGGGTTAAAAGTTGCCCAGGAGACTCATGGAAATTTGATGATTGAAGGTGATTCCATGAATATCATCAACCTGTTAAGCAATGGCAGAAAACCTCCATGGAGGATTGAGGTCATCATTCGCGAGTTAAGGATCATTTTTGTGGCAAGACAGGACAGGAGGATTCGTCATGTGTTTCGTAAGGTCAGCAAAGCGGCTGACAAATTAGCCAATGTGGGTATTGATGCGGGAAGTTTGATGATGTGGATACAAGGGGTACCACATGAAGTGGAAGAGATTATTAGACATGAAAATCACACTAGTGATTAAGGAGAAATATGGAAGGGTGCTTTTTCCCCAAGTTTTTCGTGATAAGCATAGAGTTTTTTCTCTAAGTCAACTCAAACGGCTATCGTTGTAAGTAATATTAATTGTCATGTTGAACTGTCTTTCTGCAGTAAGTGTAAGGTGTTGTAGGATAAGCAACACAATTTTTGAAAATAATATTCTAAGGATGACTAGGATCCGCAATCTCAGCATAAGTCTAGATTTTGTATTAGGTTTTGGGCTAACCTACAAAACCCGGTAATTAATGACGACTTTTATTTACCAAAAAAATAAGTATATTTATATAAAAATAACATAGGGATCAAATAATATTTGCTTATATTTGTATCATAAGTATATTTATATAAAAATAACATAAGGATCAAATAATATTTGCTTATGTGGATAATATTCGGATTCAATACAACAACCTTACAAAAATAAAAGCCTTGTACCAAAGTGTGATAATTATGCTGATAATTATTAAAGACTTTGATTGTGACCACATTATTGTTGAAGGTGACTCCATGCTTGCTATCAATTGGCTCAAAGGAAATCAAGTCCCATCATGAGTGTTTAAAATATGATTAATGAATGCAAAATCTTATTGGATAGTTATGCAAACATTATTATTCAGCACGTGTATAGAGAAGAAAATAAAGTATCTGAAAGAATCGCTTCGTATTTAGAGGTCTAACTTCTCAGGGACTTGTGGAGGCAAACCATGGCGATGGAATTTGTTTACATTAGCAAGTATGGTGGTCCAAGTAAGCCAATTGGACCCCAAATGAGACTCCTTTGCCTCTAAACTGGCAATGATCACTTTTCGTGTGGTATTTGATTTCTCATAAAAAATTTGAGATGCAGGTCAATGTCATCTAAGTGACAAATATGGTTTCCTATTCTGATTTACATGGTTCCTGCTCATGGTTTGATTGTTTTGATAGTTTCTCCGATTCATTTTTTGGGTTTGTTGGATTTATTGGAAACTGCTAAGTTTCTCCTTTTATCTTTTTGAATGGTTTCCCTAGGTTTTCCTATATGTTTTTTTTTTCAATTTGGCTTTCAATTTTGAATCCTTTCAAAACCCTTCTAAAAATAACATCTTTAATAAAGTAAATATCAATGAAGTAATATTTCCTTGATTTATAAGTTAACATCTTTCTATTTTTCATTATTTCCTTAAACCCCTTTCTCACATTTAACAAAAATAAAATCAAGTAATATATTTTTTAAATTAATCCTTACTTTATTATAAAAAATAATATTATTATTTTATATTATTAAATTATAATAATATAATAATATATTTAAATTAAAATTTGATAATTATACATCTGTCAGTGTTATTAAAACCTGAACTATTTTAAAAACTAAAAATTTAATATTCTCTTTGTTATAAAATTTATTTGTTTTGGTTGAGGATTCCTATAATAAAATTTAGTAATACCTCTTCTCTGCCTATACATATATTTATTTTTCGATTAATATAATATTTAGTAATAGAATTTGGGCTGAAATAAATTCAATTCCTCAAGTTTTGAACTATTTGGTTTCTTAATAGAGTTGGTTTATTTCAATTTAATCAATACAATTCTCACGATAGATTTTATGAACCGGACTTTGATTCAGTAAAAACTAAGCGTTCCATCCCCTCCGACGAATCTCAGAACGAAACGTTTTCCCCACAGATGACATAAAAACTTGCAGCTTCATCTCAACTCCGTACTAGACATGACAGAAGTATAAAATTACTAATGACAGATAATCTTATATCAGGTGGAGGTACACCGGCAGGTGCGGAGTAGCCTTGGACACAATCCTAATGCCTCCTCCATAATTAGACTCACCTATACCGCAGGAAGATCGCGATTGGAGACACGAATCAACAACCCCAACGTGTACTCCCGATGCGAGTGCCCGCGAAGATCCGCTGCCCGCCAAGCGGATCGATCTTGGAACCCACGACCTTGTCAAGATTGAACTCAATGGACCATAAACCTCATGTTATTCGGAATGTAGTACCCATGTTATACTTACTTTGAATATATATATATATATATATAATTAATGGGCATGTAACTTTTTAATGGGTGTTTGCTGCAAGGCTGTTTGTGAGCGAATATGCGAGGAAGCATCACGACATTGTTAGAAATATTAATCTAGATTTCACGTCTCCGCTCAACTGCGCTCCGAACTTTGGGCGAAGCTGGATTGCGCTTCGAACTTGGGCGAAGCCGGACTGCGCTCACGCAGTCAGGGATCCCGAAAAAAGTTTGACATGACGTCGCACCTACCCTCTGACATATGTGACGTCTGACAGATCCGATCACCACAGAAGTTAATGTCAGTTCGGCGATTTAATGCCAGTTCGACGATTGGTCAAAAATCCTAGTTGAGGGTTTGTCAGAACCTGTCAGAGGATAACCTCTATCCTCATCTCCCTGCGACTATAAAAGGCAGTTTGGGTCTTCAGACAAAGTGTGGAAGAAAAAGTGGAGAGAGCAGAGAAAGAGAGGAGAGCATTTCAGTGAGCAGTGTGGCTCACCTGTTTAATGTCCGAGCAGCCGACTCGACATTTGTTTCCGTCTTAGTTTATCCTGCAGCTTTAGTCTGCAGATGTTAGTTTTCCTCAGTTGAGGACTTTTGTAACCCTCGTTTTATATGAATAAAGTTTGCTATTGTTTAAGGCATCTGTAGGGTTTGCAGTTATCTCTATGTTAAAATTTGTTGGTCACTGTACAAATCGCCTCAGAGAGATTTCGTTCGGGTTCTATAAGTTAGAGCTCAGATCTAGTGTTTCTCTCTTCTGTACAGTCCTTGCCAAGCCAGGAAAACCAACGCCGCAGCCGCACAAGCCTCCGAACAGGAAAAGTTTGCAAGGCAAAAAATTGGCTAAGTTTGGAGCTATCCACCAGACTACGCAGCGAAGTCAGACTTCGCTGCCTTTGACCGGCGCAGTCGGGCGTTGACTGACAACTTGTCGAACTTAGCATTTTTTAAAGAGTGCAACCCGACTGCGCACTTCCCCCGTGCGCAACCCGATTGCGCTTGCGCAGTTCGATTGTGCAACTTTCAGGAGCGCAGACCGGTCGTGCAAGTTTCTGGAGCGCAGCTCGAGTTTAGCTGCATAGCCCAACTTCGGGGCCCTTCTCTCCTTCACCCTTGCGCACTTCGCACTCCCCTCCTTCACCCTTCGCCCTTCCCGAATTCGTTCCTGACGGTTGAGGGGAAATGAAATTTTAAAATTTCCTTCAAATTGGTATCAGAGCCACTGATCCCTTGATGCGGAGACCGAAGCAAAATGGCTTCCACTAGCAAAAAATTGCAGTTGCAGATCTTGCGTTTCAACGGAAAGAATTATGATTACTGGAGCATCCAGATGAAGATCCTGTTCGGATATCAAGAGCTATGGGAGTTAGTCGAGAACGGCTACCTAGAACTGGTAGATGTAGCAACACTGGTCGCCCTCTCTCAAGTAGACAAGGACCTGTTGAAAGAGAACACGAAGAAGGACCAGAAGGCCCTCTTTTACATCATGCAAGCGGTTGAGGAGATCATCTTGTCATGGATCGCATCAGCCACCAAGGCAAAGCAAACCTAGGATATTCTGGCCAGCTCGTACCAGGGCACCAACAAGGTAAAGTTGGTGAAACTGCAGATGCTCAGGAGGGAGTTTGAAAATCTGCAGATGAGTCAGTCCGAGTCCATGAGTGATTTCTTCACCTAGACAATGGACATTATCAACCAGATGCGGTTGAACAGAGAAAATGTACAGAGCCAGAGAATTGTGGAGAAAATTCTTAGAAGTCTACCTGCCAAGTTTGACTCGGTTGTGATAGCAATCGAAAAGTTGAGGGATCTGACAACCCTCTCGATAGACGAGCTCATGGGTTCATTGCAGACACATGAACAGAGGCTGATTCGTTCATCTCAGACCTCTTTGGAGCAAGCATTCAGGGCTCAGGTCTCATTCCGAGACAGCGATAGACAAGATTCCCACCATGGCGCCTCTAGTTCTCATGGTGGAAGAGGCAAAGGCAGGCATGGGAAATGTAACAAGCAAGGAGGACGGTCAAAACCTAGCGAGGGGGAGACCAACTGTAATTTCCATCAGCAAGGTGGAAGAGGCAGTTCGAGAAATCAGCAAGCTGGATCTGGTCAGAAGGACATGTCAAAGGTCCAGTCTTATTTCTGCAAGAAGTTCGACCATTACATCTCATAGTGTAGAAAACATATAGCCAAGGAGAACCAGCAGCAGGCCCATTACACGGATGAAACCGATAATGTGGCAGGAGGAAATGTGTTGTTGACTTGCAACATTGAGGAGGAGTGCCAGAAGAATGTCTGGTATTTAGACAGTGGGTGCAGCAACCACATGACGGGGAACAAGGAGATGTTCTCCCAACTGGATGAAACAATCTAGTCTAAGGTGAAGATGGGGAACAACAACAAGGTTTCCATAATGGGGAAAGGAAAAATCTTCATCCACACCAGGCATGACGAACGGAAGTAGATCTGTGATGTCTACTATGTGCCTGGCCTGAAGCACAACCTGTTGAGCGTTGGACAACTCGTGCATAAGGGACATACGGTCCAGTTCAAATACGAAACTTGCACAATCAAAGACAAGTCGCATTGGCAGATTGCTATAGTGTCCATGACGAAGAACAAAATGTTTCCGTTGCAGATTCAGAATGAATCATTTATGTCTCTGAGTGCAGTTGTGAAAGATGCTACCTGGTTGTGGCATCTCAGATTTGGTCACCTAAACTTTAGTGGTCTGAATCAACTGCACAAGAAGCAAATGGTGAAGGGTTTACCCCTAATAGAGTAGCAAAATCAAGTTTGTGAGGGCTACTTAGTCGGCAAACAACATAGGGATTCGTTCCCTTCTGGTCAGTCTTGGAGAGCATCACAGCCATTGGAGCTAGTGCACTCAGACATTTGCGGTCCGATGTAGACCAACACGTTTTCTGGCAACAAATACTTCTTGACATTTATAGATGACTTCAACCGGAAGACTTGGATCTATGCCATCAAGTTGAAGTTAGAAGCATTTGCCAGATTCAAGGAGTTCAAGGCTGTAGTGGAGAAACAAAGCGGATATCAGATCAAGACTCTCAGGACATATGGCAAAGGTGAATACATCTCCAACAAATCCCATAACTATTGCAAGCAGCAAGGAATTCGAAGGCAGTTCACTTCCAGATACATGCCACAACAGAATGACGTAGCTGAGAGGAAGAACCGGACCATCATGGAGATGGCACGAAGCATGATGAAGGTGAAGGGATTGCCGCACAAATTTTGGGTAGAGGCTATAACATGTGCAGTCTACCTGTCGAACAGATATCCCACCAAAAGCATGAAGGAAAAAATCCCTCAGGAGGCCTAGAGCAGTGTGAATCCAAGTGTGGCTCACTTGCGTGTGTTTGGGTGCATTGCATATGCACATGTTTCAGAAGAGAAGCGGTAGAAGTTGGATGATAGATCTGAGAAGTGCATTTTCATAGGGTACAGTGAGCAGGCAAAAGCATATAGGTTGTACAACCCTGTGACGAAGAAGCTCATCATCAGTCGTGATGTGAAGTTTCTTGAAGATGAATCCTAGAACTAGAAGTCGAGACTGGCCAGTCAGAGCCAGTAGTAGTAGAGTCTGTTGACATGCAAGAAGGAAGTGTGCAACCAACTACAACATCCAGTAGCAACAGCGGTTCTAGCAGTAGCACAGCCACTCCATCTCGGTTGCCTCCATGTGCAAGTAGAATCCAGAACCTGGTGATGCCAGCGAAGACAAGGAGCTTGCAAGAAATCTACGAGGCAACCCAAACCCACGTAGATGAAGAGTACTCTGACTTTGCATTCTTTACTAAAGTTGATCTAGTAGAGTTTGAAGATGCAAGTCATAATCAAAAGTGGGTGCAAGCGATGGACGAGGAGATTAAAGCCATTGAAAATAATGATACATGGCAACTGACAAATCTTCTAGTAGGGAAAAATACCATTGGGGTCAAGTGGGTCTATAAGAGAAAGTTCAACGCCCAAGGAGACGTTGACAAGCATAAGGCCAGACTGGTGGCAAAGGGTTACAAGCAGAAGTCAAGCATCGATTACAATGAAGTATATGCACCTATAGCCCGACTTGACACAGTCAGGATGATCCTGGCATTGGCAGCCCAACAAGGTTGGAAGATGTACCAGATGGATGTCAAGTCAGCCTTCCTCAATGGAGTGTTGGAGGAAGAGGTCTACATAGACCAGCCACCAGGTTATGAAATTGAAGGCCAGAAGGGCAAAGTCCTAAATCTAAAGAAGGCCTTGTACGGTTTGAAGTAGGTGCCCCGGGCTTGGTACAGTCGGATTGACAACTATTTTTAGCAAAATTGGTTTGTCAAATGCCCATATGAGCACACCCTGTACATGAAGAAAAATGAAGTAGGTGAGCTCATTATCGTCTGTCTGTATGTGGACGATTTGATTTATACTGGCAACAACAATGTCCTGTTCGACCAGTTTAGAACAACCATGAAGAAGAAGTTCGAGATGATGGACTTAGGGCTGATGAAGTATTTTCTCGACATTGAAGTTGACCAATCAGCAGATGGCATATTCATTTCTCAGGGCAAGTATGCGAAGGATGTCCTGAAGCGGTTCAAGATGGAGGACAACAAACCTACCATCACACCTGTAGCCACAGGTTTGAAGTTGAGCAAGCTGGATATAGGGAGGAATGTAGATCCAACCTTGTTCAAGAGACTAGTTGGCAGTTTAATGTATTTGACTGCAACTCGGCTAGATCTAATGTTCGAAATCAGTCTGATCAGTCGTTTCATGGAGACTCCGAAGGACACGCACTAACAAGCAGGCAAGAGGATCTTGTGCTATGTCAATGGGATGCGAAATAATGACCTATTTTACACCATACATGACCAGTTGGAACCGGTGGGCTTCACAAACAGTGACTGGGTTGGCAGTATCGACGATCGAAAGAGCACCTCCGGGTATGCTTTCCATCTCGGATCTGGGGAAGTCTCATGGGCGTCCAAGAAGCAATCCATCATTGTGTTGTCTACAGCCGAAGCAGAATATGTTGCCACCATGACAGCTGCATGCCAGGCAGTTTGGTTGTGAATAGTTCTGAGTGAACTACACTATCCTCCGGAAGGCGCAACAACAATTTTTTGTGATAATAATTCGGCCATCGCACTGTCAAAGGATCCTGTGTTCCATGGTCGGACGAAACACATTGATATTCGTTATCACTTCATCAGAGAGTTGGTGAAGTCCGAAGAAATTCATCTACAGTTTTGCAGATCCAAGGAGCAATTGGCAGATATTTTCATGAAGCCTTTGAAGGAGGAAGACTTCAGCAGATTGCGAGAGTAGCTTGGAGTCAAAGCGCTCGTGAAATCAGGTTTAAAGGAGGGTGTTAGAAATATTAACCCAGATTTCATGCCTCCGCCCAACTAGGCTCCAAACTTTGGGAGAAGTCGGATTGCGCTCTGAACTTGGGCGAAGCTGGATTGCGCTCGCGCAGTCAGGGATCTTGACAAAAGTTTGACATGACGTCACACCCACCCTTTGACAGATGTGATGTCTGATAGATCCGTTCGCCACAGAGGTTAATGTCAGTTCGACGATTGGTCAGAAACCCTAGTTGAGGGTCTGTCAAAACCTTTCAGAGGATAACCTCTATCCTCCTCTCCCCGTGGCTATAAAAGACAGTTCGGGTCTTTAGACAAAGTGTGGAAGAAAAAGCGGAGAGAGCAGAGAAAGAGAGGAGAGCATTTCAGTGAGCAGTGTGGCTCACCTGTTTAATGTCCGAGAAGTCGACTCGACATTTGTTTTTGTCTCAGTTTATCCTGCAGCTTTAGTCTGCAGATGTTAGTTTTCCTCAATTGAGGACTTTTGTAACCTTCATATGAATAAAGTTTGTTGTTGTTCAAGGCATCTATAGGGTTTGCACTTATCTCTCTGTGTTAAAATCTGTTGGTCACTGTACAAATCGCCTCAAAGTGATTTCGTTCGGGTTATATAAGTTAGAGCTCAGATCTGAAACATTGCACTCAGATCTAGTGTTTCTCTCTTCCGTACAGTCCTTGCCAAGCCAAGCAAACCAACGCCGCAGCCGCACAAGCCTCGGGACAGGAAAAATCTGCAAGGCAGAAAATTGGCTAAGTCTGGAGCTGTCCACCAGACTGCGCAGCGAAGTCGGACTTCGCTGCCTTTGACTGGCGCAGTCAGGCGTTGACTGACAGCTTTCCGGACTTAGCATTTTTTGAAGAGCGCAACCCGACTGCGCACTTCCCCGTGCGCAACCCGATTGCGCAACTTTCGGGAGCACAGCCCGGTCGCACAAGTTTCGGGAGCGCAGCCTGAGTTCAGCTGCGCAGCCTGACTTCGGGGCCCTTCCCTCCTTCTCCCTTGCGCACTTCACACTCCCCTCCTTCGCCCTTCCCGACGGCTGAGGGGAAATACAAATTAAAAATTTCCTTCAAGCATAAGTGTTTGCATTGGAGCTTGTGGGACTTGCTGTGACAGATGCAAGAACATCTGAGAATACACATACCTGTCCGTGTTATGCTAATAAAACATGCCTCGTTATAGGACTTATTTTCGAGGTAATCTTTGATATTCTCTGTAGGTGTGGAGGAGCGTTGTTTTTCAATGATTTTTATGTATGATCTATAATCTAATAACATTTCATTCATTAATATGATGGATGTTGCTTACGGTACGGTGCAGAAACAAGAGTCCTTTGTGGTAACTAAATGGTCAATGGTGATAATTTCATTTTATTCATCTACATTTCTATTGCAAAAAAAACGATTTAACTCTCAATTGGCTTTTTGATATGTTTACAGCTAAGGTCAGATGAGAAGAAACACCATTCTTCTCATGAGCACCACCATAAACATAGCCGCAAAGATTGATATGCCCTATGAAAAACAATATCTGTTAAAATTATTTTTGGTCTCATGCTGTTTCATGTAATTAAGAAGTTAGCAGCTTTTACTTACTTTGAATATGTATATATATAAAATGGGAATGCAACTTTTTAAACGGGTGTTCACAGACTGCAAAGTTGTTTGTGAGCGAAGATGCGAGGAAGCATTAGAGCTTGAGGGACTTGTTGTGACAGATGCAACTGTGTTCCTCCTGGTACATATGGGAATACACATGCCTGCAAAGATGCCAGGAAGCATCATGGCATAAGGCGTTGCATTAGAGCTTGTGTGACTTGATGTTACAGATGCAACTGTGTTCCTCCTTACTCCTGGTACATCTGGGAATACACATACCTGCTCATCTGGGAATACACTTGATTTCTGCCATATTTGGACATACAAATATCAATTTTAAATGGAAAATATTAGCGGTCACTACACGGGAATCATCCTGTTTTTTTTATAGAGCTGATGCCCCTAGATAGTGGTAAATTTTAAAGCTTATATGCCCGTTCGTGAATATTTTAAGAAGTTGTTGGTTTTGTCTAATAAGTAATTTGGCAAACAATGAGCATATATAAATATGTAACAAGCATTGATTAAGACACATTAGTTTTTTTAAAATATTATTTTTTTATTTTTTTATATTTTTATATTTTTTAACTATATTAACTTTATCCTTAATAGTATTAAATGTATAGATTATTTTATGTGAAAGAAGTGTTTTGTAATGGCTATATGAATTTATAGAAACTATGTTTCATTTAGTATGAGAGAAGTTTGAAATAAATTTTGAGTGCAACCTCAAAGAAGGCTAAAATGAAGCATAAGGCATGGAGTTTTTGAGATGAAGATCATGTCCAATAAAGATCATGTTTTCATTTCTTTTATTTAAAGTAATTATCAATATATAAAGTTGAGGTTAGAGCCAAGTTGAAGTAACATAAAGAAGGACGTTGAAGATGTGTCTTTTATTTATATGTAATTATAGTTTTTTTGTTCTTGAGTTAAATGTGTCATTTAAATGAAATTAAAATAACATGGAATTGTTGAGAATGGATAAAGGGATTTGAAGCCCACACATTAAACAAGAAGGATGAAGATTTACTAGTATTTGTATGGTTGAGATTTCTTCTAGTAAAATAAATTTTTAATGTAAAGGAATTAGTTTTTTAAAGCCTTTAAATAATAAAAAACTAAAAGGTTATCTCACCACACATTACTACTCATGGGTCCTCACATTTAATTTTCTCACCATCCACTATTTCTTTGTTCATGTCACCCAACATGTCATCATGCCTCACCTTTGCTCTCATCCTCATTGTCCAATAATTCTTTAGAATGGATATAATGTTATCTTTAAAAATATTATCAAGGAAAAGTAGCCTACCATAGAAGTCTATTAAGCATTCTCATGCTGGATAATAAAAAGTCATAGGAAAATATCATAAATAAATCATAATTATAGTGAAAGAGGTTAGAAAAAAAATGAGACAAAATAGCATTGTATATTCTTGTGGTCACAATTGTTAGAATGTGGAAAGAAACTATTTTTTATAGAAGGAATCCCCATAAACCTAAGCAGGCCAACAACTACCCTAATTGATTACACTATAAAATTATCCACATTGGATTTATCAAGGACAAATCCATTCCAAATGATACAACTAACAAGATAGTTGCAATAAGTGATAGCTATAAAATACAAGAGCTACTAAAGCCCAAAAATAAATAAAACAAGGTTTGTACATTTATGGGATAATTTAATTTTATGTTTCAAGATTTTCTATAATGCAATTGATTAAATTTATGTTAGAATATATTTTTTACATTAACTCTTCAAAATACAACCACTTTACTTTTGAACATTAGCTTCAATTTGTTGAAAGGTAGAAAAATATTTTGTCTTTTATTTGATGAAATATATCCAAGTTCTTCCTTCATAGTCATTAACAAAAATAATAAAATACCTACTTTTTGTTGAGTGATAAGATCTACAATGAACCATAGATAACAACATACACTAGTTCTAGTGGTGTCTTTTCCCTTCATTCTTTTCCCACTAGAAAATAATATCGATGTTGCTTACAAAAAATACAAACTTCACAAACTTGATCATTTCATTTAATAAATGGTAATCCCTTCTCCATTTGCTTATGATAGAGTAGTTTTAGCCATCAAAAATCTAGGTATCCATACCTCATGTGCCATATCCAAGATTCATCATATAAGACATTTTTTGTGGCTTGTGTTACTACATATGCAAGTCTAAGAGGGAAAAATATGTCTTGTAGAATACTCAAAAAAAATTATAAAAGGTAGAAAGGGTTTTAAAAGGATCTTTGAACCTTTTACAAGACAAGCCAAGGCTAAAAAGAGATTTTCCAAGGGTTAATAATCCAACACAGCCAAACTAGTAGCACACAAACAAGAAATCAATAGAGCTTCCAAGACCTAGCTCCACAACCACCATGGGAGAATAGAGAGAAATGGTAAAAATAGATTAAATAAAATTAAAAATGACTTCCAGGCAAGGAAGTATGACGACTGTATAGAAAACAAAAACAATAATTAACCATGCTCCAATTCTCTACCAGGAAAATTTGTTGTCTCCAGAGAGCACAAACCCTCACAGAAATCCTCCCACCAAAATACGAAGTCCAATGTGGTCCACACCTAGGTTTTCCATGAAGTCCATGGACTTATTACCTTCCCAAAAAGTATGCTAAAATGTGACATCCTCGAAAAGCAAGGCGACTCTTTTAGCTTCAAGAATCATATTTTTTGTTGAAAATTTTCTTGGGGGTCATCCTTTCATGTAATTGATGGTAGTAAGGGAGTCCCCTTCTATGAAAATTTTATGGAGTCCCAACGAGCTGGCCACTTGGATACCTTGGTAAAGGGCCTTGACTTTTGTGAAATAAATAGAGTTTACTCTAAGCCCTTTAGCATAGGCTAATAGAAAATCACCCCTATGATCTCTAATGATTTCTTCGGCACTTGCTCTTCTTGGGTTATATTTTGAAGCACCATCAAAATTTAATTTAAACCAATTAGGGGGTGGAGGAATCCAAATAGTGGACAATATTTGATTAGCCACAATAGCTAAAGTTGGATATCTAGCTGGTTTAAAATCTAGCAGATTCTCCAATATTTTCTCAAACTCCTTGGGTTTATATTATACACAACATGAGGATACATTCTCCACAATAGTCACAAAACACCTAGAAAATATAAAGCTAGCCAAATTAGATATGTTGTTAAAGGCTCTCTCATTACGCTCCTTCCAAAATACCCATAGAATATGGGTTAAGCTAAAAGACCAAAAAAATTTAAGGCAATTGGAGAAGAAAGGGGATGACCACTAGGTTAGAATATCGGGAAGGGAAAGGGGAAGGACCCAAGAGACTCCTAGAAGACTAAAAAAGGAGTCAAAATATTCCTTCGTGAATGGGCAAATATTAAAGAGATGGACTGGGAATTCATTAAAGGTGTCACACAGATAACAATAGTTGGGTAAGATCAGACCATGATTTCTATGGTTTTCCAAGGTGAGGAATTTATGCTACACCAAAAACCAAAGGAAGATATTAATCTTAGAAATGAGACCTTTACAACAACTAAGTTGTAGAGGGGCCAAGGGAGAACCGGTTCCTAAAGCAGGTAGAAAGAAAATTTAACTAAGAAAGAATTTGAAGGTTTTGCCTTCCAAAAAAGGAATCATCATTCAACTCTAGCTTAAGCACATAAATATTTATAGAATCAGCGATGCGGTTGAGGGCACAAGCTTCAATAAAAGAAATATCAAGGTGGGATAAGGATCTCTATATTCTACAATTCGAAAGAGTAACAATGAAATAAAAAACTCTAGAGCTGAAAAACCTTCTGCATAAGGCTTCAACTATAGCTAAATTAGGGTGAGAAGCTAAGGGATCATCCATCAACTAGGGATCATTCTAGAATTTTATATCCCTACCATTCCCCACTAGCCATTTTCATCCCTTATAGATCAGGTCTTTGGACTTACATAGATTCAGCTAGAAGGCTGACCTAGAGGGTAAAAATGGTGAAGTCAACAGATTGTTCTCTATATCCAAATATTTAGCCTTAATGATTCTGACCCATTCCACATATTCAATTTGGACCAGTCTCCAAGCTTGTTTTGCAATCAGGGCTTTATTCACAAGACTAGTTTTTCTCAAACCCAGACTTCCACATTGCTTTTTTTAGCAGATTTGATCCCAAACCACCAAGTTAAATATACGCTTGATCTCAGAGCTAGACCATAAAATATCTCTTTGAATCTTCTCAATTCTTTGGAGGATATTTCCGAGCATCTAGAAGAGTGACATAAAGTGTATAGGAATTCTCTATAGGGAGGTATTAACTAAGAGCACCTTCTAAATCTAGCTTAAAATAGCTCCCTTCTAGCTAGCAAGTTTCTACTGGATCCTTTCAACCACGGGTTCTCAAAGATCCGGTTTATAGTAGCATTTGAAGAAAGATAATTCAAGATACGTATAGGATAGGTAGGCCACTTCATAGCCAATAATATTGGCTATCTTCCTCTGTTTGGCCATCAAAGTATTGAGAAATAATAATTTACTTTTTTTGAAATTGACCTATTGACCTGTCGCTTTTTTAAAGTCGAGGATAATAGATTTAATAGAGCATGCTTGAATAACAGAATCCAAAAAAGAGATCAAGGTATCATCTACAAATTTATGGTGAGATATAGTGTTAGAACTCAGAGCAGGTTTAATGCCCATAATATTAGGATTTGTAGTAATAGAGCGACCTAAAACTTCTACCATAAAAATAAATATGAAGGGAGATAGTGGATCTCTTTGATGAATACCCTTGTTACTATTGAAATAACCTATTGGGAAACCATTAACCAACACAAAAAAATAAGCTAAAGAAATACACAAATTGACTAGGTCTATCCATTGCTTAGAAAAACTAAATTTTCTTAGCACCTTTAGTAAAAATTCCTAGAAGACTCGATCATAGGCTTCAGTTATGTCTAACTTGAGGAAATCCCCTACTCTTTTGCTTTTATCCAACGAATGAATAAGCTCATGGATAACAATAACTCCATAAATAATTTGGTGGCTAGGCACGAAGCCACTTTGGGTAGGATCAATAAGAAGAGGGAGGAGTGGCTTGAGCCTATTTGCCAAAACTTTGGTGAAGATTTTTTGAATTGTGTTACAAAGGTTGATGGATCAAAATTTAGAGAATTTATTAGCCCCTATAGATTTTGGAATCAAAACCAAAAAAGTAGAGTTGAAATTCCTAAGAAAAATAGTTGAGGACTGGACACTTCTAAGGGCTGCACAAATTTCCTTACCAATTATATGCCAAAAAATTTGAAAAAAAATGGGAAAAAGCCATCCATTCCTGGAGCTTTTAAACCAGCCATATAAAAGTGTATGTTTGAACCTCTCATATGAAAATATCTTGATAATATCATTGTTGGCTTGAGCATAGAGTAGATTTGGAATATTTCTCAACAATCTCTCTTCCACTTCAATATCTCCAACAAGATAATCATAGAGTGAGGATTGGAAGGAGACAACTTCACTCCTTATCTCTTGAATATCCTTGGTGATAGACTCGTTAGATATGAGAACTTATCTAATTTTTTTATAACCTCTATGTATTAAAGTAGATTAGTAAAAATATTTATTTTTGTTTTGCCTTCCTTAAGCCATAGGGATCTGGATTTTTATTTTCAAAAAAGTTCTTCTCTGCTTAGAATGTTGTGGAGATCTACCAGATTAGACAGTTCCTCCACTCTCTAGAATACCAACTTTTGCTACGATATGATTACTACCATTTTTATCATAGAAAAGACATTCATTGTTTTCAAAACTAGCATAATATCTCTCTAGTGAGCAGAAATCATGTCTTGAAAACAATCATTTCTCTTCCATAAATTATCAATCCTGTAAGTTCGTAAAATTAAGAATGTCATGCATAATATATGCCTATAGTGTTGGGGGAATGAAGTATGTACCTTATTTTAGTTTGGTGGGGGATGTTTAAACATTTTTATTTCATCCAAACTAAGTGTAGAATAAATAAATAAATTAATTAAATGTTGGAAATGAAATGCTGAAAAGAAATGTACAAGAAATTAAATATACAAAAAATAAAACACACAATAAAAATTAAATAAATCGGTAAATAAAGCAATAAATTTAATCTACTGAAAATAAATAACAAAAATAAAACAGGGGAGGAATACTGTAGGGATGGGCCCAAGATCCCGCAGATAGTCCGCCCGTCTTGCCACGTAGAGATGAGGATTTGCACTCTTAATTCAATTAAACAAAGAATGAAATAAAAATATTCTTTGTGTCAAATCAATCATCGATCCTCTCCTTCAGGGAAGACCTATGCATTTATACAATGCACAACCTTCCTCTGTTACAAATTTAGGCAAGTCTATTCTAGACTTGCAGTTACAATAGATATGCAATGAATATTATCGTCATTCAATTATAACAATCATATATTAATTAAAACAATCACGCACTAATTTTACCCCCTTGCAAGATAAATCAGGCATGTTTTGTTTTATCATAATAGAATATGTCTGGCAACAATAAATCCATTCGGGTGGTTGTATTTCTTAGTGACTAATAGATTTGATTCATCCCACTATCTGTTACGCATATCATTTGTCGATAAATCACTACTTTGATTGGTTTGTAAGCATGAGAAGGAATGCTCACCTTACAAAGTGAACCGCCCAATCAAAAAATAATAGATGCTTTATTCTATTTTAATAATATTGCATAATTAAAATATCTCCTTTGTCTTCACATGCAACAATATCTATAGCCTCTTGGTCAACTGGTCCAACTCGTTTATTTCTCGTATTCTACTTCAGCCAATGGTTCATGTTCTGCTTTAGCTAGTATTTCATTTTTTGCTTCAGCCAGTGGTCATGATGTTTCCTCCTACACAAATGAGATAGCTCATGTGCTTTGGTAGCCATCCAAACTTGGTGCATATGGCGTGGAGTCAACAGTCATCTATGGTCAACATGGTCCTTCTACAACTGTCCAGTCAATGTTCACAATCATTGCTTAAGATACCTTCTTGGAACCTACTTGAGTAAGGTGCCTACTTGAGTAAGGCATTTTATTGGCACCTATTTGAGTAAGGCACCTTCTTGGCACCTACTTGGTGCCTACTTGAGTAATGCGCCAAAGTAAGGTGCCATAGTAAGGTGCCTACTTGGTGCCACTTGAGTAAGGCACCAGAGTAAGACACCTTCTTGCACACTACCAGGTCCAAGTGGGACGTAGACTTGAAAATACCAGATTAATAGTAAATATTGCACTTATACATAATTTCCACTAAAAACACCAGTGAAGCATAATACCAAACATTTTATCAATTATATGCATAAGTTATATAAAAATACATCTCACATGCTAATTAAACCAGTAATGATGCCCCTCAACAATGTATATAAAATGAGCATTTTCGGTGCTCATCACCTCCCCATGCCTAAATATTTTCACGTCCTCGTGACAACAGTCCCAGAAATATATATATATTTTCTCTTTTTTTTTTTCAAATGGCCTTTAGCATATCTATTTTTCTTTGTGGGCACTATTATTGAGCACTGTTTTTTTTTTTTATTCATCACTGCTATATATATTTTTCATTGAGTGCTACTATTTTTTTCTTTTTTTTTTATTTTGCACTCCACATTACAGATCCCTCACAATGTAAAAATGAAGCAATGCCCAATCTATTCACATGAATGCCATAGCTTTTTTTCAATTGTTTCGAGGTAATAAAATTCTTCTCATCCGAGGCATTTCATATGCTAGAATTTTGATGGAATATTTCAATAAAGAGAATTTAAAGAGGCTTCTAATGATATTATCATGGAAATGAATTTAAAAAAAACTATACACATAATTAATAAAAATAAGTATATACTTGGGTGAGTTTTGTAGATCTCGATGTGTATGATGTTGATTGTGCAAAATTTTTCCATGATGCCCGTAACCAAGGCATTCCAAAAAAAATATTTATTTATTCTTCTGGCCTTGGCTTTCCCTTTAGTCTAAGGCTTTCATTACTACTATGGGACACTATTTTATTATGGGGCATTTTTAGGTTGTGCTGACCTCCGGCTATGCTGGCTTTTGATTGTGCTGGATTGGCCTTTGTTCTGCTCTGACTTCCTGGTGGGATGGCTATGCCTCCTTGTCATGCTTGGCCTAGCACTTGTGCTAGGCACCACTGCTACCATCATTTCTTCTATCTAGAAGGCCACTTCTACTTCTTGCCATAAGTCAATGAGTTGAGGGCATAAATCTTCGAGTGGAATATCGGAGTCATCCCTCTTTCGAATGACCATGCTGACCTTGTACAACAAAAGTTCTTCAAGGGTGAGGCCAACATTCTCTTTTGAAATCATTGCTACCTCTGCCTTTGATCCGAACACCCCCCATATTTCTAACCATTTCCTCATTTTGGAAGGTTGGCCCTGCAATGAACCATATATCTCTCAAAATTGGTTGTCTATAGCAGGGTCTCATCCGAGTGGGGGTTCAGTTCAGCGAATGTGACTCTTGCATTTCTTTTGGCCCTTTTCTACGATGTTTGAGGTGTCTTTCCCTTCCTCCTATCTGGTATTTCAGTGGCCTACATCTGGTGTGAAATATATTTACTATTTATTTATTTATTCATCATCCACACTACTAACCATATCTATCGTTCTTCCTTTGAGGCATTGATTGAAAACTATGATGGCAGTGTTGTAAAATGGTGTTTGTGGTTTGTTTAAATTCTCACTGTAGCTACATGGATCCCACCACCACAATAAATTTGATTGACTCAAAATAGAGTATACACTGAATTAGTTTCCATCTCAACAACCCTCAATAATTAATGAATATATTCTACGTAATTAGGAAAATCTGGAAATGGATGTTGTTTTTGAATTTTCCCCAATGGATCCTTCCTACGCAACTTTAAAAACGTAGATATAAAATTGTGTGCCCATTCATATTGCTGACAGAGAACAAAAAATAGACCATGGAATTCTTTCAGTAGTGTTCTCCTTAAGCAAATAATGATGGAGTCTAGTTATTGTACGTGGACCTTGCACCACCTTTTCTAGAAAATAGGGGAATGTTTTTTTTCATGGGATTAAATGCCATATCTTTCATGATAATAGGCAAGGGGACTTTTTCGCATGTACAAGTGCAACATCACATCCATAAATGACCACTATTTTCTCTTCTTTTTTTTTCTTTTTTTTTCATTTGTAGGGGATTCGAGTTCACCCATCCTCTCTCCCACTTTAATTGGTGATGTCCTCATCGCCAATAACAGGCCCCTCTATACAACATGTCTTCAACCCTCTGAACATCAGGTCCCACACTAAAAAATAGGTATCCCCCAATCTAGGGAGAAGAAGTTGAGCACTACTGGGTATAGAGTGGATTTGTTGCTCTCTTCTCAAAGAAGAGCTGCAACTTCTTTTTAGCACCCAACCATCAAATTCTCCACAAAAAATTTCAAATATATGGGCACCACTCTTCCTGGTGGGAAGAGTGACATTGCTTATTGGTGCCTTCCTCCAGGTGGAAAAAGGCATGACTATACTGAGCTGATTTTAGGCACTTCCTTCCTGGTGGGATGGAAGAGCCTTTTTCACTTCACCGCACTCCTAATTGCAAGAAATGAGATATCACATCCATTGGGCCTAGTTTAAGTTGGCTCTGCCCACATATTGTGCTCACACTTATATCCTACGAGACTAAACACACAAAATCAAGAATCATATATGTGCTTGAGGCCCTAGCTCTTAGGATGCCTTCAAATTACATTCAGAGGGCACGATGACCTGCAAAGAAAAAACACACGAAAGAAGGAAAATAGGAGTCATGACTCCGTGCCTGTTAGGCCCTGGCTCTCAGGATACCTGTAGCTTGCATGCGGTTCATGATTTTTTGCAAAGAAAATGAAATTTAATGCTAAGCAAGACAGGTTATGTGTGGATCTCTTTTTTTTTTTCAATTTTTTTGGAGTAAGGTGCCTTACTCCAAAATTTTTAGGGTAAGGCGCCTCACTACGAAATTTTTAAGGTAAGGTGACTTACTCCAAAATTCTTGGAGTAAGGTGCCTTAATATGGGAGTAAGGCGTCTCCTAATTTTGATTTTGTTTTTTTTGGAATTTCCCGAGTAAGGTTCGTTACTCCAAAAATTTTTGGGTAAGGTGACTTACTCCGAAATTCTTAGATTAAGGCGCCTTACTATGGGAGTAAGGCACCTCCAAGATTTTTTTTTTTTGGTTTAGCATTGGGAGTAAGGTAGCTTACTATGGGAATAAGGCACCAAGGGGAGTAAGGCACCTCACTATGGGAGTAAGGCACCGGGAGAGCAGGGCATCGGGAGTATGGGATTAAGGCACCTTACTATGGGAGTAAGGTACCAGGAGAGCAAGGCACCGGGATTATAGAAGTAAGGAACCTTACTATGGGAGTAAGGCGCTTCCCATAATATATATTTTTTCTCGTATCCTCCTTGTGCAAGTGTTTGATCCAATTTATCAAATGTGAGGCAGTTGTGAATGGAGCTCATTGACCGTTACTTGAACATTATCTTGGCACTCTACTCTACACTTGATGTAGAATCTTTGACTCTACTTATTATGTACTCTGGTTGTAACAGTCACACACCTGGTAGCAAAACCTTCCCAAAGTTCCATAAGCATCTTGGGCTAGAAGCCTTTCACTTGATCAAGGTTACTTAGTCTACCTTTAGGTGCCAATGTTGCCAAGGCAAAACTCCGCTAGCTTTCACCTGCTATACTGGATGTTACATGATTAAGGTACATATGATAGTTCGTATAGTGTTATTATGAAATACACATATAAATCTCAATTCACAAAATCTTCATAGACACCTCCTTATTTGTCTACTTTGCACTTCACGTTGTCCTGCAAAACATAAAAGAAAAATATAAACTAAAGGCATTAAAATAAAATTCTAACTAATTTATTTTCTTAATTTTTTAAACTTTTTCATCTTCTGATTACAGGATCCTCCCCTGCTTTATTTAACGATCGGTTGGAGATTTCTCATTTCTCTTCTAGACCAAGCTAATCCTATGAAAAAAGGATACTCTCTTCCAACAAGTAACAGAAAATAAAGCTTCTATTTTTTTCTCTCCCCTACTTTATTTAGCTACCGATTGGAGATTTCTCATTTCCCTTCTAGACCAAGCTGGTCCTTGGGAAAGAGGATACTCTCTTCCAACAAGTAGCAAAATAAAACTCTATTATTTTTTCTTTTATCTACTCTTAACTTGAAGCCTTTTCAACAGAAGATTATTTTTTTTCATTAACACTGCAACCAGCGTTCATTGTGTTTTTGGTGGCAATGATGAAGGTGGAGTACTCCTCCCCCCATGCCTACATCTAAACTAGTCTTCTAAAAATCATCTCCTTCTTGATAAACTAGTTTGATGCGTTGTAGCATGAGAAGAGTATTTTTCTCCATGGCCTCACAACCAAACTCTTTCAACATAGTGGTAAAATGTGTAGGATGGAAAATGACTATCTTCAGGCTAGCAACCTAAAGAAAATATGGCATAGCAGTCTGTTAAAAATACATGCTAGTTTTTTATTCACCAGATCACCTTAAGTGCAAGTGAAGAGCATACTCCATAACAAGGTGTTCTCTTTAAATTATGCTCTATCATTTTTCCTACATTATTAAAAGAATTTAACAATATGTTACAAAGCATCAAGCTTGTAAAAAAAATTTAATCATTAAAATTAAGCTTTTGGAGGCATAATTTCCCAATATTTTCTGTATATAAAAAAAAACACATCCCTAAAAATTTTCAATTAGACCTAGTTGTGCTATTTCTTTGATTTTTTGAAACTATTCAGAACATGATGGAAATCCTTCATCGCCTGATTTTCTAAATAATACTTCACAACACATTTTATTCCTACTTCTACACTTAATTATGGTACATCAGGTTCATTCCACGTTTACTTGAGAAGCTAGAAAATGCAAACGGTTGCCTATGGGATTTGGCTCTGACTATGCTGGAAACTATTTTTGGCCTTATAAAAATGTCCTTTGTGGACTCACACTTCTTAGGTAAAATTTCTATAGGTATTTTTAAATGGGATTTATACCTGACCTATAAATAAGAACACTACAGTTTAGACACTCCCCGACAACAACACCAAAATGGTGAGTAGAAATAATATCTTGAAAAATAATCATTTCTCTTCCATAAATTATCAATCCGATAAGTTTATAAACTTACGAGTGTTATGCATAGTATATGCCTACAGTGTTGGGGGAATGAAATCGTCTATACTTATTTTAGTTTGGTGGGGATGTTTAAACATTTTCATTTCATCCAAACTAAGTGCAAAATTAATTAATTAAATGTTGGAAATGAAATGCTGAAAAGAAATGTACTAGAAATTAAATGTACGAAAAATAAAACACACACAATATAAATTAAATAAAGCAGTAAACAAAGTAATAAATTTAATCTACTGAAAATAAAGAAAAGGAATAAAACAGGGGAGGACTACTACAGGGAGTGGGCCCAAGCTCCCACAAATAGTTTGTCTAGTTAGCTACGTAGAGCTTGATCGAATAAGAGGAGTTGCACTCTTAATTAAATTAAACAAAGAATGAAATAAAAATAATCTTTGTTTCAAATTAATCATCGATCCCCTCCTTCGGGTTGTGCATTTATACAATGCACAACCTTCCTCTATTAAAAATTTAAGCAAGCCTATTCTAGACATGCGGTTACAATAGATATACAATGAATATTATCACCATTCAATTATAACAATCATATATTAATTAAAACAATGAATATTATCACCATTCAATTATAACAATCATATATTAATTAAAATAGTCATGCACTAATTTTACCCCTTGTAGGATAAATCAAGTATGTTTTGTTTTATCATAACAGAATATGTTTGGCAACAACAAATCCATTCAGGTGGTTGTCTTTCTTAGTGACTAACCGATCTGGTTCATCTCACTCTCTATTACACATATCATTTATCAAAAAATCACTATGTTGATTGGTTTGTGAGCGTGAGAAGGAATGCTCACCTTACAAAGTGAACCACCCATTAGAAAGTAATAGATGCTTTATTCTATTTTAATAATATTGCATAATTAAAATATCTCCTTTGTATTCACGTGCAACAATCTTCGTAGCCCCTTGGTCAATTGGTCCAGCTCTTTTATCGCCCGTATTCTGCTTCAGCCAATGGTTCGTGTTCTGCTTTAGCCAGTAGTTCGCATTTTGCTTCAGCCAGTGGTCATGTTGTTTCCTCCTACACAAATGAGATAGCTCACGTGCTTTGGTAGCCATCCAAACTTGGTGCATATGACGTGGAGTCAACAGTCATCTATGGTCAACATGGTCCTTCTGTAGTTGTCTGGTCAACATGCACAATCATTGCATAAGGTGCCTTCTTGGCACCTACTTGAGTAAGGTGCCTTCTTGATTCATACTTGAGTAAGGCACCTTTCTGGTGCTTACTTGAGTAAGGTGTCTTCTTGGTGCCTACTTGAGTAAGGCACCAGAGTAAGGCACGTACTTGGTGCCACTTGAGTAAGGAACCAGAGTAAGGTATCAGAGTAAGGTACCTTCTCACACACTGCCAAGTCCAAGTGGGATGTAGACTAGAAAACCCCAAATTAATAGTAAATCCTGCACTTATACACAGTTTCCACTAAAAACACCAATCAAACATAATACCAAATTTTCTATCAATTATATGCATAAGTTATATAAAAATACATCTCACATGCTAATTAAACCAATAATGATGACCCTAAACAATGTATATAAAATTAGCATTTCTTGTGCTCATCACCCTCTTCAATATGTTGTTCTATGCTCAACAAATTATGAGCTAATCTAGGTACATATAAAAAATCATGAATAAACTTTATTTTACCTTGTTTGTATTAATTGCAATGGTGCTGTTCCTCATCACCTGAAGTTCCTTATTAAATGCATACATATTAGAAATATGTTTTTGTTTCCTTATTAATAAACAAAGAGACATGGCAAAGCAGTACTCAAAAAATGTAAACTAGTTTCAGATTCACCAGATCACAAATGTGCAAGTGAAGAACATACTCCTAGTGCTGCAAGATTTCTTATTCACCAGACCACATTATGTGCAAGTGATGAGCATAATACCAAAAACAAAAATTTATTATAAAATAGAAGGATAATAAACTTAAATAAAGATATAAGATAGGAAGGAACAAAAAATATCTGATTGAATTTTTATTCCAAAAAGAAGTGATACATCTACAAAACTTTGAATGCAAAAAGAGTACATTGGATTTATCATGGACAAATCCATTCCAAATGATACAACTAAAAATATAGTTGTAATAAGTCATATCTATAAAATACAAGAACTACTAAAGACAAAAAAATAAATAAAACAAGGTATGTGACTATACATTTATGGGATAATTTAATTTTTATGTTTCAATATTTTCTATAGTGCATTTGATTAAATTTATGTTAGAATATTTTTTACATAAAATATTTAAAATACAACCACTTTACTTTTGAAAATCAGCTTTAATTTGTTGAAATATAGAAAAGGATTTTGAATTTTATTTGATGAAATATATCCAAGTTCTTCCTTCATAGTCATTAAAAAAATAATAAAATACCTATTTTTTGTTGAGTGACGAGATCTACAATGGACCATAGATACCAGCATGCACTAGTTCAAGTGGTGTATTTCCCTCCATGTTTTTCCTACTAGAAAATAATCTCGATGTTTCTTACTAAAAATACAACTTGTAGAGTGGAAAATTGGTGCACCTAACATAGGGAAATGAACTGCATCTATTGTTCTAATCAAGCATTCAAAAACAAAAATAAAGTGAACAATAAATGATAAATATTTGAAAGGAATGGGGAGTTCTCTTTATATTTATAAATCTATAAAATATATGGTTACACAATGTCCCCTTTAGGGTTATCAATTTGATACAATTCAATTACAATGCTGAAGGATACAATCCTTTCACAAATCTATGGCGCACTTTCAGTGTTTTCCTCACTCATGATTGAATCATGGGTTTTTGTTATCACGGAATGAGCTATCATTCTTCAACTTTGTTGATTATTCCTCATGCACTAGAATACATGTACCTACACACAAGAAATTAAAATTGGTTAATAGCATGTGTAGATTAAGCTAATATCCATGAAATGCATGAAACATACACTACAAAAATTATAATAGAGAATGCAAAACTATTCCAAATGATATAAAAACTTAGCATGATGTCTATTATATACTTTTGTAATGATATGTGTAGAAATTGAAATGAAATTATGATTAGAATTTGTGGTCATCCGTAGGTGGGCCAATTAGGATTGTCATTACAAAAACCCTAATTGATGGTCCAAAATTGCTTCAAATTTCACCAAATTCAAGTATGATGCTAATATACTACTCTAAAATTGATCTACACTAAATTTTATTTAAAATTTTGAAGACAATTCATGGCCATCCCAGGGTGATCTATTTATGACTGTTAACCATCCCAAGTGGGGATGACCAAAAAACAAGGTGGTTTTTACCACCCATTCCAATGGAATATGGTCTAGAATCCTCCTTGGGGTGTTGTAGTCAAATTTGGTTATTTTATTCATAGGAATGGATGGATTTTTTAAGGTATGTGCATATTTGGAGATGCCTTGGAAATGCCTTCTATTGATGAAGTTTCCAAGGGTAAATACAAGGGTAAAAGGTGAGGGCAAATATCGGTAGAACTTCGTGGTGAATACTTGCAAAGAGCTCTCTCTAACATTGAGTGGAATAACTCCAATTTATAGCCCAAGAGGGAAAAAGAGGCAAAGGGGCAATTTGGGGCATGTAAGGTAGGTGCCACCACTTGTCAAAGCCCTTGCCATGCATTGGGAGGAAGAGGCCTCCAATTTGTAGTTTGTGATGGCCTCGTCAGTATCCCAATCTATCATAAGTCATTGGGTGAGAGATGGTAGAAATTGATTGCCATTTATCCCACCCTTGAATTTTTTTGGGGCCTAGACCATGTTTGTACCACCCAAAGACAACTACTTGTGGCCATCCTAGGGTGGGATGACCATGAACTATGGTCTTCTCGGGGTGGGATGGCCATAGCTACATGGACCAAAACTTTCTAAAAGTTGGGTAAACCTTCACAAAATTGGTTAGAAACCCTAATTAACCCCTGAGGGTTTCCCAATGGGGCTATATGGTATCTATAATAGTGGATTCATTATAATATTATTCGATTTACACAATTTTAGTGTCTATAGATGCTCCTTTTTTAGATGTGTTCTGTGAAATAGAGCGCAGAGAAAAAATAGATGACTAAATCATCAATTTATTAAGAGTAATAAGTAACCTAATAAAATTTAGATGCCTCCATTATGAAAAGAGCATACATTCTTGGAATCCTTGATTTTGACATAATTGAAGGATTAATTTTGGTATACCTTTCAGCCACACTATAATGACAGTTTTAGGGGCTCTAAGGTATACTTGGTCGTGGTTCCTTGTTTTATAAGCATGGGATATGTGTCCCAAGGATTTAAGGATATAAATTCTTTGTTTTTATGAATTGGTGCTGAATTATTTGCCCCAGAATAGACTTCAAATTTATCTTTGGCAATGATTATTTTGGATGTATGTAAGCAAGTTGAACTTTTGAGTGTTTAACTATTGATTTTGATTATGAATTCATTATTATGACTACCCTCTCAAGTGATGAGTCTATGAGGGCAAGACCAATTATTAAATTTATGATTCATTTGAACCATATGACTAGATTGAGATTATCCTCTATTTTATCCATTGTAAGATTTATCAATTTTATGAGGATTTTGATGGTTTTTTTGATATTTTATCTTAGAAAAAATGAATACCTCATTTCCTTGGATATTTCCAGCCACAATGGCCTTCTTAGATATTTAATTAGATAATTTTATATTCATGCATGAATTATTTGTGTTCATTCTTGATCCTTTGTGAATTTTATCAATTTTGACCTATTTTTGGTGGTTTTTAGGTCATTTTCTTGATCTTTTTAGCTATTTTTGTGGAATTTTTTGGTGGTCATCGTAGGGTGGAATGGATGCATAGTTTACAGTAATCCTAGGGTGGTATGGGCAGCCAATTGGCTGGCCATCCCACCCTAGGATGATCATGCTCATCCTAGTGCTTTTTAAGCTCAAAATTGGTCAAATGAGATTATTTTCACACTTCTAACTTGGTAAATTGAGAGGTGAGGAGTAGGAGAGTGATTGGAAAGAGTGGAGCACTAATGAAACCATCCCATAGTCACCATGAGAAATCCATAGGACTTTATGAGTGGGGGTTCTGGTACGAGATGGCTAAGGGCTACATTTGCCCCTATAATATCTTGAAATTAGAGATGTAATAATTTTTGCATTTTTCAACCACACACACAAAATATCAGTAAAAAAACTATATTAGTGATAGAATTTAATAATTTGTGCTTTTATTCTTGGTGTGTGTGCCATTAATTTTTTTTTTTAATGTTTTTATGTTGTTTTATACCTATTTTTAGAGGCTAGGAAAGCCCTTTTTAAGCATTTTTTGGGACCATCCCTTGGTAGGACAGTTGCCAATTTGGGGTCCATCCTTGGGTGGGATGACCATAAATTTGGGAGAAAAATGTCTCTTGTTTGATATGTTTTTACCATTTTTAGGTAATTTTTTTAAATTTTTGTTGCATTTTTATTAGGCTTGCTTGCCTTTGTTAGGTGGTCAAGAGTCGATGTCAAGTTCAGAATTTTTTTAAGACTACAAAGAACTTATTGATAGAGGATGACTGGAAATGTCTTGACATCATTGGTATTAAGCAAGTGATACGGTTAGAGCCAATGGTGGATGACAGATCCTATTTGATCTTGTTGATAGATCTGTGGATCCCTCGCACCAAAACCTTTCACTTATCGACTGGGAAGATGATAGTAATGCTAAAGGATGTCTACCAAATTTTGTGTAATTTTATAGAGGGACGTTCGATTGTAACTACTCATCGTAATCTTAGAGATATGATTTTGTAGAGATACTTTGTAGTAGACTAGTCAGAGAAACTACAAGACTTGCTTAGTAGGGGCATCCTAGTGGATTTATGGTATGAGGTAGAAGTACTGACTATGAAATATACCTTACTGATGACACTAATCTCCAACATATTGCTACTAGACTTGTCAAGATCCAAGTTCCCCTAGAAAATTTTGGAGTTGTAATTTTCACTTGTGGAGTGTACCATAGAGAGGTTGTTAGTGATGGCTTGGGACACTACTTTACTGGAACAACTATATGACAAGTTGTACAAGATTTTTCCCGTTGGTAAAAAATATTGGGATGTAGCTTTCTAATGCAGGTGTGGGGATGGCAACACATTGTTGTGGATCGACCATGGGGACTACCCTAGATGGCATGGGCATAGCTTGTAGATAGGGATATAGACTATGGGATTCTATGGTAGTGAGACCATGAGAGGGGTCAGATTCATCCCTATGTAGGTACAATTTATCATTATGCATTGTTATTTGCATGGCTCAGGGTATAGGAGGTTACTTGAAGACCGTACATGGATTGTCCAACATGGCTTGAGGCTGAGGCATAACTTTGCTAGGTAAGGTGATGGAGATGGTTAGTTGGTTGACACAGTATTGAGTGAGAGTGATTTTGGTATGCTCAAGTGCTAAGGTAGTTTGGGCTACGCTAGGGGTTGCCTAGCAAGCCAATGATCTATCGATGTTGTGGAGACGAGAGGATACTCACTTGGCCTAAATATGAGGTAGTTGGAGAGGAGGTAGATCTTACAATAGATGTCTCTAAGATATATGATGAAGGGACTACAATAGAGTATGAATTATAGTGAATGATGCGCCAATGGCTAGGGGAGGGGTCACTAGGAGGTGATACAACTACAGTGACAAGGGAGGCTCATGAGGATCCTCGAAATGAGGGACACAAGGAGGCTCTAGATGAGGAGGATCCAAAATTAGATGGGTGACATGTGCATCATTGGGTACAGGATGAGTGGATATATCTCATTGATGTGCAAGATCCATAGGATGACTATGGTGAGGATGAATTTGATGAGCAGGGAGTGCAGGCATACTTGGTCGCACAAGATTAAACTATCATTGATCTACAGGGTAATATTATTAGAGGTAGTTGAGAGCATGTAGAGGAGAGGGCTCTCCTATAGGCACAAGTGTAGAGTGCACAGGTTGATATTGATAGATAGGCAGTAGAGTTAGCTACTCTTCAATCATAGGTTAGGGTAGGGAGCCCTAGCCATGGGGGATCTAATAGTGGTGAGATGGTCAAGCTATGGGAGGTTGTGGTATAACTCTAGATCTTACTTAGAAAGTACCATGCACATCACTAAGAGGACATTGCCTACACATAATATTTGGAGGATGAGATAGTATGCCTTACAGGGCACTTACCAACTCTCTCTTCTTCTAGTGGGTCCCAATAGAGTAGGAGTGGTATAGGATAGTAATCAGGTAGGATGGGAGAACCTAGATCTACGAGGATAGTAGATAGGGCTAGGTATAGCATATCTAGGAGCTCTTAATGCACACCAGCTGAGGGTGGGGGTGAGAGTCATAGTTTTGATCATGTGTGATTGTGGATTTTGAGACTCAATGGTTCTTTTTAGCATTTTGGTAGCCTGAGGTTTGAGGACCCACTTTATTATAGCCTACGAATAGCTTTTGGATTATTATATATATATATTTTATCCCATAACATACACACACACACACACACACACACACACATATATATATATGAGTTTTTCTATTATCATCATGTATTTCCTTATTGCTTTATTAAATGTATGTAATGCTTAGGTTTACTTTACTAATGCTTTTATGGATGCTTATCATGGATGCATGTATTGTAATATGATGTGATTTATGATATGTACCTGAGTGTATGTATAATAAAATGGATGCTTTTTTAATCTGTATGATGAGTTATAAATACTATTTGATACACTAGATGCTAGCACCATAGATTGTATAAATTTCATCTATTCCTTTTCACTTTTATCATGAGATTATATAATGTGTTGTGAAAATGTAAATTGAAAAACATGTGAGAATATGATATGTAATATAATGATTAATATGAGGTTATATGATGTCCTTAAGGTTTTCATGAGGCTCAAACACTCTAGTGATCTAGTCAAAAGTTGTATAGTAATTATGCAAGACTTTTAGGCAAGGTATAAATCTTCTAGGATGATAAATATATTCAATATCCCTATGTGTGCATGTGAGTTCATTGCTATGATAGCGCATAAAATTACCCTAGCACCAAAAAATATTGATGCAGCCAATCTATATTGAAGATCATCCTATGAGTAGCATTATCCTGATTTTTGTACGTAGTTGGATTAGACCACTAGGTAATACAAGCTACCAAAAGCTAGCTCATTCGCATGCAAACATTGGTATGTACAAAAGTAGGTTGCTAATGTGATAGATATATCATCATGCATAAGGACACTCCCATTTCTAGGCATGCTTGATGCCACCCAACCTGTAATGAGGATCACCTTATGGTTGTCAAATGTTGAGAATTCTAGGGATTCAAGTTCAATAGTCCTTTATTTTCTTTTATTTTTGAATTGTGCTAGGGATTTTCTCATTTTTATTTGGTGAGCAAGGGATTTTGGTAGTGGTGAGAATAAATATTTATTTTCCTTTTTACTTTTTCTAATGGTGCAAACCACTATTTATTTTGAATATTTTTAGTGGTAACAACCAATGTTTATTTTTCTATTTGGATACTTACCCCAATTTGATGTGAAGAAAGGAATTTTGATTATTTTAGATAAGGAGGAGTTTGTCATTTTATCAATTCTCAACATTTCTAAACCATTCACATAGAGGAATGAGCGAGGTAAACTTTTCTCTTAGGGTAACATGTACCCCTTTGTAAGTTTCATATTTCCTTGTCCAAAACTTGGATTTATTAATGTGAAAATGTGTTGGTATTATGACATATACAAGGTACAATCTAAGCAGGATTGTTCATTCTAAGAATTAGGATAGATTTATACAAAATCTGAAGAGAAAACTAGAGATGGTTGAGTGATTGAAAACCCTAAATATGGCTTATAAACAATGGCTAGGTGAAGGGACATAAACACACATATGAAAGGTGGAAAATGATAATTATAATGTAAATAGGCATTAACACTGAATTTGACAAAAGTGATCTCTAAAGGATGCCTAATGTACACACCTTATGCTAGACATGTATGATCAAGTCTAAAAATACACAATGCAATTATGGGTATGCCTGATGCAAGTGATTTGAATAATGCAATACTATAAAATTTAATGCGATGCAATTTATGTTTTCAATGTTTTAATGATGTTTTTAGATTTTGATATATATATATATATATTTGACCAATAGTCTTAATGGATGCCATTGGGGCTTTTTGGGTGACCAAAGAGTTTATAGATACCTATGGGGAATTTTGGATGCCCAAAGGGCTTTATAGGTGCCTTTGGAGCTTTTTGGGTGACCAAAGGGTTTGTAGACACATTTGGAGCATTTTGGGGTGACCAAATGGTTTGTAGACACCTTTAGAGTATTTTAGGGTGACCAAAGGGTTTATATATACCTTTAGAGTGTTTTGGGGAGACCAAAGGGTTCATAGACACCTTTGTAATGTTTTGGGGTGATCACAGGGTTTGTAGATATCTTTGGAGCATTTTGGGTGACCAAAGGGTTTACAGATACCTTTGGGGATTTTTAGGGTGACCAAAGAGTTTATAGATACCTTTGGAGTGTTTTGGGGTGACCAAAGAGGTTGTAGACACCTTTGGAGCATTTTGGCATGACCAAAGGGTTTGTAGACACATTTGGAGCATTTTAGGGTGACCAAAGGGATTATAGATATCTTTGGAGAATTTTGGGGTGACCAAAGGGTTTATAGATACCTTTGGAGCATTTTAGGGTGACCAGAGGGGTTATAGATATATTTGGAGTATTTTGGGGTGACTAAAGGGTTTGTAGACACCTTTAGAGTGTTTTGGGTGACCAAAGAGCTTAAAGATACCTTTGGAGCATTTTGGGGTGACCAAAGGGTTCATAGATACCTTTGGAGCATTTTGGGGTGACCAAAGGGTTTATATATACCTTTGGAGAATTTTAGGATGAGAAAAGGGTTCATAGATACCTTTGGAGCATTTTAGGGTGACCAAAGTGTTTGTAGACACCTTTGGAGCATTTTGAGGTGACCAAAGGGTTTATAGATACCTTCAAAGTGTTTTGGGGTGACCAAAGGGTTTACAGGTACCTTTGGAAATTTTTAGGGTGACCAAAGGTTTCGTAGATACTTGTGGAGTATTTTAGGATGACAAAAGGGTTAATAGACACCTTTGGATCATTTTGGGTGACCAAAGGACTTATATATACCTTTGGAGCATTTTAGGGTGACCAAAGGGTTTATATATATCTTTGGAGCATTTTGGGATGACCAAAGGGTTTGTAGATGCCTTTGGAGTACTTTGGGGTGACCAAAGGGTTCGTAGATACCTTTGGAGCATTTTAGGGTGACTAAAAGGTTTATAGATACCTTTGGAGCATTTTGGGTGGCCAAAGGGCTTTGTAGGTGCCTTTCAAGCTTTTTGGGGTTGACCAAAGAGTTTATAGATACATTTGGATGGACCCCCTATCTATGGAACTCCTATATATAGGTTGTCGCAAGAATTGTGAGGGTGGTTGTGGTGGAGGTGGAATGACCAGTGGTGGTCTATGTGGAAGATGATGAGCTTTCTCTTCAAGTGGTAAAATTTATCGCCATATGGGATGTTGCACTGGGAACATATGTAGGTACAATTATTCTTCATCATCTAATGGGATGACCTACTCATATTAATCATCTGAACTAGGGTAGTTGATGGGTGATATGCCATAATATGATTCATCATCTATCATCCATTCATTAGGGGGACCTTGATCCTCTTCCTCATTATCATATGGAAGTGTATGCAAACCTTCACATTTTTTAAAATATTGGGTGAAATAACGAGATATCCCTTGATATATCATATTTGTGGTAAAATAATCCCCCAAAGAGTGGGAATTATTAGGATTAGCATAGGTATCGCACGCAAGCTCATCCCTATAGTTCAAACATAGACGTTCTAAACTCTCTATGAGTACATCAAGGGGTATAGGCTTGTTGTATCCTAAGGCAAATTTATAATATGGTAATTGATATTGTGGATGGCAAGGAACACAGGTGCATTTTTCATAAAACACCGGACCATAGCCATGCTAATAGCAATGATGGAGATATTGCAAGGCATAGTCAACATTGGACATGTAATTTATATCCTCAGAGAAAGGTTCCTCATCTTATTATTGTTGAGGAGATGGTAATATTCCATATTCAATACCCCCATATATGAAATTTATTTGATTGGGAGGTATACCAAGAGGGACAATGGTACCTATGGTAATATGAGGGCATCCCATGTATTTTACTATCTTAATGGTTGGAATAGTGATGAGTTTCATCAAACACATCATTTAATCATTATAATTGTCAGTCCAGGGTAGTGTCCAATGGTTGTATATGATAGCAGAGTTAAGCAACTTGGAGATCAGTTTACTCAAGAAATGGCTTTATTGATGAGATTAGTCAGTTTTGGGAGTTTTTGGTGTCACTTCTAATCCTATGAACTGAATTGAACTCCTAATTACAATTGTTGAAACCAAATTGCAGAAATGGAAATATTGCAAAAGATTGAAACTAATTACTCTTGCAAAATCAAAAATAAAAGAATTGAAACCTATTTATTCTTGCAAAATGGAAATTATAGAAAGTAACTCCTAAGTATATAAACAAAATTAAAATAATGAAATGAAATTTTGCAACATCAAAACAAATAGAAAGCAATGAACATAAATAGGAATACCAAGAACTGGAAATAATTGTTGAAAACAGGGAAATAAACTATTGTAAGAAATGCCAAGAACACTAAAGTGTTGTAAGAAAAATCCTACACTAGGTAACCAATTTTCATGCACATACATCCATACTACAAGCAATAATACTACAGTTAACAGATGAAATAGAAATTGACAAGTTTTTGCTAACCTGTTGTAGCAAGAAATGAATATAAACTGTCAAGAGTTGATCCTTTCCTTGGGTTTGGAAGTGGGCCCTTGCTCCCTAATACAAAAGAAGGTAAGAAAACTAATCTAAAACTACCTAATTCTCACTCTATCACTCAAGAGAATAATTGAATTAAGAAATTGCACTTTTTATTGAATTTGAAAGAACATTGCAACAATGTAGGAAAAATCCTGCAAAATCACTTCTCTATTACAACTGAAATAAATGTTCCATTCCTATACTTCTATGCAAATATATATATATATATGCTCAACCAATATGGGAGCTTGTTATTTATACTATTCTATTACATATGTGGATTTGTTCTGTTGTTACATTTCAGGGATTCAACAACTGTTCTCAAGTTGTCCTCCTGAAATGTAGGAAACTATTATGTTACATTTTATCCATTTCACTTGCTAGGCACAACATATTGGAATAAATGTGGTGGAAGGGGTGATAAATATTCCCATACAGCTATATTAATCTTCATTTCACCATTTTTCACCTTTATGACCATTCTGTTGATGGTTTTGACCAATATTGGTCCTGCTTCGCTCATTCCAGAGCTTGCTTTAGAATATCAGGCAGTGTAACAGTTCTGACGCTTTTCAATTTCTTAGGATGATGGGTTTTACTGGCTCAGTAGTCTTATTAGGTCCTCAGAATACTTCTTCCATAGGTTATACGTGCTGGTATTGACAAATTCCAAGCCATGTCATTTTTTTACAGTTGGCTAGAATTTGTATGGTCAAATTTTGTTTTCTACATAGTCAACCCAGTTTGAACAGGTTTTGGCACATTTTTGCAATTTTAATAGGTTATAAGGCAAGGAAAACAAACATCATGATTCCAGAATAGAATACACATCAACATACATTTTTACCTATTCAAATAAATATTTACTTGCTAGGTAAATCAACTAAAATAGTGCAAAAAATGCACAAAATGCAGAAAATGGTCAAAACTGAGTGTTATGCTCCAAAAAATATAAACATGTAAATAATAGTAGATAATTCATTCCATCATCAAAATTAGAAAAAAAACATAGCATAAAGTTTATCAAATTGTTTATGAAATATCCAAAAATGGTCTATGAACGAGACATTTTCTGGCCTCATCATTTCCCCCCCAACCTGTTGTAATGCATGTCCTCATGCATTCTGTGAAGCCACAGCAACACAAAGATCTGTGTCCAGATTCCATTCTTCATAACTCAGTTTCAGCCTTGGAACCTTATAATATCCTCTGATTTCCTGCATCTGTTTGAGCCACTCCTGGAACTTCTCATCTGGTTGGGGATCATTATCAAAGAAATATGGAACATGATTTATAATAGTTGGTAGCCTATACCTCAAACCTACCCACTGATATTTTAAGTTTTGGATGATCTGTACTATACCATCAACACTTCTCCTGGACCACAACAAGTTTTTGGGTGAGATAGGCTCCCTTTTCTGAAGTGATATTGACAATTCTCCCCACCTGCTCTTACAAGCTGATAAAGCATTACCAAAATGTTGGTTACAAAAAACCTAAAAACTCATTATACAATCAATAATATTGCTGACATAAACTTTTTTGATTTTTTTCTCCCTCATCATAGTGAAATTTTCATTTATGGAGACCCTATAATTGGCATGGGAAGGCCTTATTAATAGTTCAAATTTTAGGTCCGAGGTGTAGACCAATTGGTTCATCCAAACCCCATAAGGGGGGCAGAGGTCCAAGGTTCAAATCTTGGGCCTCGTCATACTGAACGCTTGTCCCTTTCCTGGTGCTTTCAGTAGCGTAAAAAGTTTAAAATGATTGTGGCATGGTGGTTATAGGGGCGATGCGCATGAAGATTTGTGTGGCGGATTTCGAGGCGGACAGTGCAGAATACTATGGCGGCCATAAAAATCTAGACAGCCTGCCCGGATTCATGGCGGCTACCGATTCCACCATGTAAATTAAAAAAAAAACAAAAAAAAAATAGTTTGAATTTCAACTCCATTTTCTTACTTACCTTTTTCTCCTCCTCCCAATGCATCTAATTTTGTAATGTAGATATGAAGGCTCTCAACTGGATATCTCCTATGAAGATATTTGGCAAGAATGTTACATTTTTAGGTATGAAGAAGTTATGCAGAAATAACTCACAAAGTAAATTCTTTTGTTCCTCTGGACTATGCAGATATGTCTCTAAAAATTCTTCAGCAGTGTCCAATTTGTAAGGAAGACTGGAAATAATCCTCATTAACTGCCAACGAAAGTATTTTTCTTTTAAGAACAAAGTATAAAACCTTTCATGCCTTCTCCATTAAACTAGGTACTCTATAATTTGGCTTATATCTTATATATGCTCCTGTAACTTAGTTATGTCTGCATTTTGGGTTTTTAACTTTTGCTTCAAATATTTTAGAGATGAAATTTGTACCTCCATTTGTTGACACTTCAGCATCCAATGTGCTATATCCTCATTATACTTTGTGAGTGTAACTGTTTGTGGGGGCCTAGCTATCTATTGTACCCTTGGAGGTAGATCTACCTGTATTCCAATTTGTGTTGTGTCTACAAAGGGTAAATCCACTTGCACTCCAATTTTTGTTGTTTAAATTGGAGGTGAATCAGTTGTAGTTAATTCAATAGAAACTTGAGGGGAATGCACATATACATGTTCCTATACTTCCTCTTGTTCATTGGCCTCCCCAAATGCTTGTGATGTTTGTGCTTCCTGTTGTTGCAAACCATCAAATTTTTCTACAAAAGCCCATGAATCTTCATGTTCTATCATACTGAAATCCTGTTGGAAGATTTGTGTTGTTGTCTCTTCTATTTCTATTCCTCTAATGGGTGATTCTTCCTCAGGTATGGATACCTCCCTATGCTCTTCTGCTAAATCCAATAGAATTCTAGCCAACTCATCTTTAGATTCAGATTCTATAGATTGTTGCTCCAGAGTTGACAACTTAGCTCTCATTTCAGCTACCTCCTATTGTAAATCAACAATAAGCTTATCCTTTTATTTTATGGAGGCTTCATGTTGCTCAATCCAACTCATTTGTGTCTTAATGACACTTCTAGAAGCATGCAACTATTCTTGTATATCTTCTTTTCCTTCCTCTGCTATGAACTCTTCTTTAGAATCAGAATCAAAATAATCAACAAGTGAAATATTATTTGTAGGCATTGTTGTATCTATGTCTATAATTGTTGTGCCTACCTCTACATCCTTTGTGCCTATATATCTTTCTTTTGTACTGATTTCTGCACTCTCATCCACAAACACTTCTCCCTACAATATACCTTCAACAAATGTATCAATATATTTTGCTTGTTCTACACCCACTTGTTGGGATAGTGATATTGCTTCTAAGTCCACTACTTCCTCCATTATTTCCTACTTTTTTAAGTCTAGAGAACCTTTGCAACCCAATAGTAGATCGTTTGATATTTTTAGGTTTTATTGGAACATATTCTGAAAATTCTAGAGTAGAATCAAATCTAGGTGTTTCTTTCTCCATTTGCCCTTCTCTGGTTGAATTGTCGGGCTGCTTAGTGGGCTATGTTGGAAAAATAGTTACATTTTTTTTAAATGTAACTTTCCTTATTTTCCCTATAGAATCATCCTTATATTTTTTTCTCTTTGCTTCCTGGTCCTAGAGTATGGAGGTCCCTGTGATGAAGGAGGAATTTCTTTTTCATAGGATTTAGTTTAAATTTTAGGTTCAGATCTTCTAATTTTTGCTTCATCTTCAGATTCAGACCTCTCAACCTCTACCTCCTCTTCATAATTGGGGATTTCATACTCCAATTAATTCCATGCAGATAAAAACCTTTCAAATATCCTAGGGTTTCTCCTAAAATGATGTTTACAAATCAATTTAATGATACCATGGTGTTTTGGAGTCCCTCTCTGCTTGGTACTGTTTGGCCATATTTTGTAACTCCTGGTATAAATACAGAGGGATATTTACTTTGACTTCAGGGTTTGAGCCACCATGCCTCAAATGTTTTAATATTCTAATATGATGTCTAGAAAAAATAGCAAATTGCCCATCACAGGTAAGGAATCAGATTACCCAAACTGCTACTTCCCCCCGAGGGCATTGTAAACTGGTTCATTACCCAGTTGCAAACATTATTATTCATTTGAAGCTTAATCTTCTCTAAACTAACTAACTATTCCTGTTAGGATATTTTTACCAGATTTCTTAATTTGTAACCCTTACAACGGTAATTAAGTGATTTGACTCAATATTTGCGGTGTTACCTGAATTTCCATGCCATTGATGTGAGCTTGGTTATTTCTGAGAGTGTGCACAAATTCTGCCACCAATCCTTTGTATTTTCCATTGAATTTACGTATAAATAACATCAGTCCTCCTTCTGTAAATATACCCAGTGATTTAGGATCTATCTGTAGATAGTCTACATTTTCTAGCTCAATTTTATTCTTCTTACCCCCCATTTTTAATTTTTTGTACTATGTTTTCTCTCAGCCTTCTGAAATAGGTCGTTCTTGGGTCTGGATCGAACAATTTGTATCTGTAAGGGCTATAATGCTTTTGGGCTACGGAATTTAATTTTTCACAACGTAGGAACATGCTTCGAAACGTGTCGAAGCATTTGGAAAATTAAATTTCCTTTTATGCATCACGTGGTAGACTTTTATTCCCCATAGAAACAAGATTTTATCCCTTTCTACTATGTTGGACTAAATAGTTATGATTTTTTGAGGTGGCAACTAATTTTTGGCATCATTGTGTACAACGTGCAAAGTTTCCTTCCACCAAAGTACCTTGTTACATGTGCCAATAAATTATTTGCATGTCACGAAGCACACGAATGTTCCCAAGATATTTTTTTATTGCAGCCTTGAAATCCATAACTTGGAACATGTGACCCAATTTATTATTTTCAACTAGTGAAATTAAAGCTCTTTTTGTGCTACATGACATGTCATATTTTTCCCCTGCTTATTCCGAAGTGTTGCATTCTGACGCTTTTTTCTCGAAGGTTAAATTCATTTCGGAGCTCAAACCCCTTTCATTCTAATATTTTTTTGTTTAGAAACAACAATATTGTTCTGGATCTTCCATCATTCTAAACCTAATCAGTATTCTTATTTCAGAGCATCATATTTTTTTAAACTCTTACAAGCTGCAATTTCCAACTTTATATGTTCCCTTCATCCTTAAAACAACCTTGACCAGATGGATATCTTTTGGATCAAACCTTATGAATGCTTTATGTACTAAATTATGACTTTACACACTACATACTAACTATCTACAATGCTTAAAATGTAAAAGGGCATGTACCTGATTTAACCACTTATCTACATTTGTACATATGGATGTTTTTGCTGACTACTAGCTGACTTTTCTATTGAATAAGACAGGTGCAGTTCTGAGAACAGAGAAAACAATGATTGTGAGAATAGATGGGACAATGATGGTGAATATTACAAGGCAAACACACCGTACAATTGGTTTTCATGCAAGCCAATTCAGAAGTGCCTCCTAAGAGGTTTTCACTTTCTGAATTATTCATTTTTTTAATTTTTTTCATTTTTTTTAATTGTTTTTATCATTTTTATTTTGCTGCAGTCGTTGTTGTATAGTGGTGAGCATTCCTACCTGTCATGCGGGTGATTCGAGTTTAATCCCCAACAACAGTGCCAAAAATGATGAGTGTCATAAAACACATCATTTAATCATTATAATTATCAGTCTAGGGCGGTGTCCAATGGTTGTATACGATAGCAGAGTTAAGTAGCTTGGAGGTCAGTTTACTCAGGAAATGGCTTTATTGATGATATCAATTAGTTTTGTGAGTTATTTGTGTTACTTTTAATCCTATAAACTGAATTGAACTCCTAATTACAATTGCTGAAACCAAATTGCAAAAATGGAAAGATTGCAGAAGATTGAAACTAATTACTCTTATAGAATCAGAAATAACAGAATTGAAACTTGTTTATGCTTGCAAAATGGAAATGACAAAAGGTAACTCCTAAGTATATGAACATAATTAGAAGTCTGAAATAAAATGTTGCAACATCAAAAAAAATAGAAAGCAATGGACATAAATAGGAATACCAAGAACTAGAAATAATTGTTGAAAATAAGGAAATCAACTATTGTAAGAAATTCCAAAAACACAAAAGTGTTGTAAGAAAAAGGCTACACTAGGTAACCAACTATCATGCACAAACATTCATACTACAAGCATTAATACTACAATTAAAAGATGAAATAAAAATTGACAAGTTTATGCTAACCTGCTGTAGCAAGAAATGAACATAAATTGTCAAGATTTGATCCTTCCCCTAGGCCTAGAAGTGGGCCCTTGCTCCCTGATCCAGAATAAGGCAAGAAAAATACTCTAAAACTACCTAATTCTCACTCAATCACTCAAGAAAATAACTGAATGAAGAAACTACACTTTTTATTGAATTTGAAAGAACATTGTAACAATGTAGGAAAAATCCTATAGAATCACTACTTTGTTACAGCTCAAACAACTATTCTATTCCTATCCTTATATGCAAGCGTCTATCAATATGCTCAAAAAATATGTAAGCTTGTTATTTAAACCATTCTATTACATATGTGGATTTGTTCTATTGCTGCATTTTAGGGATTCAGCAATTGTTCTGAAGTTGTCCTCCTGAAATGCAAGAAATTGTTCTGCTGCAATTTATCCATTTCACTTTTTGGGTGCAATATATTGGAATAAATGTGGTGGAAGGGGTGATAAATCTTCTCATACAGTTGTATTCATCTTTATTTCACCATTTGTCACCTTTCTGACCATTTTGTTGATGGTTTTGACCAATACTGGTCCTGCTCTGCTCATTTTGGATTTTGCTCCAGAATGTCAGACAATGTAACAGTTTTGATGCTTTTCGTGTATCAATTGCTTAGGATGTTGGGTTTGACTGGCTCGGTAGTCTTCTTAGGTCCTCATAATACATCTTCCATAGGTTTTATGTGTTGGTATTGACAAATTCCAATCCATGATATTTATTTACAACTGGCTAGAATTTGTATGGTCAATTTCTATTTTTTGCATGGCCAGCCCAATTTGAACAAGTTTTGATGCCTTTTTACAATTTGAACGGGTTAGAAGGTAAATAAAACAAAAAACATGATTCCATAACAGAATACAAATCAGCATACATTATTGCCTATTCAAATAAATATTTACTTGCTAGGTAAATCAGCTAAAATAGTGCAAAAAATGCATAAAATGGTCAAAAATGAGTGCTATGCTCTAGAACATATAAACATATAAATAATAGTAGATAATGCATTCCATAATAAAAATTAGCAAAAAAACATAGCATAAGGTTTATCAAATTGTTTATGAAATATCCAAAAATGGTCTATGAATGAGGTAATTTCTGGCCTCATCAAATAGTTGTGAAGTTCTTCACTAGATATTCTTCTAAACCTATGCAGTCATTAGGTGTGATTTAAATTATTTTCAACCATAATTAACTCTAATAATTTGATTAGATTCATCAAAAAATTCCACCCATATCCCTTTAAAATTTAGAATATTCTTATGCACTTTTAACCAATTCACTCCTAAGATGATATTGAATGCATGCAAAGGCGCCACATATAGATTCAAGTTGGTTTTTCCTTGTGGTAAGGAGATGTGAGGGTCAAATAGGCATTAGTCAACATGGTCGGTTTACCCTGAACCATACTTTACCTTCCAATTTTTAGCCAAAAATTCGGGTCTAATAGGTAAATCCCTCACTATACTAGATGAGATAAAGTTATATGTTGATCCACTATAAATCAAAATTTTCACATGTCTATCAAATATTTTTCCATTTAGTAAGAAAGGATTAATTTGACCATTGAGTTCAGAACTACCTATGGCAACATATATCCTATGGTTAGCTTCCTCTAGAACTTTTGGTGGTAAATACGCTATGTGGGGATATTTAATGGCATAGTAAGCTCCTTTACACACATAACATCCTGTTGGAGGAGCTCTATTTCTCTTATTGTCATTCTTAATTCTGTTCAAAAAAGTAGTTTCCCTAGCCCTTTCTTGACCTGCTGAATTTTGATCCTGTCTTCTCAAAACCTCCTTTACATATTTCATGCATTTACCATTTTGGTAATTAAATGTATTTTTTCCACTTTGCTTGTTCTGATATCCTCCTGTGGGTTTCTTATTTTTTCCTTCTCCTATTTCATAAATCCAACACTTTTTTTCTTCCGGAGTTCATATTTTTATTTTTTAGATAACTTTTGGTAATTAAAATATGCTTTTATTGTTTCTTGATTGGCTTCCTCTTTTCTTTCCAAGTCAAAATTAGTAGGTAGATTTACATGATTGTGCATATTTACTATCGTCATGATTCTAGGATGTAAGCCCATAATGAATTTTTGAGTCTTCATCTCTTCATTACTATCATATTGAGATGCATATTTTGATAATTGTATAAGTATTTGGTGGTACTCACGTACTGAATTTTTTCCTAACATAAATTTGAGAATCCACCAAAATTTTCTATGTAATATTGTCTTTTCAAGAATCTATATTTGAATTCCTTGACAAATTCCTCTCATTTGAGGTTAGTAGATTCTACTGGATGCCCTTTATTATAATATTTCCACCAACCCATGGCTACTTTAGTCATATTCATAACTACCAAAGTAGTCTTATATTTAGAGGATAGAACCATTAAAGAGAAATAGGACTCCAATTCGCTTAACCAATTCTCAGTTGATTCACCATCGCCATTTCCATTAAAATTGGAGATCACAACTTTTTTCATGTTCCTATACAACTCTTTACTTACCCAGGCCCTTCATGCACTGTATCCCTCTAGTTCCCTAGGTACATCCCATGCCTTGTCTAATCCATTTCTTATTTTCTCTATTAGGTATTCTATTACCTATTTTTGTTGGAAAATGAATTTTTTTTGTTGGGCCATATGCATTTCTATTAGGTCATATCTTCTCTTTTCTACTCCATTTGGGTTTGCAATAATTTCAAAATATTTGTAAGGCTTTCTCCTCCTCTTTCTGGTTCATTTGGAGGTGGTTCATTCAAATATTTCTTCCTTATTTCATGTTGAGGACCTTCATTTATCAAATTTATTCTTGGTCCCCTTGTAGGTATTTCAGTGTTTTCCTCCTCTCTGACTCTCATAGGGTTTATTAAGGCCCCACCACATAGCATTGGTGCCATCTTAACCTATAAGTGAAAGAGGTGTTACATTATTTTGTAATAACTAATCATTTTCACATTCATAGTCTATAACTTATGATCAAATCTACTTTGATACCATATGTAACAACCCAAGTCTACTCACTTAGTTGTCCATCTCAATCAAACAAGATAAGCAAGAAGGTTTTTTTTTTTGTTTTCAACCTACAATTTACTAAGATTTTACCATCAAGGTACCAAGTAAGATTTGTTTTACACAATATTTCATTCTGATAAACTTTAAGTAGTACAACATATTAAACCAACTTTTGGATCTTAAGGCTATTGCAGACAATCATTCAAGTGGAAGAGAGGCCACATCCTATAATTGTACCATTTAATGGAATTGAAAATCTCATTTATATCTTCATTTTCTAGCATCAGGTTCAAACCATGACATGCATTGTTCTTTAGGGTCCATAACATCTAAAGGATTGACGCTTCCTTCCCCATACCTAAACATTCTAAACCTTCAAGTATTTTTGATTCATTTTTTTCATATTGGATGTAAGAGTTCTAGCATAAATATACCATGTGTCTATTTTATTATTCCTATTTCTCGAAGTTAGATAGAACCTTTCCAATTCACTGGCCTAGGTGTTGATCACACATACTCGATGCAACTCATGATTGTTTATCCCATATCAAACATTGAGCCTATTTCTAGCTAAGTTACTTGTGTATGAGACTTATCATAATACTATCAAGCAACAATCTGGAGATGGCATCCATACCATATTATCTTTAAAGGATTTGATCTAGTCTCATGTTTTTACCAATTCTGTCAATCCAGCAATTACTCTCAAACTAGTTGTGTGCATACATGTACCTCAACATATTGCGTTTTAATTTTTCTCCTAAAGGCATCTTTATCTATCGATGCTTTAGCTCGTAGGTAAGGTATAGTAGTATTAACTTCAAACTTATAGTCTTGGAATACCTCTATGAAGTTCACTCAACCTAGGATTTTAAAGGTAAAATTTGGGTAAATTTAATCCTTGTAAAAGGTTCAAAGTCATCCCTTTACACAGGAAAATATATCATTGCTAATTAATTCTTTTACAAAACATACAAAACATAAATCATGTTATTTTATTTGCTTTCTAAACCTTCAATTTTTCAAGCACAACCTACAGATTCACTTTCACTATTTTTTTTTAAAATAAATATGGTGATCACTTCCAAGTAAATTATAAGAACTCTTAGTCAGCTTACAATTCATTCTTCAAAAAATACATGGAAATATTTTACAAGAATATAATCTCTTTGACTAATCAATAATGATTTATAAAACCACTAATTACTTAAGCTACAAATACTAATCACAAGCAAAGAAATTATCTTTCTACAAGATTAATCTCTTAATAAGATTCTAATATGTGTTTTCAGCCAACAGTAAGGCTTAACTTTCCCACATGTCTATCTATATTTTCTAAAATAAATTATCACCGTCTACAAAGAATTCTAACATTTCTTAATAAAACATACTTGCATATTCCACATAACCAAAGATGTAAAAGCATATTTTAAAACATAAAAAACAGATTATAAAGGGTCTCATCTTTCACTACCTTCAGGTCTTTAGGCTAAAGTAAAGAAAACATAATAAGAAAGAGCATATAACTCATTTACCAGTTGCAAACAAAATTAAAAAAAAAAACTAATTATTCATTTACGAGGAGCTCTCAAAGACATGCTATCTTTTAAGTTATGCAATATATATATGTCGTTCAACCACGATGAATATTGAACATAGACAATGCTACTCATACTAAACACATATATTTTTCACATGCCATCATGCAATATAAAATTATACTTCAACAATTTTTAGAGCCTTACAATCAATAAAATTATAGATCAATTTTCTCGAATTTGCACTAGGATGAACTATCCCACAACTTTCATGAGATCTACCAATGTCTCGATAAACATGACTTAAAGATATGTTTTATACAAGGTTAAACATATTTTTACAGAAAAGTTTACATAATAAGGTTGCTATTACACGGAGGCAACATGTCTAGAGCTTAATGAAATGATTTTTATTTCAAAAAGAACTGGGTTCGAGCATAGGTAATGTAGGATCATCTTTAGCTTTAGCACAATGTACTGCTTCCTTAAAAACCATCAAGAACCTATTACAGCTAGATCGGAAGAAATTGGATTTTTAGGTATGATGAGATCAGATTCTGGCTCATATTTTGGATGCATGAATTCCTAAATGTATCTATCATTCAAAATAACAAACATACAATCCTAAAATTTATTTTTCAAGCTAATCTATGCATTTATGCTAATTTATCCAAGATGAATACTTAGTCTAGGCAATGCTCATCAAGCACACATAAGTTTTTTTATAGTATATTATTCGCTATTTCAACCATAAAACATTCTTCCTATGCAGTTCTAGAAATATGTTATTTTCCCATTCAAGAACAGTGAGGATGGAAGAATCCACATATATACTTTTTTTAATTAAAACACAAGCATTATTAACTAGTTTGACCAACAAACATTTTACCTGTGCAGTTACAAAAATTCAATGTTCTTTTCTCATTCAAGCACAATGAGCATGGAATAATCCACATATTTTTTTATAATAAAACACAAGTATTATGTGCATTCTATCCTCTATACTTTACATTCAGCAACCAAGGATGCATTCCACACAGTCCATTTTTTAAGAAGTAAGCTTAAATAACAAAAGCCTACACACTTAAAGAAACCACCTAGGTTTATTACTCGTTGAAGACTTTCTTGACCTTCCTTTTACTTTAAACACCTACAACACTCTTCCAACAAGCATTCGTGGTTCCCTTCCTTCCTCTCTCCCTAGTTTATTTCATCTTATTTTCCCCCTTCCATCCATTTTTTACTTACCATATTTTTCTCCAGCCTTTTTCAGACATCACGAAAGGATGAGGATCAAATTCATTATGGTACCATTTCATTTTTTTATGCATTATCTTACCAATATCTTACCACACCAAACTTACCAAAAATCCTCAATCTTGGATTAAATACATAAACATAAGTTTCCTCTAAGTTTTAATCGACCAAGTAGCCAAGCATATAAAGGTCAATCAAATCAATATTTTAAAGTAATACGCAAAACATATTTTCATAATACATTCTAATGTTTATGCATTTGCATATATATATATATATATATATATATATTACACTTTTTATAAAATATTATACACAAGTCTAAAATAAAATAAAAGGTGGCTCCCAAGATCATCGCCACACACAACACAAACACACTATAAAAACAATAATTTTTCCAAACAAGCACACAAACTATAAAATCAAAATTCTACATGAAATGCAAGTGTGCAAACATCCATGTACTTGTGAGTCGAATCATCATTTCCCTTTCTTACCCTTTTTATTTTTCCTTCCTACTACTTGACTTCTTCTCCTTGTCATCCTGTAACTATCTTGCATCCATAAGGATCATCAACAATACCATATTTCACAAGAAAAAGATAAGATTATTATTTTTTATTATGTTTCTTCATCATGATAGGAGGGTCCTTACACCATTAACAATTACGGTTCAATAAGAGTATAACCTTCTTAGTGGAAAGAAAATCATAGATCCTATTTAACTACCTATATGAGATGATAATGAAACCAATTTTCTAGGGAACACACCAATTTGAAGATAAAGATGATGGAAATTCAACTATAGGTTTCTTTAATACTAAAAAATATGCTTATGGTAGATTAACCTTAACTTCATGAATCATATTGTAGTCTTTCTAAGATACAACAAATATATCATGGTAGAAGCTTTGGAAAGATATATTACTTTTGATGAAGGAGGACCTTCAAACCCATTACAAAGCCCTAATTCTAGTTTGATATCCCTTAATCAATTCAATTTAAATTAATCCAAGTTAATTGCCTATATGCGATGGAAGGTTATGCATAGCGACTATTTATTGCCAAATTGGGTAAAATTATGATTTTTAAAATTTGAAATTAGCTAATATTTGGGACCCATGACCAGGGCCCATTAGCTAGAAAATTTTGGGTGCAAATTTTTTTTGGGTCGATTCGCCCCAATTTTATAATAATTTGACCATTTTAAGCTTAAATTTCCAATATTACCCCTAATAATAGTGAACCTTCTACATTCGCTTGGACACTATTCACCTAGATTTCAAAACTAATTCACCAATTTTTATAAATACATTTCAGGGCTAATCCCTTACGCATAACCCTGATGCGATGATAATAAAAACCAAGTTTCCAGGGAAAACACCAATTTTGAAGAGAAATATGATGGAACTTCAGCCATAGGTTCCTTTAATACTAAGAAATATTCTCATGGTAGATTAATATTTAACTCCATGAATCATATTATAGCCTTTCTAAGACACAACAAACAAATCATAGTAGAATCTTTGAAAAGAGATATTACTTTTGATGAAGGAGGGCCTTCAAAACCATTGTAAGGCCCTAATCATAGTTTCATGTCCCTTAATAAATCCAATTTTAATAATAATCCTTAGTATAATCAATGAACCATTAGTACAAATCTAAATAAATCAAATACAAATTATGTTAATGGAATAACTATTATCACAACCATGGATGGTGGGATACTTCAGGATCCACCTGATAAGTTAGAAAAATGGATAAGATTTTAGAGTCTTTAGCCTTAATTACATACCTCAAACTGATCATTTTAAAGAAATTTTATGGACACTTTTAATAGTTTTGCTTGAAAGGAATGCTTTATATTTGAATGATAATGGATTAGATGTGAAAATTCAATGTGATGTTTATGATAATTATTTGCTATCTTTCCATGCAATTTATTGTTTTGGAGCATTTTTATTTCAAATAGGTCACTTCTAGTTCATTACTATGGATTGCAATGTAAAAGGAACCTATAGATATAGGTCTATTATAAATAAATATACTCCTATAAATTTGAACATGTGTGGAACCAACTTAGAATCATGAGATATATTTCCTATAAAATTGGATCTAAAGCTTTCTAAACTTTAGGGAATCATTCCTAAAATTAAGGAGGCTATTCAAAGTTAAGCAACTCAACAAAACATGACCTGATGTCATCAACAATAAAAAAATAAAACAAAATCAGTTTAATGGCAACATGATAGCCTAGTTGGATAGGGAATATCGGAGAAATGGTTAGATAACTCATATATCCTATTGACTAGCAACATTCAATAGAAGATGTTTTTCCTCTCCCATTGACTAACAACAATCACAATCACCTTTCTAATTTTTCCTATTGTGTTGAGCAAGGTGCAACGACAATATTGTCATTGTTGTCAACATAGTCAGATAGATCGGTTGATGCAATGGACAAGAGTTCAGAGGTTATTCAGAGTATGTATAGTGATTTTCCAAGAAGACCGAAGTGGCCCATATGCTAAAGATCAAAGGAAAAGACAAGTTGAGCAAGAAAGAAAAAGTGTCGCGATATCGCGACATGTTGAGCAAGCAGGAAAAAGTGTCGCGATTTCGTGACATGTTGGAAGAGAAAGAGCAAGCAAGAAAAAGTGTCACGATTTCACAACATGTTGGAAGAGAAAGAGCAAGCAAGAAAAAGTGTCACGATTTCGTGACATGTTGGAAGAGAAAGAGCAAGCAAGAAAAAGTGTCGCGATTTCATGACATGTTGGAAGAGAAAGAGCAAGCAGGAAAAAGTGTCGTGATTTCGCGACATGTTGGAAGAGAAAGAGCAAGCAGGAAAAAGTGTCACGATTTCATGACATGTTGCAAGAGAAATAGTAAGAAAGAAAAAGTGTCGTGATATCGCGACATGTTGCAAGAGAAAGAGTAAGAAATAAAAAGTGTCACGATATCGTGACATGTTGTAAAAGAAAGAGTAAGAAGTAAAAAGTGTCACGATATCGCGACATGTCACATTTTCGCGACCAGAAGAGAAGAGAAATAGCAAGAGAGAAAAAGTGTTGCGATATCGTGACAGCACATTTTCAGCCAAAGAGAAGAAAGCAGAGAGAAAAAGTGTCGCGATATTGTGACATGTCGCATTTTCGCGACCAGAAGAGAAGAAAAAGAGTAAGAGAGAAAAAGTGTCCAGATATCACGACATGCCGCATTTTCACGACCAAAAGCAAAGATAAAGAGTATGGAGGCGAAAGTGTCGTGATATCGCAACATGTATTTTCACAGGCTAAAGTCAAGAAAAGGACAAAGAGGAAAAAATGTCACGATATCGTGACATGTTACATTTTCGTGGCCAATAGCAACAAAAGAAGACAAAGAGGAAAAAATGTTGCGATTTCGCGACAAGTCGCATTTGCGCGATGAAAGAAGAAGAACCCAACTAAAATAAGAAGTGTGACAGTGAATGGACATCACTACGACAGTTATAGGGGTCGTTATAGAGTGAATTCATGAAGCTAAAATAACAAGAGTGAACAAAAGTCAGTATGGCAGTTATAGGGACTATTACAAAATGAAATCTTCGAGCGGTGGATATACCGAACATCTTCATTAGTTGAAGCTGACGAAGACCGACGAAAGCCGACAAAGACCAGGAGTTATATTATGAAAGCCGACGAAGACCATGAGTTACATTATGAAAATATTATTATAAAAGGAGTGTTTCTTGGAGAATTGAAGCATCGTGAAAAAGATGTCTAAGTGCGTAGAGTGAGCATAGAGAGGGCCAAAATATGGCTAAGTGCGTAGAGTGAATGTAGAGCGGCCAAAAGAGGGCTAAGTGTGTAGAGTGGGCACAGAGAGGACTGTAAGAGGGTTGTATGAGTGCAAAAAGTGTGTGCTACAAAAAGAGGACTAAGAGGCGGTTGAAAGAAGGCAAAGTGTGGTTGTAAGAGCATAGAAGATGTGTGTGTTTCATGAACCATGAGAGAGGTTGGGTAAGCAATAGACCAGTCAGGGTCTTGTAAAAGTGAAGGCATTTTTTTGTCAAAACTTCTAGATTCAAAATTGAAGTCCAATTTGCTGCTTGGCATCAGGGGTTGGTGCTCCTTCTAGTTGGTGCTGGTAAATCAGTGGTTGGTGCTCCTTCTAGTTGGTGCTGGTAAATCATGGGTTGGTGCTCCTTTTTGTTGGTGCAGATAATCGGGGTAGGTGCTACTTCCAGTTGGTTCTAGTAAATCATGGGTTGGTGCTCCTTTCTATTGGTGTAGATAAATCAAGGGTTGGTGCTCCTTCTAGTTGGTGTTGGTAAATCAGGGGTTGGTGCTCCTTTATGTTGGTGCAAATAAATCAGGGGTTGGTGCTCCTTTTTGTTGGTGCAGATAAATTAGGGGTTGGTGCTCCTTCCAGTTGGTGCTAGTAAATCAGGGGTTGGTGCTCCTTTTTCTTGGTGCAGATAAATAAGGGGTTGGTGCTCCTTCCAGTGGGTTTTGGTAAATTGATTGTAAAGTTGGTACTTTACAAAGGCTAGATTTGGATGGGAGTCTAAGCAGTCAAATTTTAAGGAGTAGCCAAATTGGTGAACCTCGATAAATATTGTGTTGTGTGATGTTCTCTTGTAATACTTGCTTTATTTGGTTTTAAGTTTTAATTTCTTTGGCTTTAATATTTGTGGATTTAAGTTTAAAGAACTATACTGATGTCATTATGAGACTAACAATTGGTATCAGAGCCATGTTCCTGAACAAGCTTAACCGGCTAGGGTGATCTTGGAAGTGACACAATGGCATGTGGTGAAGGCTTCTCATCAAACAAAGCACCATTGTTTGATGGAACTAATTACGCATTTTGGAGACTCAGGATGCAGACATATCTTTATGCTTTGGGATATGACATTTGGGATTCAGTAGTTAGTGGATACATAATACCCACCACTTCTTCAACTGATGCTTTCGATAAGAAACTGTTTGAGAATGACTCATAAGCAAAGAATGCTATCATGTGCGGTGTAGTGGATAGTGAACTAGTAAATATTATGAGTTAAATATGGGAAAAACTGAGGAGCATTCATGAAGGAGACAATAAGATCAAGGAGGCCAAGTTACAAAAACATCGAGCTTAGTTCGAAGTATTAAATATGAATGACAATGAGAACATAGAGGCATATATGCTGAGAGTTAATGAATTCATTAATGCGATTAGAGGACTCGATGAGGAAATCGAAGACTCTGTCATCATGAAGAAGGTATTAAGATCTCTTCCCCAGAGATTTTATTCTAAAGTTTTAGCTATAGAAGAAGCTAAAGATCTAAATGATTTTAGTATGGATGATATGCATGGTTCTTTGACTGCATATGAGATGAGAATAGGAAAATATAAACCCACAGACAGAGAAGCTACTTTTAAAGCCCATAAAAATATGAAAGCAAAACAAGAATCCAAGGAAGAAGAGACATCAGATGAAATGGAAGCAAACTTTGTTCGAAAAATAAAAAGGGGAAAATAAAAATACAAAGAAAAGTTACCATTTAAATGTTTCAACTATGGAGGCATTGGGCATGTTGCAGCTAAATGTCCACTTAATGAGAAGAACAAAAGTGATGAAGGATCAAACCAAGAAATAAGTGACTAGAAGAAAAAACAAATTTCAGAAAAGGCAACTTCAAGAAGAAAAGTTTCATCTCCAAGAAGGTCAGTTCATCAGAAGACAGCTCCGATGAGGATTCTGAAAAGGAAACAGGTGAAGCTCTTTTCATGGCACTCAAAGAAGAAAAAAAAAAAAAGAACAGGAATGTGATGAAGAAGAAATTGATGCAAAAGTAAATTTGGAAGAGGAACTAATTGCAGCTCTGGATGAATTGAAGATAGAAAGAAAAAGGAATAAAAAAATTTCAAGAAATCTTGAGGATGCAAGTGAAATAATAACCAATTTGAAAGTATAGATAGACGAATCCAAGAAAATATCTGAAGATCTCGAAGTGCAAATAACCAAGAAAATAGATTATTGCAGTAAGCTAGAAGAAGAGATTGTTGGTTTAAGGATGTAGACAAAAGAGATGAATCATAAAATTAGTTGTTATCGCAAACGTGAAGAAAGTTCTATGAAGCTGGATAAGATCATAAATATCTAAAGGACTACAGGCAACAAATTTGGTTTGGGTTTTGACGAAGGAGAATCATCAAATGGATCAAAGGCGATAAATGAAGAATCCATAAAGAATGAAGATAAGAAACAGGTTGATCAAGAAAAAATGACTCATGCTAAAGAAAGCAATAATGCAAGGCACGAAAGGATAGTTGACAATGATGGAGTCACACATCAAAGAAGAAGAAGATTTATGGCTCCTACGACAACATAGAAAAGACCATCACCCAGGTTCAATCATCTCTTTTATGGTTACTTTTTTAAATGCAATGGTTATGGACATAAGATTTTAGATTACAAGTATAATGTAGGACCAAGGAATTTTACCAATAGAAATATTTTTTCACCTTTGATGGATTATGCAATAGAATGTTATAACTATCATAATTTTGGGCACATTGCAAGAAATTGTCAAAGTACATTTGAATAAAATCAATTTCAGGGAAGAAAATTTCAACCAAATGGAATGAGAAAAAATAGAAAATTTCTCGAAAAACATGCACAAGCTACTGAAAAAGAAAATTCAAAACAAGAGCCCAAAACTGTAATCAAACCAGAGTGGAAATAAAAAGAGAGACCTAAGGAAGAAAAGGAATCATTGATCGTACAAAAAACATTTAAAGCATAAAATAAATCTGCACCATGGATACTTGATAGTGGATGCTCCAGTCATATGACAGGTGACAAACACAAATTTGAGAAGCTACAACAATATGAAGGTGGTTTAGTAAAATTTTGAAATAATGATGGAGCTAAGATAGTTGGCAAAGGTTCGGTTAAGATCAGTGACAAAAAAATCAAGTCAAAAGAAGTCTTGTTTGTGGTTGGTCTAAAGCATAACTTGTTGAGCATAAGTCAGATTTGTGATAGAGGTCATGAAGTGATTTTTAAGAAGCAGGGTTGTGAAGTCAAAAAAGCAAATAGTGGAAATTTGATAGCAACTGGATCGAGGACATCCGACAACCTGTACACTCTCTCAGAGACTTTAGAAGGAGCTTGCTTTATTGGAAAGGAAGAAGAAAATTGGTTGTGGCACAAGAGGCTCGGTCATATCATTTTTGACAATCCAGTAAAAATCAGCTCAAAAGGGGCAGTGGGAGATATTCCCAAGAATTGACTAACTATCGGGACCACATTCTCAGGGGGAGAATTTGTGTATTTGTCTATCTTTTTCCTCATTTTTGTGATTTTTGCTAAGTGTAATAATTTTTTCCTGAGAATGTTGTGCATGGACTCAGGGGGAGTTTGCAGTAGCCCTTTGGTATTATTATCAAAGGGGGAGAAGAGTTACGAGAAATTGCATGTGTGTTGCCAACAATTCCAAAGGGGGAGATTGTTGAGCAAGGTGCAGCGACAATATTGTCATTGTTGTCAACACAGTTAGATAGATCGGTTGATGTAGTGGATAGGAGTTCAGAGGTTATTCAGAGTATGTATAGTGATTTTCCAAGAAGACCGAAGTGGCCCATATGCTAAAGATCAAAGGAAAAGAAAAGTTGAGCAAGAAAGAAAAAGTGTCACGATATCATGACATGTTGAGGAAGCAAGAAAAAGTGTCATGATTTCGCGACATGTTGGAATAGAAAGAGCAAGCAAGAAAAAGTGTCACGATTTCACGACATGTTGGAAGAGAAAGAGCAAGCAGGAAAAAGTGTCACGATTTCACAACATTTTGGAAGAGAAAGAGCAAGCAGGAAAAAGTGTCGCGAATTCGTGACATGTTGGAAGAGAAAGAGCAAGCAAGAAAAAGTGTCACGATTTCGCGACATGTTGGAAGAGAAAGAGCAAGTAGGAAAAAGTGTCACGATTTCGTGACATGTTGCAAGAGAAAGAGTAAGAAGTAAAAAGTGTCGCGATATCATGACATGTTGCAAGAGAAAGAGTAAGAAAGAAAAAGTGTCGCGATATCACATGTTGTAAGAGAAAGAGTAAGAAGGAAAAATGTCGCGATATCGCCACATGTCACATTTTCACGACCAGAAGAGAAGAGAAAGAGCAAGAGAGAAAAGTGTCGTGATATTGCAACATGTCGCATTTTTGTGACCAGAAGAGAAGAGAAAGGGCAAGAGAGAAAAAGTGTTGTGATATCGCGACATGTAGCATTTTTGAGACCAAAAGAGAAGAAAAAGAGCAAGAGAGAAAAAGTGTCACGATATCACGACATGTCGCATTTTTGTGACCAAAAGCAAAGAGAAAGAGTACGGAGGCGAAAGTGTCACGATATCGTGACATGTATTTTCGCGGGCTAAAGTCAAGAAAAGGACAAAGAGGCAGAAATGTCATGATATCGCGACATGTATTTTCGTGGCCAAAAGCAACAAAAGAAGACAAAGAGGCAAAAATGTCACGATTTCGTGACATGTCACATTTGCACGATGCAAGAAGAAGAACCCAACTAAAATAAGAAGTGTGACAGTGAATGAACGTCACTATAGTAGTTACAGGGGCCGTTACAGAGTGAATTCATGAAGCTAAAATAACAAGAGTGAAAAAAATTCAGTATGGCGGTTACAAGGACTGTTACAGAATGAAATCTTCGAGCGGTGGATATACCGAACATCTTCATTAGTTGAAGCCGACGAAGACCAGGAGTGCAATGAAAGCCGACGAAGACCAGGAGTTACATTATGAAAATATTGTTATAAAAGGAGTGTTTCTTTGAGAATTGAAGCATCATGAAAAATATGTCTAAGTGCATAGAGTGAGCATAGATAGGGCCGAAAGATGGCTAAGTACGCAGAGTGAACGCAAAGCAGTCAAAAGAGGGCTAAGTGTGTAGAGTGGGTGCAAAGAGGACTGTAAGAGGGTTGTATGAGTGTGAAAAGTGTGTGCTGAGAGAAGAGGACTGAGAGGCAAATGAAAGAAGGTGAAGTGCAGTTGTAAGAGCATAGAAGATGTGTGTGTTTCGTGAAAAGTGAGAGAGGTTGGGTAAGCAATAGACTAGTCAGGGTCTTGTAAAAGTGAAGGCATTTTTCTGTCAAAACTTCTAGCTTCAAAATTGAAGTCCAAGTTGTCGCTTGGCATCAGGGGTTGGTGCTCCTTCCAGTTGGTGCTGGTAAATTAGGGTTTGGTGCTCCTTCTAGTTGGTGCTGGTAAATTAGGGGTTGGTGCTCCTTTTTGTTGGTGCAGAAAAATCAAGGGTTGGTGCTCCTTCCAGTTGGTGCTAGTAAATCAGGGGTTGGTGCTCCTTTCTGTTGGTGCAGATAAATCAAGAGTTGGTGCTCCTTCTAGTTGGTGCTCGTAAATCCTTTGCATAAAAGGTTGGTTCGATAAAATGGGTTGGTGCTCCTTCTATCGGTTGGTAAATCAGGGGTTGGTGCTCCTTTCTGTTGGTGTAGATAAATAAGGGGTTGGTGCTCCTTCCAGTGGGTGCTGGTAAATTGATTGTAAAGTTGGTGCTTTACAAAGGCTAGATTTGGATGGGAGTCCAAGCAGTCAATTTTTGAGGAGTAGCCAAATTGGTGAACCTCGATAAATCTTGTGTTGTGTGATGTTCTCTTGTAATACTTGCTTTATTTGGTTTTAAGTTTTAATTGTTTTGGCTTTAAGAGTTGTGGATTTAAGTTTAAATAACTACACTGATTCACCCTCCCCTCTTAGTGTCATTGTGAGACTAACAATTGGTATCAGAGCCAAGTTCTTGAACAAGCTTAACCCACTAGGGTGATCTTGGAAGTGACACAATGGCAGGTGGTGAAGGCTTCTCATCAAAAAAAGCACCTTTTTTTGATGAAACTAATTATGCATTTTGGAGACTTGGGATGCATACATATCTTTGTGCTTTGGGATACGAAATTTGGGATTCAATAGATAGTGGATACACAATACCCACCACTCCTCCAATCAATGATGTCGGTAAGAAACTGTTTGAGAATAAATCAAAAGCAAAGAATGCTATCATGTTTGGTGTAGTGGATAGTGAACTGGTAAATATTATGAGTTGTAAAACGAAAAAAGAAATATGGGACAAATTGAGGAGCATTCATGAAGGAGATGATAAGATCAAGGAGGCCAAGTTACAAACACATCAAGCTCAGTTCGAAGTATTAAATATGAATGACGATGAGAACATAGAGGCATATATGCTGAGAGTTAATGAAGTCATTAATGCGATTAGAGGACTCGACGAGGAAATCAAAGACTCTGTCATCGTGAAAAAGGTATTAAGATCTCTTCTCCAGAGATTTGATTCTAAATTTTTAGCTATAGAAGAAGCTAAAGATCTAAATGATTTTAGTATGGATGAGATGCATGGTTCTTTGACTGCATATGAGATGAGAATAGGAAAATATAAACCCATAGACAGAGAAGTTGCTTTTAAAGCCCATAAAAATATGAAAGCAAAACAAGAATCCAAGGAAGAAGAGACATCAAATGAAATGGAAGCAAACTTTGTTCGAAAACTAAAAAGGGGAAAAGGAAAATACAGAGGAAAGTTACCATTTAAATGTTTCAACTATGGAGGCATTGGGCATGTTGCAGCTAAATGTCCACTTAATGAGAAGAACAAAAGTGATGAAGGATCGGACCAAGAAAGAAGTGACTAGAAAAAAAAAACAAATTTCAGAAAAGGCAACTTCAAGAAGAAAAGTTTCATCTCCAAGAATGTCAGTTCATTAGAAGATAGCTCCGATGAGGATTCTAAAAAGGAAACAGGTGAAGCTCTTTTCATGGCACTCAAAGAAGAAAAAATAGAAAAAGAATAAGAATGTGATGAAGAAGAAATTGATGCAGAAGTAAATTTGGAAGAGGAACTAATTGCAGCTCTGGATGAATTGAAGATAGAAAGAAAAAAGAATAAGAAAATTTCAAGAAATCTTGAGGATGCAAATGAAATAATAACCAATTTGAAAGTAAAGATAGACGAATCCAAGAAAATATCTGAAGATCTCGAAGTGCAAATAACCAAGAAAATAGATTATTGCAGTAAGCTAGAAGAAGAGATTGTTGGTTTAAGGATGCAGACAGAAGAGATGAATCATAAAATTAGTTGTTATCGCAAATGTGAAGAAAGTTCTATGAAGCTGGATAAGATCATAAATAGCCAAAGGACTACAGGCAACAAATTTGGTTTGGGTTTTGACGAAGGAGAATCATCAAATGGATCAAAGGCGATAAATGAAGAATCCATAAAGAATGAATATAAGAAACATGTTGATCAAGAAAAAATGACTCATGCTAAAGAAATCAATAATGCAAGGCACGAAAGGATAGTTGACAATGATGGAGTCACACATCAAAGAAGAAGAAGATTTATGGCTCCTACGACAACATGGAAAAGACCATCACCCAGGTTCAATCATCTCTTTTATGGTTACTATTTTAAATGCAATGGTTATGGACATAAGATTTCAGATTGCAAGTATAATGTAGGACCAAGGAATTTTACCAGTAGAAATGTTTTTTCACCTTTGATGGATTATGCAATAGAATGTTATAACTATCATAATTTTGGGCACATTGCAAGAAATTGTTGAAGTACATTTGCATCAAATCAATTTCAAGGAAGAAAATTTCAACCAAATGGAATGAGACAAAATAGAAAATTTCTCGAAAAACATGCACAAGCTACTAAAAAAGAAAAGTCAAAACAAGAGCCCAAAACTGTAATCAAACAGAGTGGAAAGAAAAAGAGCGACCTAAGGAAGAAAAGGAATCCTTGATCGTACAAACAACATTTAAAGCACAGAATAAATATGCACCATGGATACTTGATAGTGGATGCTCCAATCATATGACAGGTGACAAACAAAAATTTGAGAAGCTACAGCAATATGAAGGTGGTTTAGTAAAATTTGGAAATAATGATGGAGCTAAGATAGTTGGAAAAGGTTCAATTAAGATCAGTGACGGAAAAATCAAGTCAAAAGAAGTCTTGTTTGTGGTTGGTCTGAAGTATAACTTGTTGAGCGTAAGTCAGATTTATGACAGAGGTCATGAAGTGATTTTTAAGAAGCAGGGTTGTGAAGTCAGAAAATCAAACAGTGGAAAGTTGATAGCAAGTAGATCGAGGATATCTAGCAACCTGTACACTCTCTCAGATATTTTAGAAGGAGCTTGCTTGATTGGAAAGGAAGAAGAAAATTGATTGTGGCACAAGAGGCTCAGTCATGTCAGTTTTGAAAATCTAGTAAAAATCAGCTCAAAAGGGGCAGTGGGAGATATTCCCAAGAATTGACTAGCTATCGGGACCACATTCTCAGGGGGAACATTTGTGTATTTGTCTATATGTTTGCTCATGTTTGTGATTTTTGCTAAGTGTAATAATTTTTGCCTAAGAATGTTGTGCATGGACTCAGGGGGAATCTGCTGTAGCCCTTTGGTATTATTGTCAAAGGGGGAGAAGAGTTACAACAAATTGCACGTGTGTTGCCAACAATTCCAAAGGGAGAGATTGTTGAGCAAGGTGCAGCGACAATATTGTCATTGTTGTCAACACAGTCAGATAGATCTTGATGCAGTGGACAAGATTTCAGAGGTTATTCAGAGAATGTACAATGATTTTCCAAGAAGACCAAAGTGGCCCATATGCTAAAGATCAAAGGAAAAGACAAGTTGAGCAAGAAATAAAAAGTGTCGTGATATTGCGACATGTTGAGCAAGCAGGAAAAAGTGTCACAATTTCGCAACATGTTGGAAGAGAAAGAGCACGCAAGAAAAAGTGTCATGATTTCGCAACATGTTGGAAGCGAAAGAGCAAGTAGGAAAAAGTGTCACGATTTCGCAAAATGTTGGAAGAGAAAGAGCAAGCAGAAAAAAGTGTCACGATTTTGTGACATGTTGGAAGAGAAAGAGCAAGCAGGAAAAAGTGTCACAATTTTGTGACATGTTGGAAGAGAAAGAGAAAGCAGGAAAAAGTGTTGCGATTTCGCGACATGTTGCAAGAGAAAGAGTAAGAAGTAAAAAGTGTCGTGATATCGCGACATGTTGCAAGAGAAAGAGTAAGAAAGAAAAAGTGTCGCGATATCGTGACATGTTGCAAGAGAAAGAGTAAGAAGTAAAAAGTGTCGTGATATCATGACATGTCGCATTTTCACGACTAGAAGATAAGAGAAAGAGCAAGAGAGAAAAAGTGTTGCGATATCATGACATGTCACATTTTCACAACCAGAAGAGAAGAGAAAGGGCAAGAGAGAAAATGTGTCGTGATATCGTGACATGTCACATTTTCATGACCAAAAGAGAAGAAAAAGAACAAGAGAGAAAAAGTGTCGCGATATCACGACATGTCGCATTTTCATGACCAAAAGCAAAGAGAAAGGGTATGGAGGCGAAAGTGTCGTGATATCGCGACATGTTGTATTTTCGTAGGCTAAAGTCAAGAAAGGGACAAAGAGGCAGAAATGTCACAATATTGTGACATGTATTTTCATGGCCAACAGCAACAAAAGAAGACAAAGAGGCATAAATGTCATGATTTCACGACAGGTCGCATTTGCGCGATGCAAGAAGAAGAACCCAACTAAAATAAGAAGTGTGACAGTGAACAAACGTAACTATGGTAGTTACAAGGGCTATTATAGAGTGAATTCATGCAACTAAAATAACAAGAGTGAACAAAATTCAGTACGATGGTTACAGGGACTGTTACAAAATGAAATATTCAAGCGATGGATATACTGAACATCTTCATTAGTTGAAGTCGATGAAGACCGACGAAAGCCGACGAAGACCAGGAGTTACATTATGAAAGCCGACGAAGACCAGGAGTTACATTATGAAAATATTATTATAAAATGAGTGTTTCTTGGAGAATTGAAGTGTGGTGAAAAATATGGCTAAGTGTGCAGAGTGAGCATAGAGAGGGTTGAAAGATGGCTAAGTGCACAGAGTGCACACAGAGCGACCGAAAGGGGGCTAAGTATGTAGAGTGGGTGCAAAGAGGACTGTAAGAGGGCTGTATGAGTGCAGAAAGTGTGTGCTACGAAAAGAGGACTAAGATGCGGCTAAAAGAAGGTGAAGTGTGGATGTAAGAGTGTAGAAGATGTGTGTGTTTCGTGATCAGTAAGAGAGATTGGGTAAGCAATAGACCAGTAAGGATATTGTAAAAGTGAAGGTATTTTTCTATCAAAACTTCTAGATTCAAAATTGAAGTCCAAGTTGATGCTTGGCATCAGGGGTTGGTGCTCCTTCCAGTTGGTGTTGGTAAATCAGGGGTTGGTGCTCCTTCCAATTGGTGCTGGTAAATCAAGGGTTGGTGCTCCTTTCTATTGGTGTAGATAAATTAGGGGTTGGTTCTCATTCCAGTTGGTGCTATTAAATTAGGGGTTGGTGCTCCTTTCTGTTGGTGCAGATAAATCATGGGTTGGTGCTCCTTCCAGTCAGTGCTGGTAAATCAGGGGTTGATGCTCCTTTCTCTTGGTGTAGATAAATAAGGTGTTGGTGCTCCTTTTAGTGGGTGCTGGTAAATTAATTGTAAAGTTGGTGCTTTGCAAAGGTTAGATTTGGATGGGAGTCCAAGCAATCAATTTTTTAGGAGTAGCCAAATTGGTGAACCTTGATAAATCTTGTGTTGTGTGATGTTCTCTTGTAATACTTGATTTATTTGGTTTTAAGTTTTAATTGTTTCGGCTTTAAGAGTTGTGGATTTAAGTTTAAATAACTACACTGATTCACCCCCCTCTTAGTGTCATTGTGAGACTAACATATTGCAGGATATTTACTCTTACCTTCAATTTGTGATCTAGTTTTTAGAATTAGTATCTTCTATTTTAGAATAAAGAGCTTGGTACAATATAAATACTAGCTCAAGCATTGTATTCGATAATCTTAATAAAAAATATTAATCCTTTATTCTAATTTTAGTCTTCAATATTATGTTATGATTTGGATGGTCTAATATAGACTTATAAATTGTTGAGGAGGAGATTTTAAACTATTTCAGGTTTAGCAAGCACCCACCATACCATAATAGTCCATGGAAGCACTCTCCTATAATACTTATTTTAAGAATAGATAGTTATAAGTTATTTATTATGGATTCTTTTTAGCCATCAATTAGAAGTAGCTTTGACTACAGTTACCCTAGTGACATACTTAGGATTGTCATTAATATATTTTGATTTTGTTTATATTATAGGACTATTACTAGTCACTCAAATCTTTATTTGAGTTATTTTCCTTTCTTATGAAGGAACTATTTAGTATTTTCAAAGACCAATGTGTGCTAATAGATAGCAATAGCCCTTTTAAATTGTATCCTGATTGATAATTAAAAGTGCATAGTACTAACTCATCACCTTTTGATGTTGTTGTTGGGGAAGGCTGTGAAAATAGTATTAGATATTACAAAAGCTAAGAACTTTCTATTTTGAAATACTTGGGGGAATTGTTTAGTCTCAATTTGGAGAAGAAAAAAGAGCTCATGTTATTATTTGCAAAGCAACAAGAAATTATCAAGTGGAAAAGGCATTGAAAGTTAGGTTCTATAATACATTTATCACTTTTTAGATAAAGTTTTGATTTAGTTCAAGCATTTTTCTTGTGCCTATTCCTTTGATTTTTCTAAACGAAGGATAATGAATTAATGAATGATCCATGATATGAATATGGAATATTTATCCATCATCCACCCCCAATCAAAAATCACCGGGTACTAAGTAGCAAGGAAATAATTAACAAAGATAGAAGATTGTCATTTCTTGTATAGTTGAGTAATAGTCCTCAATTGGTGAAAATCAACCTCAATCAAGTAAGAAAACCACCCAAAATATTGAATAATAAAGAGAACAAGTTGACCAAAAGCTATATACTCTTGAAATTCTTGAGGTTGTAGACAAAGAAAGTGAATCACAATAAGAGCAAAGTGAATCATTCAGTTCTACTCCATCTACTACTCCAAGGTAACCTTAAACTCAAAATTGGTGGACTCCTTGGGCTTACTACATGGCTAACGAAGAACCACGATAGTCATCCAACACCTTCAAGTTTCTCATATTTCTTCCAAGGGTAAAATCTAATATTAATGATGGATAGATGAATAATATCTTCCCATAAACCATTCCTAATTTTAGAGGATTGGTAACTGAAGATCTTGATATTTTATTTTTTTATTTTGAGGAACTTTGTCACACCTATGATTACACCACTGATGCACAAAATTTATAATTATTTCCAACCACTTTAAAATATAGTTCATTATGGTGGTTCATAGGTTTGGATGAAAATTTTATCATTACTTTGGAAGATGATGATCTTGAAAAAATACCAAGATTATTATTGTGTGAGATTCCAAAAGAAACATAGTTTTTGGATCACTCAAAAATAAGGTGAAGGACTTGAAGATTAAATTAAAATATTGCACTTTGTAATGAAAAGAGCTAACATTGATTTCAATGAAGTTTTATTGAGTGTTTTTTTTTAAAGGGTTTAAGATATGAGACCATTGATATTCTTTATCTAAAGGGGGGAGGAAATATTTCTAATATTTATTTCCATTAAATTTTTGAGCTATGTACAAATTACTCTCATAGAAGGCCATGTTTACATAATAACAAGTCAACTAGAACCATTGTAAGGATCACAAGAACTGAACTTAATAATATGTTGGAAGATTTAAAAATATAATTGCTAGGAACTTTCACTTCTTCCATGGACCTAATACAAAGGAATACTAAAGTAGAGGTAGTCTACTATCCTAGTTGCAAAAATAAATATGCATTATGTGACTATCCTTTGGATAAAACTACCATTTGTAGCCTCTATGATCAACAACACTAAAAAAAATTATCATCATCTACCTATAATGAAGACAAAATTAAAAGAACCAAAACTTCAAGAAATAAAATATATTTTCTTCATTGCACAAAGGAGTCCATTCTAGGGATACAATCAAAGTCATGATCTAGGTATGTATAATACTTATGCCCATCCTAAATTTTCTTATTATAATCAAAATTGGTTAAATCCATAATGGTCCCAATGGTCTCAATGGTATAATAATATCCAACCTTGGCCACAACCATATTGGTACAATCAACATTGGCCACAACAAGGCTAGCAAGCCTAGTAGTGGTCACATCAACAACAATATCAACCTAATCCACCTTAATTTTAAGGATATGTTTCTCAACAACCTCAACAACAATGATTGTTACTTCCTCCTCAATGCAATAATAACAATGCTCCACTTAAATAGCCTTCTCTTCCTACTCAATCGATGCCTAACCCAAATAATAGACCTACCCAATAGCCAATCTATGAAGTTGAAGGTACCTATTCAATAAATCTCTTATCCTGTAGTAAAATTCAACTCAGATTAGGGAAATTTTTACCTAACCCTATGCCTCATATCATCACCAAAGAGGAAATCGAGCATTACTTTATAACAAATCTTGTAATGTAGTCTGCTACTATAGAACAAGTAGTAGACAAGCATGTTGCAACTTGCATGTGAAGAACAACCTATAGGTGTAACTGAGCCATATATAGGGCCTGAATAATTGATAGTAAACGATATTAAAAGTGTCAAAGAGTTTCCTTTCTCTCAAAGGTTGATGACCCCAAAAGAAACACCCAAAAAATATTTTAATTTAATGGCATAATTGTGTGACATTAATTTGAAAATTCCACTTTTATAAGCTGTAAAATATGTTCCAATATATGCTAAAGACATTAGAGAGTTATGTGTTAAAATTCTAGGGAAAAATAAAGGAACCTAAAAACATTCAAGTTATGGGTTGAAATTATGATTTAATGGCTTAAAAACCTATCCTACCCAAATACATGGATCTTGGAGTACATGTTCTCACATTACACATAGGAAAAACTAGCCTCCACAACATTTTTATTTGCCTAGGTGTAGCTATTAATGTGATGAAAAATGAAACCATGACTAAGTTAAGGTTACAAAATCCAAAACCAACCTTCACTATCCTACAATTGGTAGATAGCTCAAGAGTGAAACCAAAAGGAATTCTAGAAAATATCATGGTAATAGTTTCCTCCTAGGAATATCGAATAGATTTTGTAGTACTATAAATGAAAACATCACTTGGTGGTCATCCTCTAATACTAGGTAGACCTTGGTTTCTAACAATATATGCTTGCATTACTTACATAACAAGAAGTATGACCATTTATAATGGCATACATAACAAGGCTTTAAAATATTATCCACTTGCAACTTCAAGTTTTTATTATGAGCATCCATGGATCGATGAACCCTATGATGGAGAAATTATTCAATCATTATCCATAATAACTACCCAAAAATAAAACCTTGAGGAAGACATTTATGATAATGATTCCATAGATGATAACACTTCTATCACTGAAGAAATTATGCTAGAAGAACCTAGTACCTCACAACCACCTTATATTCTAGATTGAACTTTCATAACTTGTCCCTCTCAAATTCCATAGGATATTGTAATTTTTTATCAACTACTACCATATAGATGTCGTCTAAATTACTTTTTAAAATACATATCAGGAATAGACTCCAGTAGTGTAAACTGTAAATAGATAGAAGTTTCTCTTAGGAAGACTTCAAACATCAGTAGGAATTTACAAGAATCCCAAGAACAACATTTGGTGCAATTGTTAACAGAATATCAAAAAGCTTTTGCTTGGTATTATAATGAGATGAAGGGCATACACCCATCTATTTGCACACATAGAATATTTATAAAATATGAATATGAACCTCTAAGACAATCTCAAAGAGGAGCCAACCTCATTTTAAAGGAAGTGGTGAAGGAAGAAATATAGAAATTATTAGATGTTGGTTTCATCTATCCAATCTCTAATAGTCAATGGGTTTCCCCATTATTAATAGTACCTATTGGATCCTAAAAATCCAACTTAAGAGTTACCCCTAATTTTAAATTTTGATGGGTCTTATGGAGCCCTAGGTCTAGATTATTTTGTTGCTACATTTGAGCCAAGGTCATTTTCCTTTAAACTTGGTGACTTTTAAATTGTTGCAATAATACCTAAGATGGTCATCATACTTTAAAGTTTTTCTAGTATTCCTTCACAAATTTTTGTCTTGGTCAAGAGAATGTCCTTCCTTAAATATCCTCAATTTTTTTTTTTTGTAAAATCATAAGTTCAAATATATTGATCTCCCAAAATTTTCTATGGTTCCTAAGATCAGTTTTAAAAAGTCTATAGTCATTGGCCCCCTTTCTAATTTTCCCCTCATAATTTCCTAAATCTAAGCCCCATCGATCATCCTTATATAATCCTTGGATCATTCATGCATATTTACATTTCAAAATTCACACCCACAAATTCCCCCTAAAAATAATGCTTTCTATCCTCTAAGGTTCATGGGTTATTGAGATCCCATAGACTCAAAATTCATCCTTTCACTTAATTTTTGTGTAATAGGCTCATGCCTTAGATCCATATTAAATTTTTTTCCTAAGGTCAAAGGTCTTATTTTCCAAATTTATTCCTTAGCCTCACATCCAAATGATAAATTTGTACACCGAGTTCTAAAGTTATGGCACATTCGATAAATTTTGCAATAATTAAAAACCCAACAAAAATCCTTATGTCATAAATGGATGATCCAGATTCCTACATTGGAACACCAATACTGATGTTTGATTGGCCAAGAAGTAATTGGCTAGAATTTTATTGCTAAAAGTCAAGTGGCTCAACACGATTGGCCTACATATGGATGATCGAGAGCACGTTGTTGTAACAAAAATGAACAACTCTGATTCACCCATTGGAGATCAGGTGCTAAGATCTGATTGATCGAGGATATGAATGGCCTAGATATCCTCACCAAAAAAAGGATGAATGGCCCATATTCGCTAATCAAAAGTTGGGTGCCTCAATACAATTGGTCCAAAAATGGATAGACTATAGTGCATTGTTGGAATAGAAGTAAACGACCTTGATTTACTTGTTGAAGGTTGGGTGCTACCATCTAATTGGTAAAAGATAATGAAAAAGATCTTGTGCCACTAAATCTCTTAGGATCTAAGGCTAAGTCAAAATCTATTCATCTACATCATAATAATCGTGTTCTAATATCAAAGGTCCTAAGTCTTAAGGACTCTATCAATCTTAATATTTCATAAATATACCCTTTGCTATCAAATTTTTATTCCAAGGTCCCCAAGATTATCATTATGACAATATTATATCATCCATTAGTATAAGTTGTTTGGCCTCTCTATGAAATTTGTATAGATCATGTATGCATGCTAAACCGATTATTAGGCATTTATGTTAAAGTTAGATGAATGGTTTATTTTTTCAATGTTATTTTACTATATAGATTTTTCTCTAGATTACTATTCATCTAGTCTCTAGAATGCTTGCTAATATATATGCTTAATTTTATCAAATGCTCTATAATATTGAATAAAATCTAGTTTGTTAGGTATTTAATTTGGAGTGCAAGACCCTCATGACTTATGTCTTTTTATGTTGTTGAATCCCAATTACTTTTAGTTCTAGCTTCTAACTTTAAACATATATTTCTTTACTATACAACCCTCTTTAGTTAGTATCTAATTTCACAATATCTGGCCTACCCTAGAGGTTGATCCGAAAGCTATTCTAGTATTCCAAACTGATGTAGGAGCATCCAACGAAATTTGGGAAAAATTTTTTTTCCTAAATTTTAGTGCATTTTGTTGGGGCCATAACTTCTCAACCATAGCTCCGATTGACGTGAAATTTGATAGGGAGCTAGTTGGGAGAGTTATAAATAAATATGACTCCCTAGAGTCCTATTTGCCAAAAAAAAATAGTTTTCGGGGCCAAATTCCATCTAGTGCCATGAAATTAGGTTTTAAAATTACTTACCTAGTTTTTATGCTTTTTGAGATGTTCAGAGGTTACTATCTCCTAATGCATTAAAAGTTAGGACTTGAAACTTTATTTTTGGCTTTTCTATTTTAAGAGGGATGTGCACCCCAATTTTGGGTCCCATATGACTCATTTTTAGTTTTTAGGGTTTTTTTGGCTATATAGCCACAGAATGAGGGCTTGTGAGGGAGCTTTCCAAGTTTATGAATGAGAATTGGTTTGAGCAAGCTTGGCTCTTCATAAAGTGGTATCAGAGCTTAGGGTTCATGAGTGTGTGAGTAGATCACCTAAAGTGAGGCAGTTTTCACCAGGATCTATGGAAGGGTTGTGAGAAAAGAGTAAGGAAGAATGCCTCCATGAAGAAACCATGGTGGTGGGAGAAATATGGTGCCAGAGGAAGATTTCAAAGCTTTGTAGAGGCAATTTCAGGCTCTACAAGAGGAGCTATATAGAGGGTTTGATCCAAGGAGAGAAGAAGGTAGTGAATATGAAGTTGAAGAAGAAGAGGACTAGTTTGAGGAAGAAGAAGAGGTAGTAGATCCTGCACAAGCCAGGTTATACAGAGCCATATATCAGATTGGAAAGAGACCAAATATGGAGGTTTATATGTATTCTAGAAATCTTGATCCAAAGGATTTGATTAATTGGATCAATTATTTGGAAGAATACTTTGAGTATGAGGAGTTTGAAGATCCTGAGAGGGTCAAGTTTGCTAAGACCAAACTGAAGGGTCATGCTAGAATCTGGTGGAAAGGAGTACAACTTGACAAAAATAGAAGGGGAAAAAAGAGGATCACCAGATGGGATCGAATGGTAGAGAAGTTGAAGAGGTATTTTATTCCTACAGATTACGAATTGGATCTATTGAGGAAAATACAAAGTTTGAGACAATCAAGCCAATCTATCAAAGAATATATAGAGGATTTTTATAAGATCTCAATCAGAACTGGCCATTCAGAGGCTAATAAGGAGAAAGTAGCTCATTACATAAATGGGTTAAGAATGAATATCTAATAAGAACTCAGTTTGGTTAGGATGACCACCATTGAGGATGCATATTAGTTTGCCTTGAAGGTTGAAGAGAAGCTGAATAGAAGATTTGAAAGCAAACAAAGAGGAAGAGGTCGTGGTGGAAGAACTGGTGGAAGAACCAGTGGAGGAAAATATGAAGATCAGAAGAAGACTGGTGAAACAAGTAATAACCAGGATCAAAAAGAGGAGAATACCTACCACCCCTGTGATTAGAATAATGGTTACCAAAGAGGAAGAGGTAGATCTGGATGTGGGTGTGGAAGAGGAGGACTTTGTGGAACCTGTTTCCATTATGGAGAAGAGGGACATCGGGCATATGAGTGTACCCAAAACCAACAAAGGATGAATAAGAGACCTGAGGGTCATTCTAGAGCTATTGTAGCAGATGAAGGTGCTGAATCAGAACATTCTGAAGAAGTAGGAGGAGAAGTGTTGATGACAAGAAGAGCATTGATGAATGGAGGGAAAGATGTGGATCAGAGGAAGAGCTTATTTCACATACGATGCAAATGTGCAGGTAAGGTCTGTAATGTTATCATAGATAATGGTAGCACAGATAATTTAGTTTTAGGATAAATGGTTGCTAAGTTGAAATTGGAGAAGAGGAAGCACCCGCATCTATATTAGATTGCATGGTTGTAGAAAGATCAAAGAGCATTATTCAGTGAGCAATGTTTAGTTAAATTTCATATTGGAAATTATCAAGATGAGGTTCTATGTGATGTTTTGCCTATGGATGCTTGCCATTTGTTGTTGGGGATGCCATGGCAATTTGATAGATGTGCGATGCATGATGGGCATGCGAATACTTACTCTTTGATGAAAGATGGAGTGTGTCACAAGTTGAAGCCATTGAAGGAAGTGGATGAAAAGATATGCAATAGTGCTAAAATCTATTTGGTAGATGGTAGAAAATTTTTGGATGGCCTGAAGAGGGATTCTATGTGTTATGCATTAATTCCTACTGTTAAGAAGGAACAATGTATGGATATTCTAGTAGAGGTTGAAAGTATGTTAGAAGAGTTTCCTGATATTGTGTCAGATAATGTGCCTGAGGGTTTGCCACCAGTGAGAAATATTAGCCATCAAATTGATTTGATTTCAGGAGCTAGTTTACCCAATAAGGCATTCCATAGAATGTCTCCCGTGGAGAGTGAAGAGTTGAACAAACAGGTTCAATATTTGTTTAGGAAGGGGTTGATTAGAGAGAGTTTGAGTCCCTATACAGTACCTATAGTACTAGCATCGAAGAAGGATGGAGAATGGAGAATGTGTACTGATTCCAAAGCCATAAATAAGATTACCATTAAGTATAGATTTCCATTACCTAGAATGGACGATATAATGGACTATTTGAGTGGAGCTAAATACTTCACAAATATTGATTTAAAGAGTGGGTATCATCAGATTCACATCAAAGAGGGTGATGAGTGGAAGACAACCTTCAAAACCAAAGAGGGTTTGTATGAGTGGTTGGTTATGCCGTTTGGGTTAACCAATGCACCTAGTACATTCATGAGGTTGATGAATGAGGTGTTGAGAGAATTCCTAGAGAATTTTATTGTTGTTTATCTGGATGATATTATAATTTTTAGTAATACATTGGAAGAGCATTTGATGCAAGTTCGGGTAGTTTTTGAAAATCTGAGGGAGGATCAGTTGCTGATTAATTTGAAGAAGTGCAGTTTTGTGAAGAAGGATTTGGTGTATCTGGGATTTTTCATCTCATATGAGGGTCTAAAAATGGATCCATAGAAGGTGAAGGCTATCATTGAGTGGCCTACTCCAAGGAACATAACAAAGGTAAGTTCATTAGAAACTTTAGTAGTATTTGTGCACCCCTGACAGAAACCATGAGAGGGGATAAGGAGTTTAAGTGGATTGCAAAGGTAGGTGCAAGTTTTGAGATGTTGAAAAATAAGGTGACAAAACAACCCATTTTGGTACTTTCAAATTTTAATAAAGTATTTCAGGTTGATTGTGATGCTAGTGGCAATGCCATTGGAGTTGTGTTGAGTCAGGAAGGTAAACCTATTGCATATTTTAGTGAGAAGTTAAATGATGCTAGGAAGAAATATTCTGTTTATGATCAAGAATTTTATGCTATAGTTCAGGCTCTTAAGAAATGGAGACACTATTTGTTAGCAAAAAAGTTTGTTTTATATACTTATCATCAAGCTTTGCAGTATATTAATAGTCAGGGAAAACTGAATCAGAGACATTTGAAGCGGGTTGAATTCCTACAGAGTTATACCTTTGTTTTGAGGCATAAGAGTGGGAAGTCTAATAGAGTTGTAGATGCCTTGAGTAGAAGGTAAAATTTGTTGATAGAGATGAAAGTGGAAGTCGTTGGGTTTGAAGAACTCAAGAGTTTGTATCTAGAGGATCCAGATTTTGCAGAGGCTTGGAAGGCATGTTTGTCTCCTACTACTTTGGATAGAACTAAGTGGTTGGATTTTATAATCCAATATGGGATGCTATTCAGAAGGAACCAATTGTGCATTCCTAGAATTTCAATGAGGGAAAATCTGATAAAGGAGAAGCATAATGGAGGACTAGCTGGACATTTTGGTCGAGATAAGACCATTGCCCTTGTTAGTGAAAACTACCATTGGCCATAGTTGTAGTAGGATGTGAAGAAATTTGTGCAGGTTTGCAGAGTGTGTCAGATGGCTAAGGAAGTGAGACAGAATATAGGATTGTATCAGCCATTACCTATACCGGAGAGACCATGGGAGGACATCAATATGGATTTTGTTCTTGGCCTACCAAGGACACAACGAGGGAATGACTCCATTTTTGTTGTGGTTGACAGGTTTTCGAAGATGGCTCATTTTATTCCATGTCAAAAAATGAGTGATGTAGTTCATGTTGCAGGCTTGTTTTTCAAGGAGGTGGTACGCCTTCATGGTCTACCCAAGAGTATAGTATCTGATAGAGATACCAAATTTGTGGGTTATTTCTAGAGGACTTTATGGAAGAAGCTGAAAATAGATTTGAAGTTCAGTTCTGCATACCACCCGCAGACTGATGGACAAACAAAGGTGGTGAACAGAAGTTTGGGTAATCTTCTAAGATGCTTGGTAGGAGATAAGCCCAAGGGATGGGATTTGATTTTGCCATAGGCATAATTTGCTTACAATAATTCTATCAATAGAAGTATTGGTAAATCACCATTCCATATTGTGTATGGGAAACAACCCAAGGAATGCTTCTGAGTTAATAACGATGGGTAAAGGGAAAAAGAGTAGTGCTAAGGCTGAATATTTTACAAAGCACATAAAGAGTTTACATGAAGAGGTACAACAACATATCAGTAAGATGAATACTCAGTACAATGCTAAAATAGATCAGAAGAGGCATTTCAAGGAGTTCCAAGTGGGAGATGAGGTCATGGTTCACTTGAGAAAGGAAACATTTCCTAGAAAAACCTACAACAAGCTGAAGATGAAGAGGTTTGGACCATGCATGATCATAGGTAAAAGAGATTCAGGAAATGCCTACGAAGTGGAACTGCCAAGTGAGCTGAATATAACACCTATTTTTAATATTTTAGACATGGCAAAATACCACGAAGGAGGCAGTAGTGAGATACCAAGTACAAATTTGTGGAGTATTCTAGCGTCTACTCCAACCATAGATGAGATAGAGGAAATACTAGACACTCGAGAAGGCAGAAGTACCAAGAATAGGCAATATTCAAAATATTTGGTCAAGTTGAAGGGCAAACCTGTAGAAGATGCAACTTGGTTGTCAAAAATAGAGGTTGACCACCTGGGTTTTCCTCTAATAGTATAGAAGTGAAGGTCACTTCTCAATCCACCCCGGGTGTCTAATGTAGGAGCATCCAACGAAATTTGGGAAAATTTATTTTTTTCCTAAATGTTAGTGCATTTTGTCGGGGCCATAATTTCTCAACCATAGCTCCGATTGAAGTGAAATTTGACAAGGAGCTAGTTGGGAGATTTCTAAACAAATACAACTCCCTAGAGTCCTATTTGCCAAAAAATCTAGTTTTCGGGGCCAAATTCCATCATCTAGTGCCCCGAAATTAGGTTTTAAAATTACTTACCTAGTTTTTTATGCTTTTTGAGATGTTCGGAGGTTAATATCTCCTAATGTATTTAGATTTAGGATTTGAAACTTTATTTTTGGTTTGTCTATTGTAAGAGGGATGCACACCCCAATTTTGGGCCCCATTTGATTCATTTTTAGTTTTTAGGGTTTTTTTGGCTATATAGCCATAGAACGAGGGTTTGTGATGGATCTTTCCAAGTTTTTGAATGAGAATTGGTTTGAGCAACCTTGGCTCTCCATCACAAAATTTTTAAAGGTCTTGAGAGTGCAAATCATCCTCTAGAGGCTAATCTAGAGGCTATTCTAGGTCTTCCAATCTTGGTTGAGTTCTTGAGGGTGCAACTCATCCACTTAGACAATTTTTAAACCAAGAAGGACTTGGTTCAATGTTCAAACCCTAGCTACACCAAAATGACTATAGAGCCTGATATAACTAGTTGATGTCATCTATTGTAGTAAAAAAATTATTTAAGGAGGATTTTATAACTAGTTTGAGGAAATAATCAAAACCTCATCCTTTTACCATAATCGAAATGTGTGTATTTATTGTGTTATATAATTTTATTTTATCTAACCAATTGTGTTATCTATGTGTAAAGTAACCTATACTCCTTGTGATATTAAAATGAGCATTATTGTATTACAAATTTATTAAAGTAACATATATTTTTTTATTAATTTTTATTATATACTTCTAAAAAATCAAATGTTTTCTTTATTAATCATAAAAATTTATATTTTAATATTTTTTATTCTTTACTTATGTGAGTTTTTTAATTTATTTTTTCATATTAGATGAGATAACTAGTGCAAGGTTGATGTTCTTACAATCAAAATTTACAGTTAAATCATATATTTTATAATTTTAAAACCTAAATATAAACATGTTGACACAATCAAATGATGTGTAGAAAAAATCATTTAAAAAACCTTAATCTTTTAGTAAGACCTTTTAAAAAAAGTTAAAAAAAAGAATTAACTATTTTATAATTAATAAAAGCAACTCTAATATATATAAAATGACATTAGATCAATTGATTAAATTTCTCAACTTTCAAAAATAAGACATACATTATTTTAAGTTATTGAAATATCACTATATGATTATGATGTAATAGAAATAAAACCTATTTCAATTTCATATAACCATTTAAAAATAAAATAAATTAATTTTTTAAAAGTATTCAATTTATCATCTGAAAATATTATGGATTCTAAGGACCTTATAATAATACCAGAGAAAGTCACAAAGAACCAAATATCCCCCACTCACACAATGAAATTTTATGCTTATAAAAACTTAATATAAAAAAAACACTAAATATCTTATTATATTTCTATCGTAAATATATTTATGTAAAAAAACAGCTTTAATAAAGTCCATGTCAATATGAAGTGGTATTTCCTTTATTTATAAGTTAAGACCTTTCTATTCTTCATTATTCATTTAGCCTCCTTTCTCACATTTTAAAAAATAAAACTAAATAATATATCTTTTTAATTAATCCTTACATTATTATAAAAAAATAATATAATATTATTTTATATTACTATATTATAATTATATAATAATATAATTAAATTAATAATCTCTCATCTCTAAACCTGAATTTATATTTTAAAAACTATTTATTTATTTTTAGTTGCATATTTCTATTTTACATTAATGCCTCTCCTTTACCTATACATTCATTTTTTATTGAATATATATATATATATATATATATATATATATATATATATATATATATATATATATATATATATTTGGTAATATTAAGAGAAGAGAGTTTTGAAAGGGGCCCCTAAATATTTTACAACAAAGAAAAACAACTACAAAACTAGTGCACTAAAGCACTAGACAACCGAGAACAGAGCAGAAAACAAAAGAAAGACACCATAAACCAGGAGGGCCAAAACAACTAGAGAATCCGAGAAGACCTATGGAAGAACCGAGGTGGTTCTACAACACAACATCCACCTCAAAAATGATCCCACTAGACATTTGAGCCGCCTCCTCCTCAAAATATAATGCCATATTAATGGAACTCCAAACCGTGCATTGTTTGATCTCCATTAACCAAAGTCTGTGAAGAATATTGCTCTTTTTTATTGTAGAATTGTCTGGGGAATACTTATCACTCACCAGTTTGTCCTTCGACATGATGCTACATGCATAAGATAAGTGGATCTTTCGTACAATGCCCCGCACCTTAGCCACTAGCAGCTACACCACGATGAGTTGGGGAGTCCCAAAGGGGGAAAACCAATGGTCCCCAACAATCATACACTTCCCAAGGTAGGCAGATGGACCGAAGCATAAGCATAATGATGAAGTAAAGGTAACAGGTAGCCATATCATAACAAATCTCTCCTATTCGTGAGAAATAATTGTCTCAACCTGGGTACGTTCGCGAGCTTTCCCATGCCAACAACTAAACCTCCCAAGTTCAAAATAAAAACAACTACAAGGCACCAATGGGCAATAATTGTGGACCAATCAATGTCGTAGAATGAGCAAAACATTCTCTGCCACAACATTCCCCAAATCCCAATACAAATAACAATGAGGATTTGAATAGCCTTATAGCATGGGGTGGTGAAGAGTGTCCATTGACCCTCACCATTACTATAGGTACCAGACCTCCTGACACAACAAACTTCTACCATCTGAATCCAAATAATTATCATCATTGAGAGCATAATTAATGAGGTCCTATGGAAATTCCCTCTTCCAGATCACATATCCATGGAGATTTACTCCAACTTTCACCATCACGTCTACTGCAACATTTTCTTCTCTGATCGTGTGAGAAATTTGAACATCTTCCAACTTGTTGAGTGAATATTTTGCCCTATAGCAAAATGATCACCACAACTAGAGTATCAAACAAGAAACTCTCTCTTGCAAAGAAATTAAGTAACATTATTCATTTCTCCAAGGTTCTTATGAACAAACATTCATGTGCATGTAATCAATCAAGACTAAAGCAAATAAATGAATGTATACCAGAATAACTTAAACCATGCAAGTAACAGTTAACAAGGGGCCTTTAATGATTCAAACAAGTACTTTGCAACCATAATCCATTAAAACAACCAAATGCGAAGATAGCTCCTTTTAATATTCTTGAGATTAAAGTGATCTACCCGAAACCCAGTTAGTAACTTCTTTTATCTTCAGCTTAAAAGATTCCAAATGAGAAAGTGTGTGGTATAAGCCACTTCATTTTAAACTCTGTGCCTTTAACATGAGGTTCATTTTTAGAGTTAGCGGATTCATTTTATCTTCATTTAAAAGTGTTCCACTATCCCTATGTTAGCATTTGGTGTTAGTAAAGTTAGCAATGTTAGCATTAAATGTTAGCAAAAATTAGTAAGTTAGAAAGTTAGGATTCATTCACTTGATCTGACTTTATGTGCATTTGGAATTAGTAGCCCTCCTAAACCCATATTTTGTCTAAAAATTAGATGAAGGTGCTTGGAGATGCAAGAATGAAAATCTAAATTAAAGAAGTGGATCTAGAAGCAACTTTCTCTTCTCTGCTATTAATCCCTGGTTTTCTTTGGGAAACACTAGATCTGTAAACAAACCCTCCATTTTTTGGTGCGAGCAGATCACTTTCTCAAGCGCAGACATAGAGCATACTCTTGGCAGATTTATTTACCTTCTTTATAACTTAGATTATTCATGGCAATAAAAGAATTATTTATGAACATAAATTCTGGAATGGACCAGAATCAAGGAACAATTAACCTACAGAAATTCTGGAATGGACCAAAATCAAGGAACAATTAGCAAAAATTTTGGAATGGACCAGAATAGAATGAAAACAAATGCAAAATTTTTGGAATGGACCAGAATTAGAAAGTAGATTTTAAGGTGAGATTAATCTAAATATCAGAAAAATAAACAAAAACATTATTTACAAAAGTTAGCTGGAAAAACCAAAATAGAACATTAATTTGGTTAGCAATCTCCTCCCTGCAAAACCCCAAGTTATGAGATGAAATTCTAAAACAACCTGACCTAACAGACCTGCAACATAAACACAGTTAGATTAGGTCAGATGCAAGACTCTAAGGAAACAAATAATTGCATCATTCTATCATTCACCTATCGTAACCCACTTTATGGCATAAACGAATAGATACAAGAAGCAATAATGCAAAGGAAAGGTTTACAAAAATAACAACAGTCTTAGTTTCAGTCTCCTTTTGATTTCACACACAAAAGTTGCTCTTGCCAAATAAAAGCTCCTTTATTCCGAAAGATAGTCTTTTTTTTCTACAATTTCCAGCCCCTTGTTCCTAAAATCTTGAGGGATTAAATAATGAAACCCCACCAAAACCTGACCCTTGACTTCCTCTCTCTTGGTCTTCTCATTTCTTCAAATACAAACAAAAAGGAATAATAATATATTTTCCTTTTATTATATTCATTCCTTATTTTTTATTATTGCCTTATAACTCCCCTTTAAATGCTATAGTATATTATAAGGTATATATGATAAACTAAAAAAAAACGTAGATTTTCCCTTTCCTTATAACTCCAAAATATATAACCAACAAATCTTTTAAAATACCCTATATACTATGACATGAAATAAACCTCCATGTTCTTGCCCTTATACCTCTACGTATTATATACATTGTAAGAAGGCAAAACCCAAAATTAATTAATCCTCATCTTCATCCATTATATCTTCTATACGTTCATAAATTATATTGAGCGAATATAATATTTGGAACAATGGAGATTTGATAAAATAAAGAACTCCTTACATCGATGATCTTTGGACATTTCAAACACTCTGGTCTGCGCCTCTGTTCTTCCATAACCGGGATCCAGTTTACATAACCATCGGTTGTGTATGCCTCACAACGCCTCTCATCTCCGATCCAACACCCATGGTATTCCAACACATGACAATGCTTCTCTGAACTCGCTCCGACAAATGCATAACACACAAGAACAAAAAGAAAAAAAACATCCGCTCTACATCTCGGGATCATATGGGTTCTTGTTAGGTTTTAGGGTTTCGGTATATGTGGACTGAGCCACCTACATTTCCTGCGTGTCTTTCTGACTATGCTCCTTATTTTGGTCTCTGTCCACCAAATCTCTGGAACATCATCCATTATATCTGTCCCTTAGAACGCGGTTGTATCACCTTCGTGGCCTGCATTTCTGCCCAGTGATCGAGTGGGTCTTTTCTTAACACCGCTTAACCACTACCTATGCCATGGATATTCTAGCCACCCTCTATCCTGACATCTCAACATATTTCTTGGTCACCTACCTCCTCTTCATACTGTACACGTAGAGTCCCAATTATCTTCGTCTCGATTTTTCCTATTGCTGAAATTACTGAGCGTTCTACTATGTTTATGATCCCCGAATTAGCTTTCGCTTATGGGCCCCACTCTGCCCGTTTGACTCCACGTCAAGGGCGTCTTTCACGCCAACTCAAACTACCACATTTCGACATGTTGTCCGCCATGACGCTTCCCGTTCTTCCATTCGTTCCACGTCCACATCGTTCTACTGTCCATCGCGTGGTATGGGCAACACATCCCCGTCCACGTTGCTAAATTTCTTATCGTCGGGGTCTTCAATTGCATTTGCAGTATTGATTGGTCCATGGTCCACGCGTGCCATGTTTTCGATCATAGGCCACGTCGGATACGCCTCCATGGTACATTGCCATGTCACCGTCTTAATACTCATGTGAAACCCCACGTCACTGCCACGTCACCTTGGGTGTACTTTTGGGTCCACATTTTCTGTGTCAGGTTCGACGTCGTTTGCTTTCGGGAGATTCCTCTGCTTCTTCGACGTAAAAGTCGTTCATGGATACCTGTACATCGGCTGCGCCATGTCGCCTTCGAAAAAATGCCTGTGCATAAAATAAATCAAAAATTAAATTAGAATTAGCTTTATAAAACCCCTTTTATTGCTTTTAAGTATTATATATACAAATATAGATTTATATATATTATTTTTTTATTATTATTTTTATTTATTATTTTTTTTTATTTTTTAATATTGAGTAAATACTTCTTATACATATACATGTCCGTCGTGGGATTGAACTTCATTTTTTATTTTAAACATTTATATGTACAAAAAGCTTACTTGAAACACTCAAATGAAGAAAACATAAAATGCAACCATAACAAAAAGCTAACAGTAAAATTGACGACAAAGAGTCATCGACAAGAAAAACATCGACAATAAAATATCGTCAACAAGAAAAAGTCATCGACAATAAAATATCATCGACAAGAAAAAGTCGTCGACAATAAAATATCATCGACAAGAAAAAGTCATCGACAATAAAATATCGTCGACAAGAAAAAGTCATCGACAATAAAATATTATTGACAAAAACTAATGATAAATGCAAATTCAAAACAAACCGAGCATTAGACACTCAAAACCAACATGCAAACACCCAAATACCAAAAATAAAAAGGTGGGTCCCCAATTTTGGGGTACGTTGTGGAGCAGCCACAACAAATGGTGACTCTGCTAGGAAATGCTCTCGAGCATTTCGATGAGAACCCAACCTGAAAACCTACAACTCAACTGCAAGCATTAGCAAATATCCAAAGAATGTAAATAGACCAGAAATACATGAAACATTAGAATCATTCAGCATCAGCTCAATGTGTGCATAGTGATTCATTCTTTATCATTTGAAATAGTTCCACATTCTATTGCCAGTTTCACATGAATGCATATAATGAATCATGGAGGGTCTATGCAAGATTGAATGTATTGCCAGAATAATAAACTATGATTGGCCTGCTTTGCAAGGACTCATAAACTTTTAGTAGCATGAGCAGAAACATTAAAACTATCAAACCCTCTTAGGACCAATCATGCATGAATTGAGTTCATATACCCAATCTCAAGGTTGGTTATGCGCCACTACCATATTGAATCAATGTGCATGTGTAAGTGAAATCAGAGCTTTGGGGAATCAGATTCTCAACCTAAGCATGATGAGAATTTAACCCTATCCTTACTACTATGATTTGAGTTTATTACCTCATCTTAAGCAAAATGATTAAACCTGTTATGGATAAAACTGCCAGGCTAGCCTGTCCGTGTGAGCGGTCAGAGGTCTTGCTTTTAAATGAGACATGTCACCACGCATGAGCCTACTCCACTGCCAGTCAGGCATCTATAGCCCCGGTGGAGATCAACCCCATAGTCCAGGCTTTGGCTTTGGCTTTCTTGAATTTTAGGGATGACTACCCATCCTTGTGAGGGACACGTAGTACGATCCTTCCAATTCAAATGATGTGATGGAGGTGGAGTAGTAATGGCTTCCTTGAACCTTAGGGATGACTACCCATCCTTGCAAGGGACATGTAGTACGATCCTTCCAATCCAAATGATGTGATGGAGGTGGAGTAGTAATGGCTTCCTTGAATCTTAGGGATGACTACCCATCCTTGCAAGGGACATGTAGTATGATCCTTCCAATCCAAATGGGTTTTAAGTATTGCGGGAGTGGTGAAAACCACTATTTCATGGACTATGTTTTGCATGATGGGACAGACAAGAAAAATTCTTTTCGCCTCACTTTTTCTTCCAAGTATGGTTTCAACCATTTTGCCCAAGATGTTCTTTATATGTGCAGAACGTGTCTAATTCAAGACAATGCGGCATCAGTTTCCAATCTCAAGACCTTACTTAATGTTTATTGTGCAATGATCCTAAGAGGGTCTGACATGCTTTTGGTGGTTGTCTTTGAAATATGGAATGGAATGAGACTCAAAGTTATTATGCAATGTATCCTGAAAACAAATGAGTAAGATGGATTATACAAAATGCTTCACCCTATCTTGCAAAATTGACAACTTTCATGTATCCCAAATTTCAAACGATATTCTTTAATGTGTTTGCAGTACTCGTGGAGCTTTCTGTAATACAATTCTGTTGTTTCATATACTTCTAGTCTTAAAACATTGATAAGGATACAAACTAACATCTTTGCTATCCCCTTCTCTTTTTTTTTTTTTTTTATCAAGCCCAAAACTGGTCCAATGACCAACACACCAAGCTAAGAAAAAGAACAATGCAATCAAAATGCCTCAAAACCTTATTCAGAACAACCTCATCATGCTAAAATAAAGGTTGAAGGCAAAAGCCTAAAACACACCAAAAAAATCAAATCTGCACACACAAAACAAAGCATGACATATTTACATATAATACAAGGCCTTGCCATTTCAGGCCTGGAAATAGTGTTTTAAATGCAGCCCATTGACGGGTAAAGCCAAATATTTTTCATCCAAGGTTTTTAATCTAAAGTTGTTTTCACCTAGGACTTCTGAAATTTGGTAAGGACCCAACCATAAGTAATCAAATTTATCATGATCTCCTTTCCTCTCATGTCTCTTATCCCACAACAACACTAAATCTGAAACTTTAAATGTTTTGACTCTAGACCTTTTATCAAACCACCTTTTTACTACATCTTGGTGTTTACTAAAGTGAAGCATAGCCTCATCCCTCTTTTCATCCAGATGCATCAATTGTGTTAGTCTAGTTTCAAGTTTATTATCAGCTTCCAAGGTAATCTTTCATGAAATGTAATGTTTGTAACTTAAGATTTGTGGGAAAAATAGGATCTTGTCCATAAACTAAGTGGTAAGGAGATGTTCCTAATGATTCCTTGATTCTGATTCTATCAGCCCAAAGAGCCAACTTAAGTTTGTTATGCCAATCTCTAGGATTTCTTTCAAGCAACTTTTTAATGACACATAACAAATTCTTATTAGAAGACTCAACCAAGCCATTACCTTGTGGATAGTAATTGGAAGAAAACTTCAAACTCACCATGTTGTCGAATGCCCAATTTGCAAATTCCAGAGAGGAGAAAGCGGAACCGTTATCACTTACAATGGAGTTAGGCATTCCGAATCGAGTGACAATGTTATCCTCTAAGAATTTAATAACAACTTCTGAAGTGGCATTTTTAGTGGGGATAGCTTCCATCCACCTTGTGCAATAATCTGTAGTTGTGAGAATGTATTTATGGGAATCAGATGAATTGGGACTAATGATCCCAACAAAATCCAAACCCCATTGTGCAAAAGGTCTAGACTCAATTACAGATTGTAATGGCATAGAAGCACCCCTTTCTCTATTTGCCGCAATTTGACAAGTATGACATGACCTCACATGAGCATGAGCATCTTTGAACAATTGAGGCCAATAGTAACCAGCTCTAAGGATTTGATGGGCTGTGGCATTAGCAGACCCATGTCCTGTCCCATACTTACCATGGAATTCCTCGAGTATTTGTGCTGCCTCTTTTCGATCAACGCAACGAAGGTAAATTCCTTCATGGTTTTTCTTGTATAATGCACCGGATCTGATTAGAAAATTAGCAGATTTTAGATGCAAGGCTCTTCGTTGAGTAGAATTTAAATGTGGTGGACACTTACCATTTAGTAAAAAATACACAACATCTACGTACCACTCATCTTCAGTTATATCTGCTATTTCATAATGCTGACATGAAACTAAGGGATCATTTTCTGCTATGGCCTTAACCAACCCTTGTCCCCGCACTATCTTCATAGGTTGAATTTCAAGATCAAATTCTTGAAGAGTTGAGATCCACTTACCTCGTCTTTCACCCAGTTCATTCTGTATAAACATGGCTTTAACTGTAGGATCTGGGACTATAGCAAACACCCTACTGTGGACTATATAATGTCTGAATTTTTTAATAGTCTTAAATAGGGCATACATTTGCTTGTCCAAGATGGAATATCTCAATTTCGCATCTTTGAGAGGAGTACTAAGGAAGGCAATAGGATTTTCAATGTTGCGTTCACTCTTCTGAGTTAAAACACTCGCAAAGGAATGGTCTCGAAGCAAATGTGTAAATGTAGAAAGGCTTCGCATAATCAAGACTCACTAAAACCGGGGCTCTAGAAATCGCATCCTTGATTCTTTTGAAAGCATCCCTATTTTCATTTGTCCATTTGATTTGGGCCTCTTTCTTCAACATATCGTTCAAGGGTTTTGCAATTTTTTAAAAACCTGAAATAAATTTTCTAACAAAATTAATCTTCCCAAAAAATGATCTCAATTCTTTTTTGCTATTGGGAAAAGAAATCTGTTGTATGGCATCTATTCTTTCAGGATCAATGGAAATTCCATCTTTGGATATTACATGTCCCAATAATTTTCCTTCCGTTACCCCGAAAATGCACTTCTTTGGGTTGAGTGAAATGCCATGTTCCCTACACCTTTGGAGAACTTTCCTTAGATCCTTGACATGGTTTTCCCTATTCTTAGAAAATACAGGAATGTCATCTACATAGACAATAATGCACTTACCGATGAGCCCCTTAAAGGCAAAGTCCATGGCTCGTTGGAATGTGGCACCTGCATTCAACAATCCAAAAGGCATTCTCCTATATGCAAAAGTGCCCCATTTTGTGGTGAAGGCGGTTTTCATCCTATCATTAGGATGGATGAGGACTTGATTGTATCCTGAATAGCCATCTAGGAATGACATCATTTTTGACCCATTTACCTTTTGAAGGATTTCATCAATGGTAGGTAGAGGGTAATTGTCCTTTTGTGAGGCCTTATTCAGATTTCTAAAATCAATACATAGCCTTATCTCTCCACTCTTTTTCCTCACAGGGACCAAGTTAGCAACCCATGTGGAATGCCTAACAGGAAAGATGATTTTAGCTTCTAATAGTCGCTTTACCTCTTTCTCTATCAAGGGCTCTAGTAACGGATTGACTGGCCTCTGTCTTTGCCTAAAGGGTTTGGAGTCTGGCTTCAAAGGAATTGTATGCATTATAACATTCTGATCATAAGTTCTCAACTCCTTATAGCTCCAAGCTATGCAATCTATGTATTCCTTCAATGCATTGGCAATGGAATTCTTTTCATGTTCGGTACATGCCTTTGCAATGAATATTTCGTGAGGGTTTTCTGCACTTCCAATATTGACTAAGTCACAAGCCTCTTTGGGAGGTGGAACTTTTCTCCCTCCTTTCGGTTGGTATCCAATATCAAACATTTTCTCTAATGAGGCCATCCCATTTGGCATCTCATTCCATTTTCCAGTAGCTTCCATTTTCAAATCTGCCTCTTCTTGCCCCCTCTCGTCTTCATCAATAACCTGATTTTCAAAGATACCAGAATTAGTGACAAAATTGAATATATGTCTGTCACTATCAAAGACTTGGAAATTCGTGACGTTATCAGGTATCGAGGGGCAAGGGACTAATTCTATGGAAAATTTCTTGCACTTCTTGTGATCCACTGGTTTAAGCATGCTAGCAGCTACGGCTAAAGAATCTGCCAAACGATTGCCTTTTCTAGAGATTAGAGATATGTTAAAAGCATCAAATTCATTTATTAAATCTCTAACTCTGGTTTGGTAAAGGCTGAGCCGCTTGTTCTTACATGCATATTGTCCTTTAACTTGTTTTACCACCAATTCAGAATCACCTAAGACCTTGATACATTTGATTTTCTTTCGAAGGGCCAATTGGAGTCCGAAAATCAAGGCCTCATATTCTGCCACATTGTTGGTGGTTGGGAACTGTAATCTATATGCAGCCAACATAGGTTTTCTGTCTAGACATGAAAGTTCAATACCAGCTCCCGCCCCTTGTTTGGACTTGGATCCATCAAATCTTAGAGTCCAAACCTTATGGTGTTCTTCAGAATCATTGCATCCAATACTTCCATTTTGAGAATTCTCAAGAATTTCTACGTCCAAGCAATAGGCTCCTAATTCAGCTTTCAATGTATTGAATCTCATTAGGTTTGTTGTATTCTGTTATCATTTCCTTGAGCCTAGGTTCACTATCAATTCGAATTTGGTTGGCCACTCCTCTCCAAGGCAACCACATATGTGAAGAGTCTGTTACAATGTATCCATTTAGGTTCTTGCTCCAATCTCTTCCCAACACCATGCCATATTTGATAGGAATGTTAAGTACCAATATATCTATGTGATGTTGAACCCTAGGTTCTGAGTTGACCTGAATAAGAATATCACTTAATTCTCCCACTGCCTCCATGGCCGATCTATCCAATTGCACCACCTTGCTTTTAGAAGGTTTTGGTGTAAGTCCCAATTTTTGATAGATTTCTAGGGGCATAATGCTAGTAGAGGCCCTTGAATCTATTAGACAATTGTGTAGATTTCTACCAGCAATTCTAATGGTTATAAGAAAGGGGGGTACGTCTCATTTTTCCCTTTTCAAAACCAATTGGGACTCAACACCCTTAGCTTCATGAACTTGGGTAGGTGGATCCAAACCTTTTGGTGGACTTACTTCTTGGCCTAAAAGTTGGGACATATCATACATTGAGACATTGGCCTTAGTTTTCTTCATGTCTTCTATCAAGTCATAAGTGGGTTTTTCTGAATTTGACATGTTTTGCACCAACTTAGACTTCTCCACCATTGATGGAGGAGGTGGATTGACATCTCCTTTGAAATCAGGAGGAAGTAATGGGTTGTTTGGAGGGGTAGAGGAAGTTTTGGGATCCTTAGAACTCCTTGTGTAATACTTGTGATTTCCTTTCCCAAAACGTTTATTGGCATGAACTTCCAATGTTTCTTCATCTTCTTTTCCAAAAACCTCAACATCCTCCTCTTCTTCACTTTCTTGGGGATGTATAACTTCAGTCAATATAGACTCCTGCTTTCCATGGCAATAGTGTGGGCAATCATTATCACAAGATCCTAACTCTCCAAAATCTTTTGAGACATCTGCCTGATTGGCTACGGGATTGGGTACTCGTCCATTATTAGGATGTGTGTTGTATGTTCCTTTTCCTCTATGGTTATGAGGTCGGTTATGACCCATGACTTGGTCAAATTTTTTATTAACATTTCCCACTATAACCAAAACTTTGGCCAATGTTTCCTTCATGTTTTCTATCATGGATTCAGGCCCTTGTGGTTGGGGCACTGTAATTCCGGGCCCAGTTGTATTTGCTGCATTAGCCACCTCTAGAACAGGTACAATGGCTTGGGTCTGGGCACTTTGATTCCATCCTGGATTCACACTTTGAATAGGAGTGATTGTTGGATAAGTCATTGGGCTTGGCATACTAATCGGAGTAAACCCCAGTATGGTCAACAAGTTATTGCCCATACCGAACCCAGGCAAGGTCATCGGGTTATTTGGAATCAATGCCTATGTTGGAACAGAGGCATTAGGATAAGTGGGAAATGATGCGACTTGAGATGGTTGTTGGAAATTGTTCATTGTTGGAACTTGTGGTGCCATTAATTGATTCATCATGGCGAATTGACTGTATGGACCGTATTGTCCCATCCCAATCAATTGAGACAACCCTACTCCTGGTAAATTCATTTGTTGTTCAAGGGTCATTGTCTCCGCATAAGCTAACGAAAGCGTCGTAACCTGAGGATTCCTTCTAGTCAACAAGGATGTTAACGGATCTAAAGCTCCAAAGTATAGTTGCAGGGCCACCACAGGATCTACTGCAAAGTGGCGAGTCAAATTTGTATACAGTTTTTGGAACCTTTGATTGAATGTTCTTATGGGCTCATTGGGTAACCTTTTGCATGATACGAATAAATTATAAATTATGGAAGGATCCAACAACATTCAAAATTGGCTAATAAAGGCAGTTTCTAATTGGGCCCATGAAGTAATGGACCCTGCTGGAAGATTCCTGTACCATTCATTGGTCGTACTGTCTAGACTAGCAGGGAAAATTTGACAAGCGATATCTTCATGGGTAACTCCTTGTCTAAACATGTAATCCTTGTAAATTTGGACATGTTCTTCGGCTGTTATGGGACCATCATGCACGAATTTAGGCAATCCCCTTTCAATATTTCTAGGCAAGTCATGGACTACCCCAGGGATATCCAAGGGAGAACTTTGCGCACCATACCAAAGGGCAGGTGGCTGTTGTTGTTGTTGTTGTTGGGCCATGTTATTCAAGGGTATCGACCCTATAGGAACAATGGCAACACTTGTAATGATGGGGACAGACACACTTGGTGTAGTTGTCACATTTGAAACTAGGGGCTCAGGCCCACTAGACGTACTTGAGTCTAAAGAAGCTCCTAACTCAAGTATACTGGGTGGTATTTCGATCTCTAATGTTTTGTTTCTCGGCTTCCTAGCAATGGGAGAAAGGCTTTGGAAAATAGTTTCCCCTGTGGTTTTGGACCTAGTAGCTATGTACTCAGGTTGGGCCAGCTTGAAAACTCTAGAATTCTAAAAGACTTCTCTCAACTCACTTGCAAAAGAAAACAAATAAATGTTATACCTGCAAGCACAATAGGTGGAAACAAAACTACCCACGTTAATCGTTAGAACAGATCGCAATCACAAAGCAATAAAGAAGGCCCTCCTTCTAGCGCCAAAATGTTGAGTGAATATTTTTCCCTATAGCAAAATGATCACCACAACTAGAGTATCAAACAAGAAACTCTCTCTTGCAAAGAAATTAAGTAGCATTATTCATTTCTCCAAGGTTCTTGTGAACAAACATTCATGTGCATGTAATCAATCAAGACTAAAGCAAATAAATGAATGTATACCAGAATAACTTAAACCATGCAAGTAACAATTAACAAGGGGCCTTTAATGATTCGAACAAGTACTTTGCAACCATAATCCATTAAATCAACCAAATGTGAAGATAGCTTCTTTTAATGTTCTTGAGATTAAAGTGATCTACCCGAAACCCAGTTAGTAACCTCTTTTATCTTCAGCTTAAAAATATTCCAAATGAGAAAGTGTGTGGTATAAGCCACTTCATTTTAAGCTTCGTGCCTTTAACATGAGGTTCATTTTTAGAGTTAGCGGATTCGTTTTATCTTCATTTAAAAGTGTTCCACTATCCCTATGTTAGCATTTGGTGTTAGTAAAGTTAGCAATGTTAGCATTAAATGTTAGCAAAAATTAGTAAGTTAGAAAGTTAGGATTCATTCACTTGATCTGACTTAATGTGCATTTGGAATTAGTAGCCCTCCTAAACCCATATTTTGTCTAAAAATTAGATGAAGGTGTTTGGAGATGCAAGAATGAAAATCTAAATTAAAGAAGTGGATCTAGAAGCGGCTTTCTCTTCTCCGCTATTAATCCCTGGTTTTCTTTGGGAAACACTAGATCTGTAAACAAACCCTCCAATTTTTGGTGCGAGCAGATCGCTTTCTCAAGCGCAGACGCAGAGCATACTCTTGGCAGATTTATTTACCTTCTTTATAACTTAGATTATTCATGGCAATAAATGAACTATTTATGAACATAAATTCTAGAATGGACCAGAATCAAGAAATCAACTACATACAAAAATTTTGGAATGGACTAGAATCAAGGAACAATTAGCAAAAATTTTGGAATGGACCAGAATAGAATGAAAACAAATGCAAAAATTTTGGAATGGACCAGAATCAGAAAAGTAGATTTTAAGGTAAGATTAATCTAAATATCAGAAAAATAAAATAGAAACATTATTTACAAAAGTTAGCTGGAAAAACCAAAACAGAACATTAATTTGGTTAGCAATCTCCTCCCTGCAAAACCCCAAGTTATGAGATGAAATTCTAAAACAACCTGACCTAACAGACCTGCAACATAAACACAGTCAGATTAGATCAGATGCAAGACTCTAAGGAAACAAATAATTGCATCATTCTATCATTCACCTATCGTAACCCACTTTATGGCATAAACGAATAGATACAAGAAGCAATAATGCAAAGGAAAGATTTACATAAATAACAACAGTCTTAGTTTCAGTCTCCTTTTGATTTCACACACAAAAGTTGCTCTTGCCAAATAAAAGCTCCTTTATTCCGAAAGATAGTCTTTTTTTCTACAATTTCTAGCCCCCTTTGTTCCTAAAATCTTGAGGGATTAAATAATGAAACCCCACCAAAACCTGACCCTTGACTTCCTCTCTCTTGGTCTTCTCATTTCTTCAAATACAAACAAAAAGGAATAATAATATCTTTTCCTTTTATTATATTCATTCCTTCTTTTTTATTATTGCCTTATAACTCCCCTTTAAATGCTATAGTATATTATAAGGTATATATGATAAACTAAAAAAAACGTAGATTTTCCCTTTCCTTATAACTCCCAAATATATAACCAACAAATATTTTAAAATACCCTATATACTATGACATGAAATAAACCTCCATGTTCTTGCCCTTATACCTCTACGTATTATATACATTGTAAGAAGGCAAAACCCAAAATTAATTAATCCTCATCTTCATCCATTATATCTTCTATACGTTCATAAATTATATTGAGCGAATATAATATTTGGAATAGTGGAGATTTGATAAAATAAAGAACTCCTTACATCGATGATCTTTGGACATTTCAAACACTCTAGACGGTGCCTCTATTCTTCCATAATCGAGATCCAGTTTACATAACCATCGGTTGTGTATGCCTCACAACGCCTCTCATCTCCGATCCAACACCCATGGTATTCCAACACACGACAATGCTTCTATGAACTCGCTCCGACAAATGCATAACACACAAGAACAAAGAAAAAAAAAACATCCGCTCTACATCTTGGGATCATATGGGTTCTTGTTAGGTTTTAGGGTTTCGGTATATGTGGACTGAGCCACCTACATTTCCTGCATGTCTTTCTGACTATGCTCCTTATTTTGGTCTTTGTCCACCAAATCTTTGGAACATCATCCATTATATTTGTCCCTTAGAACGCGGTTGTATCGCCTTCGTGGCCTGCATTTCTACCCAGTGATCGAGTGGGTCTTTTCTTAACACCGCTTAACCACTACCTATGCCATGGATATTCTAGCCACCCTCTATCCTGACATCTCAACATCTTTCTTGGTCACCTACCTCCTCTTCATATCGTACACGTAGAGTCCCAGTTATCTTTGTCTCGATTTTTCCTATTGCTAAAATTACCACTCTGTTTGAATCCACATCAAGGGCCCCACTCTGTTTGACTCCACATCAAGGGCATCTTTCACGCCAACTCAAACTACCACATTTCGATAGGCTATCTGCCACGACGCTTCCTATTCTTCCATTCACTCCACGTCCACATCGTTTTGCTGTCCATCACATGGTATGGGCAACACATCCTCATCCACGTTGCTAAATTTATTATCACCAGGGTCTTCAATTGCATTTTCAGTATTGATTGGTCCTGTAGACACCAAAACAGCACCAATCCGATTATGTGACTGCAAACACTGATCGCTTTGGCAAACACAGCCCCCAGGGCAGCCCTCAGAGGTTAAACAGTGGTCTTAACCACTTTCATAGCAATTTCATAAGGTCAAGAAGCAATTTGGCACACTTGGAAACTTTGCCCAGTACTCGTCTCAACCCGAGATGAATTCAAAATAGAATTCGTCCCACCCCAGGACGAATTCTAAATTCGTCCCTGGGTGGGACGAATTCCAAGCTTAACGGGCAAAAAGGTAAATGGTGCCAAGTGGCAGCCTGACACGATCGGTTAAGGGCTCCTTCCTTGCATGCATGTGTAAGTGGACAGAGGGGCCATTAGATGACTGTTACAAGAAGCATTTATCAAAGTTCAAGTCAATTGAGGACTCCCCTCCCTCATGGGAAGACAAGACTGCCACATGGCACCTATGGCCAACACTTGGCATTGGTGCTTCCCTCCCAAAAGAGACCCCTTGGGTCTATAAAAGGTCGGACTTTTCTCACCCAAGATATACAGGTTGAAGGAGTGTTCAAGCAACGAAGTGCTGCCGAATTGAAGACTCACTTGCATTCCCCTTTATTCACCTTCCTACATCCACCAATCTCTTTTGCAAGGGAGGTTGTTGGGTGGCCTTTGGAAGCTCGAACCTTACTAAAATCCGATGCATAGACATATGAACCTACCAATTCATCAACGCGGTATTGCAATGTGGTACAATTCATACCTCAATCGACCCTCCCATCAACGCATTTGGATTTTCAATTAAATCCATCTAAACAGGGTCCGATACCGCAGGCACCACTGGTGGCAAATAAGGCAAAATCCTAGCCAGGTGAGACTTCATCATCGGCTCCTTCATCATCAACGCCACCTATCGTGGCCCAACAGAAGGACAAGGGAAAGCAAATCATGGAAGAGGTTAAGCCTCTAGAAGAGGGGTTGCCCACAATTTCAACGATATCAATAGAGGAAGTGCCCAACATAACACAAACCAAGATCCCTGAACCACCAAACATGGAATGGACTCAGGAAGGACTACCGTTTCCTCCTACCCAATCCTCAACAATCACTGTTGAGATGGCCAGTACAGGCCTGGGAGAATACATAGTGCAAAATGTTGTGGCAACCCCCACATTGGAGTCAGTACAAGACATGGGAAGACCTCACCTTCCCATTGGAACAATCGTCCCTCTAGGCTACCCATCGAACCAAACGAATTTTGTGTATGGGGGCCTTGATCATGGTTCTGAACCATGCGAACAAAAGGAAACAGATGAAGAGCCTTTTGTCGAAAACATCAATTATCTGTCAAACCCAGAATTTGCCCTAAAATATCTCGAACAATGCAATTGGCATGGGTATGGGTTAGGCAGATATGAGCAAGGGATGAGGATCCTTTGCCAACCAAGGTATCAGATGCCATATGACAAGTCAGGGGTAGGATTCAACCATCCCCTGCCATTAGACATCTTGGTTGAAAACATGCAAGGCCTAGAAATAGGCAACGGGGGGGATTGGCACAAGACCCATACGCCAATCCAAACATAGAATACACATTAGGGGATTATCTCCCATGGTCTACAAACACCCCTGGAAATAGCAATAATCCCTCTCCTTTGCTAGAGAGAGGTGAAAGTTCGAGAGCAGATCATCAAAGAGAACAACAACGGCTTCCAGACATTTTTTCTGAAACTGTTCCCCTTAGAGGTTCCAGACGAAATAACACAGTCTCAAAAGAATCAGGTCACTTCACTAAGAGTGGAACAACCGCAATGGGACCATATTAATTCACTGGAACAGGAAGAGTCCTCAATGTCGGAAGCAACAGATGCTGAAGAGGATGAACAATTTTGGATCTATGAAAGCGATTCAGAAGACGAGACTGAGATGGACTATCTCAGACATGCGCGACGACATCACCGCGCTCTAACCCATGAAGATATAATGGGACAAATGGGTATACGGTTAGGACATGAATGGCATGTAGACCCAACGAGGTGGGACCAAGTGTTAGGCCTATGGCTCCAAATTCAAGTTGAGCATCATCCACCTCGAGATCCCATCAGGACAATAGTACCAAGGGAAGACCCCGCCTTCCTTTTCGCACATAGAGACGAATTTGCACCTAGAGAGGATCCATTCGTGCCTGTTCCCGTAGAGCTAGATCCAGAGTATAGGGAACATCTGAAAGAATCAAGTCATCACACCCGTGGTTCTGGAGACCAAATTCATTCCATCCACATGATCTCCATTGATTTGACCACACCCATCCGCAATCCGACCGATCCATTACGGTCATTGCATCTAAACATGGATGCCATCGACTGGGATCACGTCAATTCACCATTGTCACCATCAGAGTACTGGCCTTTTGGTGAAATGCTTCATTTTACCCCAAGGACAACTCAAGATATTTTTCAAGCTGAAGAGGGACCCGAGGTCCCAAACGCAGATCTTAACTCAGTTGATGATATCCATTTAATCCCAACTCCACATCAGTTGGAGGATGGATCTCACATGTCAGTCGAAGAGACGACTGACGTAGACATCGACACAGATCCAATGAATCCACGAATTCTCAAGCTGGGGGTAAGCCTTTCCCCCGAAGAGCAAGCCGAATACATTGCCCTTCTTAAAGAAAAGAAGGAGGTTTTTGCATGGTCATACAAAGATATGCCAGGACTAGACCCGCAGCTAGTCATGCACAATTTAACGCTTGATCCGAAAATCAAGCCAGTAAAGCAAAAACTAAGAAAGATGCACCCAACAGTGGCCTTGATGGTCAAAGATGAATTACAAAAGCTGTTGGATGCCCAGTTTGTCATCTGCATGGATTATCCGCCATGGTTGTCCAACATGGTTCCCGTCAAGAAGCCCGACGGGAGGATTCGCATATGCACCGACTTTCGAGACCTAAACAAAGCGATTCCTAAGGATGATTTCCCCTTTCCAAGCATCGACGCATTGGTAGACGCTACGACGAGTCACGAAATGCTCTCCCCAATGGACGGTTTCTCAGGATACAATCAAATTCGTATCAATCCTGAAGACCAACTCAAAATGGCATTCACAACACCTTGGGGGACATTTTGTTATAAGGTCATGCATTTTGGCCTCAAAAACGCTGGCGCTACATACCAACGTGCTATGACGTATATCTTCCACGATTACATGCACAAAACTTTGGAAGATTACATGGATGATTTGTTAGCCAAGTCCAAATTGCGCTCAGATCATCTCGATGACTTAAGCAAGATTCTCGATCGCCTCATAGAGCATAAGGTCAGACTGAATCCCAAGAAGTGCATGTTCGGCGTCACATCTGGAAAACTCTTGGGTTTTATAGTCTCCAAAAGAGGCATCGAAGTGGACCCAAACAAAGTCAAGGCAATCCTTGAAATGGCTCCCCCAACCACTATCAAGCAGCTCAGAAGTCTACAAGGAAAGGTCGCGTCGATTAAACGCTTCATAGCGCAATTATCTGACAAATGCCGACCAATGAACAAAATATTGCACAAAGGGGTCACATTTCATTGGGATGACGAGTGCCAGTCAGCCTTTGACGAAATCAAACAATACTTGGCTTCGTCACCAGTATTGGCATCGCCTAGACCAGGTGTGTCATTCTACTTATACATCTCAGCTACTGAGGTGGCACTGGGCGCAATGCTAGCCCAGAAGAATGAACTTCACAAAGAATAGGCTACTTACTATCTTAGCCGCACCCTGGTCAGTTACGAACTTAACTATGCATACGTTGAAAAACTCCGCTTGGCAGTGGTGTTTGCTACCAAAAGGCTATGCCACTACATGCTGAGAAACACTATGTATGTTGTGTCTAAGGAGAATCCATTGCGATACATGATGAGTCGTACTTATCATAGTAGCCACACGGCGAAATGGATCATGTTGTTGATGGAATTTGACATTGAGTTTATTGGGCAAAAATCTATAAAAGGACAAGTCATAGCCGATCAACTAGCAGAGGATCCTCTTGAAGACGATCAGCCTCTTGTCATAGAACTACCCGATGATGAGGTCTTCCATGTCTCAGAATTTCCAGATTCTGAAGAACCTGAGTCTCAGGCCGACATAACCTTATTTTTTGATGGTTCTAAATGCGAGCAAGGTGGTGGCGCAGGAATTGTATTATTCACACCGCAGGGCACTCCAATGCCCCTGTCATTTAAATTAAACTTCCAGTGCACCAACAACAATGCCGAATATGAAGCCTTGCTCCTAGGTCTTCAGACATCAATCGCCATGAACATCAAAAGATTGAACATCTTTGGCAATTCACTGTTAGTCGTCAATCAAGTCAAAGGGGTATATCAATGCAAATGCCCAGTTCTGAAGGCCTATAAAGCCATCGTGGATAAATTCCTGGCAAAACTTGAATGGTATGACATCGAGGCACTCCCTCGATCATCGAATCGTTTTGCGGACACAATGGCCTCCTTAGGGTCACTAATCCCGCAAGACCTTTACGGTGATGTAACAACCATTCAGGTCAAAACCTTATCGCAACCCGTGATGGAGCGCACAAGCTCAGACTTGACGCCAGGAATCCACATGATCCAGATCGAACCATCTTCGGATAAGTTCTTTCGAATCCGAGACTATTTGAAACATGCCAACTGGGGGTCTTTGTTCTCCCCCACTCCCATTAATAGCAACACAACGCTATTTTTACAAGTTCTATCCCAATCAGCATTTGTTAGGGAAGAACTCCAAAAGGGATTGGATGTTCAAACTGTCGAGATATTCGATCAAAAGGACTGGTATTTACCCATAAGAGACTACCTCATGTTAGGTAATCTACCCTTTGGATTGACGCAAGCCACAAAACGAACATTCAAACAGAAAGCGGTGGAATATGTCTTGATAGGAGACATTTTGTATCATCGCAGCTACGACGGAATTCTTCTTCATTGCTTGGACCATCAAGAGTCCACTTGGGCAGTCACCCAAGCGCATGATGGTACATGTGGCGGCCACTTCAGTGGTATGGCCATTGCAAAGCACATTCTTCGCATGGGCTATTATTGGCCATCTTTAGAGCGAGATTGCTACGCGTATGTCAAGAGGTGTGTAAAATGTCAACATCATGCCAATCTGATGCACGCACCTTCCCAGGCCCTACAGACAGTCTAGTCTGCTTGGCCATTTTTGCAGTGGGGCCTCGATCTAATCGGAAAGATCTCCCCTGCATCGTCAGGCCGCCACACGTTTATCATAACGACCACAGAATACTTTACCAAATGGTTGGAAGCAATTTCGTTAACCTCTACGACAGGACCCCGCATTGCGGAGTTCATTTTGCATTACATCATATGTCGTTTTGGTATTCCATCCAAAATAATCTCGGATAATGGGCCATCATTCAAGAACAAAGACGTGCGTGCTTTAACCACAAAGTACAAAATTCAGCACAACTTTTCAACACCCTATTATCCACAAGAAAATGGGCAAGCAGAGGCATCAAACAAAATGCTAGTCGCCATCCTTAAAAAGACCGTCGCAGACAGTCATAAGGATTGGCACATACAAATCCCACTTGCCCTTTGGGCCTATCGCACTAGCATTCGGACGCCCACTGGGGCAACTCTCGTTTTCACTAGTGTATGGCTCAGAGGCAGTAATGCCTCTCGAGTTGGAAATTCCTTCCCTCCGCATATCAATGCAGGAATTCATCGATGATGACACTGCACGGCAGGCCCGGTTAGACCAGCTTATGTTGCTTGACAAAAGACGCTTTAATGCTCTCAAGCACTTACGTATCTATCAAGAGTGGCTTAAGAGAGCTTACAACATGAAAGTTCACCTAAGAGACTTTCGGGTTGGTGATCTGGTTCTGAAGGAAAACCAACAAAACTCTAATTTGCCGTCCCATATGAGGGACAAATTCGTGGCAAATTGGCTAGGTCCTTATGTCATTGATAGCAAAATAGGACCAGGAACGTACAGGCTAGCTTCTCTTGACGGTATCAAGGAAACAGAACCCTTGAATATCAGTCATTTACGACCATTTCATATCTAAGAAAGCCATGTACCAAAAAAAAAAAAAAAAAAAAATTCAACAAAAACAAACAAACAAAAAGCTCCAAGGATTATCGCAATCTCTTGGTCAACCCAAAAAGCTCCAAGGATTATCGCAATCTCTTGGTCAACCCAAAAAGCTCCAAGGATTATCGCAATCTCTTGGTCACCCAAAAAGATCCAAGGATTATCGCAATCTCTTGGTCAACACAAAAAGCTCCAAGGATTATCGCAATCTCTTGGTCACCTAAAAAGCTCCAAGGATTATCGCAATCTCTTGGTCAACCCAAAAAGCTCCAAGGATTATCGCAATCTCTTGGTCAATACAAAAAGCTCCAAGGATTATCGCAATCTCTTGGTCAACCCAAAAAGCTCCAAGGATTATCGCAATCTCTTGGCCACCAAAAAGCTCCAAGGATTATCGCAATCTCTTGGTCAACCCAAAAAGCTCCAAGGATTATCGCAATCTCTTGGTCAAACAAATCAAGAAATTCAACAAAAACAAAACAACAAAAATTATCAAAAACAACAAAGATTTGCATCTCAATTCTAGGCATACTCGAATTCATCAAAATCAACAAAAACACCATGCATAAATTTTACCACACTACAGTCAGTGGTCTGGGAATGTACTAAGAGTTTCAGTAATTCATTCATCATTTTCCTCTTTAGCCATGTAGTGTACCAAGTCGAACGGATTTTACAAAGGTAGAGTCATACTTGAAATACACCTTGTTACGTAACATCCCAACACAAATCAAACATTAAAATTCCCAAAATTGTGTGAACGAAAGACGAAACCTGCAAAATAATCTAGGTCACCACGAGCGAAACGATTATCTTGCTCATCCCCCTATGCGAATGACCCCTAGAATGCTGAGAGTTGGCAAAAGGACAAGCTTCCTCCCTACCCAATTCCCTAAGAATCCCTAAAGTTCTAATCAGTTGCAAAACACAAAAAATTTGCAAAATGTCAAAACTCCAAATTTGACAAACTATAGTGCACACATCAAAAGGCACAAACAACAGTGATTTTCATCACTCCATATCCCCAATCCCTTGCTCAAAAAGAAAAACAAATCAAAATAAACAGTGATCTCATCACTACAATGAGCAAGTATCCCAATACAATTAAAAAAAGAAGGGAGTTGACCTTGAATCCCCGGAACTCTCAAGCATTCTATAGGTCATAAGGCAAGCTTCAGTACCAATTTGGTTGATAGCCTATCGGTAATGTATAAGCCTCCCGCATGACGATATATCTGTCACATTAATTTGCGTACAGATCAATTTTTGCATGTGGATGAGCTAGCTTATGACATCCTGGATTACACCGCAGATTAATCTTAGTACATACAACAAAGGAATTCGTGGAGCTAATTAGGTGATCCTCGATACGAGTTTGGTTGAAAGCCCATCTGGCACTGGCGGTATCCTAACAAATACCACTAAATGAACTCAATTGCACACACAGGGATGTGAAATAGCTTGGTCAAAAACAAGTTTGATTCATACCTTATTCAAAAGTCTTGAAAGATAAAGTATAGTCATGGATAGTGAGATAAAACTATCTGAATTTCAGAAAATCTTACATTCATCCCAAAACCATCTGCGCTACATATCATCCTTATGATACCATAAAAAAAAAAAATACAAAAAAAAGCAGAGAAAAACCAGATAAATAAAAATTTTATTAAACAACCTACAGTGCAATCATCACAAATATCATTCATCCATTTTGCATATCACATAGACATATAAAACATTTGCATTCATCATAACATCTGCATTCATCAAAATAAATAAACATGCATAATGAAAATCACATCATCACATGTACAAATCCAAAATAAAACCGGTATATATATATATTGTCAAAAAGATGCCCGCAGGCTACAAAATAGGTCCTCAGACATCGCAATCATATCCAAAACCCAACCTAAGGCGTCGGCCACCATGATCACGCAGGATCGGTGCGACGGGAACTACCCCGCTGGTGTGTGTCCTACGGGACCCGGCAGGGCGGCTAATGCTAGCCCCCGCATCATGCCTACTACCCCCCCCTCATCTAACCGCCTGCGGTGAGATGATGTTGACTGCTTAGTCAGACTATCCCTCGTCCGTCGAGAATATCTGTTGATCAAAGGCTCAGGGAGCCGTCCGCCAAGATGGATGACCTCCCTCTCCAATTCTATCCGATACAGACACCACTCTGCCTCCCGTCGATGATAGATAGACAATGCATCATCGCGCTGCGCCAAAACTCTATCCCGCTCTGCCAACTGAGCCCGCAGAAGATCCCTCTCCAGATATCGCATCCGTAGCAGCTCTGTAAGCCGTGCAACCTCATCGCCTACATTCGACCCTACCCCCTCTGTATCTGTCGGACGCATAGGACTCATGGGGACAGTATCCTGCTCAGGCTCCAACTGCTCCTCCACATCCTGCATGTCCGGCTGCTCCGGAACACCCAAGTCCACATCCTCATCTCCCACATCCACCATGTCTGCATCATCCAAAGGCCCTCCCCAATCACCCCCCGCCACCTCAGCATCCTCCACTGCCGCCTCCGTGCCTCCCAGTGGACCCTCTCCTCTCCAGCGTCGCAATACCCACCACAAGTCATACTCAGTGGTAGTATCGACGTCATCCACATCCAACACCTCAATAACCGCATCCGACTCCTCGCCCAATGGCACAAGGACAGGCGGCTCCAAATCCCTCTCATATCCTCGACGCCGATAGCCTACGGGCTCACCAGGCAACCCCTGGCGCACCCCAAACTGTCGTGTAAGCCGGCGGTATGGAAAGAACTCATGCTCCGTCTCGTGCCGCCCAGTCAACCATCGCTCCCTCCGTACCCGTCGGAGCCACTCTCCAGCCTCAGGCCAAGTTGGACAGTCCCGATAGGGATGCCAAAACACCTCCCCTGGAGTGAGCCATGAAAAGGCATCAATGTAGTGATCAACTACACCTGCCCATCGCCGACTCTGCCCCTGCTCCGTAGACCGTCACCACAAAGCTGCATAACCAATCTCATCATCCTCCATCGCCGCCCGAGTCGTCCACGGTAACCCGGTAGGCCTCTCAACAACTATGTGCTGCCAACCCCAAAGCACTGCAACAAAAAGCTGCAATTAACACCCTTCCGCTGTCGACAGCGGACCCCGTACAGCTCCCCGTAAAGCTGCGCCAACAAAGTCTGTCCCCATCTCAGGATCAACGGTGCCTCTATCGGGCACTCTACCAACTGCCACACCAAATCCAGCAGGTTCCACGGGAACCTCGTGCCTGACGAATCAGGGAGAAGAATGTTAGAAATAAGGCCCATCAGGAATGCGTGCCTCACTCCTAACACCCCCTCTCCTTCCACCAGACCAACCAAAATCCCGCCGACCTGGCAATCCGCCTCGGCTGTCTCCACTCGGGTCCGCTACACCCGAATCCCCCCATGCCCAAAACATCTCGTGAGTATAGCGATCCACCGATCAAACGGAGATGTCCTAATAGGCGGACCATCTATCGGAATTCGAAGCAACCGATAGACGTCCTCAAGAGTCACAATCATCTCCCCTGTCGGGAGATGGAAAGTATTGGTCCGCGGATCCCAAAGCTTGATCAGGGCCATCAGATAGGCCTGATCCGAAACCACAGGCTCCAGTCGAGCCACCTTCTTGAGCCCAAGGGCATCAAGCCATTCCCAGTCACCATCAGTCAAGGCCAACCGCACCTCAGTAAAGGCAGCGGGCACACGGTAGCGGCTCCTAACAACCTGCAAGCAAAAAAAAAAAAAAAATGATAAATAAATAAAAAAGAAAAATATAAAATTTTCAATTCTAGGGATTCTAAACTTAGTTGCTAAACAAAAACATAACAAAAAATCTTAAAGTTTTGAAAAGCGCAACACAAAAACAATGCATTAAGTTAAAGCAAAATAAACCCTAGGGTCACTTACAGGTCTCACCTCGGCTCCGCCGCTCGAACCAGTTTGTGCACTCATGATGACAGAGAGAATTCCAGCAGCGCTTCGCTTCGCAGAATTACCTCCTCCTCCCAGAGCTCCAAAATCGCAAGAAAAAAATGACATAAATGAGCCCAAAATCAAGTTTTGGCCCTTAAATAGGCCTTTTGCACTGGAATTCGTCCTTGACTGGGATGAGCACTCTAATCAGCACTCATCCCACCCAGGGACGAATTCTCCAGCTGGAATTCGTCCCACCCAGGGACGAATTCAGGCCAACACAAAAAAAATCAAGAAAAATGACTAAAAATGCACTAAAAATAGACAATAAAACTGCCTGACAGGATTGCAAATGCAACTGACAACATGGGCATACAAATTCGACATCGGGGTCACAAATTATTACTATCCTACTCCCTAATAAGGCTACCATATCCGGACCACTCCAGGGGAAGACAGATTTTGACAATTTAATCCCAAAATGGTGTCACAAAAAACAACAAAACAACAAAAAATGCAACACAAAACAAGCAATAAACATTGCCAGACATAAGTACTCTTGCACTTAACCTCTTGGCATAGCAAAATTGATGTCGGGGTTTGCATTGTCACTATCCTACTCCCGAAGAAGGCTACCATAGCCGGACCGCTCCACGGGAGGACGGATTGCCGACAATCTAATCACAAAATGGTGTCACAAAAACAACAAAAATAGTACAAAATTCAACAAAAACATTACCGGGCATAAGTGCTCATGCACTTAACTTCTAGGCAAAGAAAATCGATGTCGAGGTCCAAATTATCGCTCTCCTAGTTCCCCAAGAAGGCTATCATAGCCGGACCGCTCCACGGGAAATAGGTTTTCGACGATTTCACCTCATTATGACATCACCAAAAGGGTTAAAACCCACCAAAAATAGGTCCATATGTTGGAAAAATTGCACACGCTTAACGGTAAACCCTCTAAAGGCAACCTTGCACAAGTCATCTTGGGTCAAGCGACTCGTCGCTTCTCTCACGAAGGTCATTCCCTCATCGATTCGTCGCTTGAGGGGGTAGTCACACTTAGTCACCAATCAACAATCACACACCCAATTAAGGAAAACGACATGCATTCAAAGAATCATTGACAAAGACAATCATGCTCCTGCTTGGGGCAGTAAACAAGCAACAATCAAACACTTGGCATTTCGTGAATCATGAACACAAGGTTCCCCCTAAGGATAAAAATGCCCTTCACTTGTTCATGACTGATCAATGTCTAAGTTCAAGTCACACCTCACCAAAATAGGTTAATACTTGAAATCAAATTCCTTAGCTTGTCAGAAGCAAGGATTCAAGAATGCATGCCCTTTCCATACTTGGGGCATCAAAAGTTGGTTAGGTTACCAAGAAACCCTAATCATTAGTGCTTTGGTTATCTATTTTTGCTCAGCACTACGTCACCCGTAGCGCTTCCCAAAAATGGGCATCTGTAGACACCAAAACAGCACCAATCCGATTATGTGACTGCAAACACTGATCGCTTTGGCAAACACAGCCCCCAGGGCAGCCCTCAGAGGTTAAACAGTGGTCTTAACCACTTTCATAGCAATTTTGTAAGGTCAAGAAGCAATTTGGCACACTTGGAAACTTTTCCCAGTACTCGTCTCACCCCGGGATGAATTCAAAATAGAATCCATCCCACCCCAGGACGAATTCTAAATTCGTCCCTAGGTGGGACGAATTCCAAGCTTAACGGGCAAAAAGGCAAATGGTGCCAAGTGGCAGCCCAAAACAGTCAGTTAAGGGCTCCTGCCTTGCACGCATGTGTAAGTGGACAGAGGGGCCGTTAGAGGACTATTACAAGAAGCATTTATCAAAGTTCAAGTCAATTGAGGACTCCCCTCCCTCATGGGAAGACAAGACTGCCACATGGCGCCTATGGCCAACACTTGGCATTGGTGCTTCCCTCCCAAAAGAGACCCCTTGGGTCTATAAAAGGTGGGACTTTTCTCACCCAAGATATACAGGTTGAAGGAGTGTTCAAGCAACGAAGTGCTACCGAATTGAAGACTCACTTGCATCCCCCTTTATTCACCTTCCTACATCCACCAATATCTTTTGCAAGGGAGGTTGTTGGGTGGCCTTTGGAAGCTCGAACCTTACTCAAATCCGACGCATGGACATCTGAACCTACCAATTCGCCGACCCCCAATCCTAAAAGGTTTTGGGCCCATCCCCGGTGGATTGGCTCCAAAATCGAGGGCCAACGGTGGGAGGCCCACTTGGGCACCCCCGCACCTCCCAAGTCCTAATTTTAGTTTTTGAGCACTTTAGATTATTTTTTAGATTGCATTCTATGTTACTAGGTCTGATTAGTCCATAATTGAAATTTTGTAACTTTTGGTCAGATTTTAGGATGTTTTGTATTGCTTTGTCGTTTCGCTAACTTGCAGGTGTCAAGGTCAAATTCTCAAGGGTGGAGGCCAAATTGGGAAAATCCGACCATCTGGGTCGTCCCAAAATGGCCCCAATTACCTAACCCCCCTATTTGCAGGCGTTTTGTAGGTCCCGAGATCCGACATTGGAGCAGCAGCAGGTCGGTTTCTCCAACTCAAAAGAATTCGTCCCACCCAGGGACGAATTACAGTCAGAATTCGTCCTGCCCAAGGACGAATTCCAGTTTAAGGTGGATTGGCCAGCTGCCTCAGTGGCAGTGGCCTTCTGGTAACTTTTCTTACCTTCTGTCAAGTTTTGAAGCAATTTGGATTCACTGTTTTCACTATTTCAGGCAAATATTCATATGCATATTTTGTTAGTTTTAGAGAGCAAACGCTTTTCATTTGCAGCAGGTGCTACTAACGTCTTGGTCATTTCTTTGTTCGCAGGAAAAGCAGCAGAGGCGAAGAACTCATCGACATCAGCGGTGGCATCATCCTGGCCCGCCCATTGCAATCGTGGGCATGCGAAAAGAGGAATCATTCAGCGATTGTAATCAAACCCTATTTGCGCTCCTAGCCCCTGAAAAGGGAGGAGGCATTATTGTAACAGAGATCAAGGGAAATTAATGAAAGGGCTATTTTTCTCTATTCGATTGTGTCTCTTCCAACATGTCTCTTTTTCGTTTCATGCAATTTACATCTCTAGGACTTAAGCGTACTTAATTTTGAATGCAATTGCACTTGGTGTTTCCTTTGACCGGAATCTCGTGCTTTCAGGTCCATGGTCCACGCATGCCATGTTTTCGATCATAGGCCACGTCGGATACGTCTCCATGGTACATTGCCATGTCACTGTCTTAATACTCATGCAAAACCCCACGTCATTGCCATGTCACCTTGGGTGTACTTTTGGGTCCACATTTTCCGTGTCAGGTTTGACATTGTTTGCTTTGGAGAGATTCCTCTACTTCTTCGGTATAAAGGTCATTCATGGATACCTATACAACGGTTGTGCCATGTCGCCTTCGAACAAAATGCATGTGCATAAAACAAATCAAAAATTAAATTAGAATTATCTTTATAAAACCCTTTTTATTGCTTTTAAGCATTATATATACAAATATAGATTTATATATATTATTTTTTTAAATTATTATTATTATTATTATTATATTATTATTTTTTTAAATATTGAGTAAATACTTCTTATACATATACATGTCCGTCGTGGGATTGAACTTCATTTTTTATTTTAAACATTTATATGTACAAAAAGCTTACTTGAAACACTCAAATGAAGAAAACATAAAATGCAACCATAACAAAAAGCTAACAGTAAAATTGATGACAAAGAGTCATCGACAGAAAAAGTCGACAATAAAATATCGTCGACAAGAAAAAATCGTTGACAATAAAATATCGTCGATAAGAAAAAGTCATCGACAATAAAATATCGTCGATAAGAAAAAGTCATCGACAATAAAATATCATCGACAATAAAAAGTCATTGACAAAAACTAATGATAAATGCAAATTCAAAACAAACCAATCATTAGACACTCGAAACCAACATGCAAACACCCAAATACCAAAAATAAAAAGGTGGGTCCCCAATTTTGGGGAACGTTGTGGAGCAGCCATAACATAACTCCTGATATAGCTTCACTCCTTCATCAATGAGATTGGCAATTTTCCAACTGACATGACATGCACCTTTGAGCATATTAATTATGTTACGGGAGTCACCTTCAATGATAGCTTTTTTGAATTTGAATTCGCTTAGCAATGCAATCCCTAGGTAAGCCACCCTCGCTTCTACCACCTATGAAGAATTCAAACCCAAGGATTTGGCATACACCAATAGTAAGTTACCATTATGGTCCCGGATGACGCCTCCCGAACCTGTCATACCATTATTACCTTTAGCCACCCCGTCAAAATTTAATTTCACCCATCCAATAGGAGGGGCATTCCATTTAATTGAGTTTTTGATATTAGGCATCAATGGAGGTCGATCTATGTTTCCAAAACCCAAAAATTGTTCCAACCTAACTTCATTTTGCAAAGAAGCCTTTGACAAATCCATAGAAGCAAAAGCACTAACCACATTCTCAACCGCCTTACCTATAATACGATTGCTCAATAAAGTCGTCGACATAGTTTTATCACCAATTATTATTGTGTTTCTTGCTTTCCAAACTCCCCACATGGCATGGGGAAGCAGGAACCGCCAAAAAAACCTGAGACATGGGGAATGAAAGGGCGATGACCACTAAAGAATGCAATCATAAACCGAATCCAAAAAAATCCCAATTAAATCCTAAGCACATGAGAATAGAATAGATCTCCTCCTTGAAAAAATGACAGTTGAGAAGCAGATGAGAGGTCGATTCCCAATCAGATTCACAGAGATAACACCTATTGACAAAATTCCAACCCCTTTTGTGAAGGTTCTCAATAGTAAGGATACGGTTAAGAGCGGCCAACCAAAAAAATAAATTAACTATGGGAGAAAGGTGCTTAAGACAAAGCCTACTAAATGGAAAAGTGACTCCTCCTCCACATTTAAACAACAATAGGCTGATTTGATTGTAAAACTTCCCAAACTCTCCAAAGCCTACTAAACAGAAAAAGTGACTCCTCCTCCACATTTAATCAACATTATATTGACGAATAACACAAAGGTGCAATTCATTCATTAGGGTCTCCCAAGCTCGCCTTTCACCATCATTTCTTACACAACCTGACGAGTCTGTCCATACAATTATATCCCTTCTAACTTCAAAGAAGTCAGCCACCTTAACCAGACCTACTTCTCTGGAACTAATAACTAATTCTTGAAAATGCACATATTCAGCCAACGAACAATCCTGAAGCCAGGCATCTTTCCAAAAGCGGACCTGCCTACCATTCCCAATCACCCACCTGCAATGCTGTTTAACCATATCCTTAGACTTCACCAGACTATTCCAAAAGGTCGATCCCCCTGAAAGTAAATCGTCAGACAGAAAGGATATAAACATGTACTTGGCTTTCAATATAAATCCTTATAGTTTACTGGTATTAGATGCCAACTTCCACCCAATTTTAGCAATCAATGCTTTATTCACTCGAACAACACTTTTCAGATTCAACCCTCCTTTAAATTTCTTCCTACAAACAACCTCCCAAGAAACAAGGTGAAAATATACTTTTGATGGAAATAAAATTCAATTCCTTATTTGATTTATTTATTAAGTTGTTTTATTTCAATTTAAACAACAAAATTTTCCATAAGTTTTAGGAACCCCAATTTGATTCAGTAAAAACTAATGCTTTGAAAATCTAAGCGTTCCAACCCCTGAGATGAATCCCAGAACGAAACATTCTCCCCATAGATGACATAAATACTTGCAGTCTGCATCTTAACTGGCTGCTAGACATGATAAAATTATATATATATATATATATATATATATATATTATTTATAGAGAAATCAGCTACAACTATAGTTATTTTCCATTATCAAGTAGGGTTTAAATCTTGAGGTTGATCTCTTATAACCCTTATAGTCTAGCGTGAATTGGATTACCGATCCGAATACACTACTACCTTTGTAAAGGGTTGGCTTCCCTCTAAAGTTTAAATCTGAGTCTCTTCTTAATAAATGTCAACCACACCTACACTTAAGTATAAAATTAGTAATGAAAGATAATCTTATATCTGGTGGAGGTACATCGGCAAACGCGGAGTAGCCTTGGCCACAAGCGGCACCTTCTTCTGCAGCGCCAGTCCGAACGCCTCCATGTCCAGACTCTCCTATCACCCGGGCTGATCCCAATCGGAGACATGAATCAGAAACCCCAACGTGTACTCCACCATGGCAATCTTCATGCGAGTGCCAGATATTCATGATGAGACGTGAGGCTGGATGGGTAATTTTCTATTCCAGATCTTCCTGGAGTAGATGGTCTCGAAGTCACAGGACTCCTAATAGAAGGTGTAGTGGCTCTTATTGGGGTTCCTGTTCTTGAAGGCTCTTGGCTAGCAATGGGGGTCATTTCTGTTCCCATGTCTCTCATGGAAACTGATCTCACACTGGAAGCAGGGGGGATGCAAGACATGTCTTCACTGCCTGGATCTGCCATGGGTTTATCATTCCACTGTGACGACTTGTCATAATCGATCTTCTTGGTCTTTCCCTCATCCTGATTAAATCCTACTTCATTCACAGTAGTGGCAGGAGTACTTGACTGAATAAACAAGGCCTCCGAAGCCTTGGATGAAGAGGTCTTGCCGTGCAGAGAAGGAAAGCTTATTTTCCTAGGTCCATGTGTTGCCTTGGGTTTATTCTTGACATAACCGTGATCTCCTCCTCGTTTAGACAGACTACTGACCACCCACTTCTGTGCGTCATCCCATTTTGAAGGCGCTGGTTTGGAGAGTGACCCCAATACTGGTCATGAAATGCCCTATCCCCACCACCCTTGGGGAACTCAAAGTTACTATAACCATTGCTATTGCCATTACCATTATTCTTCCTATTTTCATGCTCATAACCATTATGTTCAAGGGATCCTATTACTTCTCCAAACCTTATACAACTACTCTTCCCCTACTAAACACCTCTGAATATTTCTACAGTCCTCACATGCCAATGTCGCTCTTGTTCATTATAAAGCGAACTTCTGAATGTTTCAACAGGCATATTTTTTTGTATTTTCTCTTAAGATCTGAAGCATGCAATGTTGTCACCAAATCATGACACACACAGCCCAATTCCCACAACTCACTTTGAACATGATATCAAATTTTTTAAACCTAGTCCGGAGACGGCAAGAGGTATTTTCCCCCGCGTAGACGGCTTGAAATGTCCAGGGTGGATATAAACATATATACACGATTATTTTAATTTGGTTTTGTTGGATTTTGGGATACACAATGTGCCAATGTTATCTAATTTATTTGTGACAGAAGAAACGAAATCCCTCTTTCGCTGGCACTTGTTGGTGTTCTTGTTGTCGTTGGAGATTAAGTAGCGCGGGCTGTTTCAGCGTGGGCAGATTTTGTTTGGTTTATTTCGTTTTATTGGCGGCGTGCAGGGGAGGGGACAACGGCAATTCCGATTGTCGTTTAACTCTAAGCGCGACAACAGGATTTCTTGGAAGTCTCTAAGCGCGACAACAGGATTTCTGGGACTTCCAAGCTGTCTCAACAAAACGAAATAAAACAGCAAACCAAAAAAAATCCGCCCACGCTGAAACAGCTTAAACAACCACGCTACTTAATCTCCAACGAGAACAATAACACCAACAAGAGCCAGCGAAAGAGGGATTTCGTTTCTTCTGTCACCAATAAATTAGATAACATTGGCACACTGTATATCCCAAAATCCAACAAAACCAAATTAAAATAATCGTGTATATATGTTTATATCCATCCTGGACATTTCAAGTGTCTACGTGTATTAGCAACAGATGGGGAAAAATACCTCTCGCCGTCTCCGGGTTAGGTTTAAAAAAGTTCAATTTTATTTGTTTTATTATCCTGGAAGTTCGATACCAAAAAGAGCTAAGAGCAGACTTTCTGAGACGATGTACTAGAAGTAACGAAAGAGAATCAGGTCCCTTAGATGATTAGATTAAATGGAGGCAGGAATGATAACTTTAGCTCTGCCAGCGTCCACTCTATTACAGTGATACACACTGACACACAAAAACAAACAGGTACTTCAGTGGAACGAAATTCTATCATATGAATAGGTCAACAACTTGCAAAAGAACATGCACACAATAATCCAACTGGACTTCTAAAGCTAAGAGTATGCCACTATATACATTCAATCAAAAGGCAAAACGTCTACTGCATTCACTCTCCACACATTTAATAATTTTCTGCTAACACCATACAACTTAAAAATTGTTGCAGAGGATAATGCTTAACCTCCTTACAGCAAGTAGCATATCGTGTAAACAGTAGCAATGAAACAATTGCATACTTGCTCAAATCTAAAGGCTTTCAAATGTTGATAATTACCAGAAGAAGACTTTTAATGTGAACATCGTAGAGACGTCCACCGTTGCTATCGTAGTTGTCGCGTTGAGAGATCACGATGTCCAAGAAATCCGGAGTCGGCCGCGTCGACCAGCGTGACAGAGAGGACCTTAGGAGAGCTAATCCAGAACGCCAAGCTCATGAAGCGCGTACAGACGTGAATGGGGACTACGTTGGTGAAGTACAATGTGGTGTTATTGATCCACGCCTTGGGATCTGCCTGTCGGACAAACAAGTTTGTTGTTTAGACATTTTTAAGCCATCACACAGAAGAACAATAAGTAGAGAACTTACTTTAATATGGAAAAAAATAGATGAACTACAAGAACAGATTACATATAATTTAACATATAAAACACAACAAAATATAAATTATTGTTTTCTGTAATATCAAATATTATACAATTACACTACACTCCTACTACAAAATGTCAATTTCTTCTCCTTTGCCGTCCTCTACTCCTCATGCTCTACATTAACTTCTTATTTATAGGCATAAAAAATAATGACATACTAACTATATACAATGGTTGAACTGTTAGTAACAAGTGACAACTATACATTATATGCTACTTATGGTTAAATTGTCAGTAGCAGCTAAGCATTATTCTTATCCATCCTTTTCCCAGCTACACGTTAATTTCCAGTGGTTTTTTTTTTTCATTGAGCATTTTTTTTTGGCATGGACTGCCCATGTGGGTGCTGCGGCCTCAACATGGAGGACGCGTTCGGCCTGGCGTTTCAGAAGAAAGTGCCGCTTGTGGCCAAGGCTACTCCACGCCTTTCCCTTCACCTCTACTAGATGGACATATATTAGATTGGTTATTTCTGTTTACTGGATAGCGTGTGTGAAGGAGGAGAATGTGTTATTCTAATAAGAGATTACGATAGTGATAGTGATGGTGGTATCTACGTTTTATGCATTTTTAAAATCACCAAAACTGGTTTCTGTCTTCATTTTTGTGGGACAAATCAGAACTGTTGCAACATGTGTTTGTCTAATTTTTCGTAACGAGCTCACTTGTCGAAACATGCAATGGTTTGCAGGTTATAATATTTATTTTCATAAAAAGTTATATAGCAATCTAGCACCGAATTTTCATAATATCAGCCATTTGTCAAATATAGTGGATTCCCGCCATATTTGGCCAAACAAATATCAATTTTAAATGGAAATCCTCGAGTTTTTTTTAAGAGTTGTTGGCCCTAAAAAGTGGAAATCCTCATTTCAACTAGGTTCAAAATGGTTTGGGCGAACTATATTGAATCTAAGGAATTTTTTTTGCATGATGCAAGACCTACTAATGGGGTAATGATTTAAATATTTTGGTATTGATCACCTTACCTGTTATTTCCGTGGAGAGTTGGAGGATTTTCTACATGTATTTTGGTCTTGTCTCACGGCTCATTCAACCTGGACCTGGATTGAGTATTTTTTTCGTCCCTTCATACAATCTCCTTTTTCATGGCAGAAAATCCTTCTTGGAGATCCGCTTGAATTTTCAGAACCTTTGTTGGAAGTCTGGAACATATTTAGAATTAGCATTCTTTATCATATTTGGAAATCCAAGAACATGATTGTTTTTTCTCATGATATTAGTTCAAGGATTTTTTCCTGGCTGACTAGTATGCAGTGTTTTATGATTCTTGGCTATAGATTTATGTGCAGGTGAAGAAGGTTAATGTGGAGATTCAACATCTATGTAGCCTTATTGACCACTAGGGTAATGCACCTTGCACTGTTAGTCGCCTTCCTGAGGATCCATCATCCCATGGTCGGTCAGGATCTCGATCTCGTTCTCGTCGAAATCCTTCCTGTCACAGTGGAGGGTCCCCTCCATAGAAAGGGAGATATTGGTCTCAACCTCCAGTTTTCAAACGTGGAGGGTCTGATGTGGGTTCTTCTAGACAACATTGGGATGTTCGTCCTTCTGCTCCTTCCCCTCCCCCTATGGCAGGATGGGGAAATTAACTTCCTGAAGCTCCCACTCCTAGTATAGGTTGGGGGATACTATTCACACTGATACTGTAACAGGTTGGTCGGTTCCAACAGATACTACAGACCCTGTGGTTATTGCTCACACAAATGGATGGGATATTGGGCCTTCAGTCGGTGGTAATGATACTGGATCCAATGATGTTGTTTGGCTCATTCCCACACTTTCCAACGCAGATTGACATTACCTGGGCATGAATGAGGCAGATGCGCCTCCCCATACTTCTACTAAAGCCTCTCTCTTTGTGGTTATGCTTAGTTAAAGCCAAGTTCTGATGTTTTGTTAGTCGTGGGCTCGTTGTATCTAGTTTTTCTGCTGCCTTGGTTTTTTGGTGTCTCCTAACCATGGTGGTTAGTTTGAAACCATACTGGGGTGTGATCTTTTCCACCTTTTTTTTAATGTAAAAAGGCCTAATTATTCTTTAATGGAATTTTTTCGCTCTTTTTCGTTAAAAATGGTAAATTTTAAAGCTTATTTGTTGGTCATAGGTGGTGAATATTTTGACAACTTGTATGTTTTATTAGTAATTCAGAAAACAATGAGTCTATATCACAAAGGCATCTACAAATATGTAACAAGCATTCATTAAGATATTTTAATTTATTTATTGATTTTTTATGTTTTTATCATTTTTTTTAGCCACACTAACTTTTTTGTTAATAGTGTTAGATTCATAGGGCACTTTATGTAAAATAAGTATTTTGTAATGGTTATGTGAATTTATAGAGACTATGTTTTACTTAGTGTGAGATAAGTTTAACAAAAATTTTGAATGCAATCTCAAAGACGACTAAGATGAACCGTAAGGTATGAATTTTTTAAGATAAGGATCATGTCCAATAAAGATCATGTTTTTAATTGTTTTATTTAAAGTGATTATCAATATATAGTTGAGGTTGGAGGTAAGTTGAGTTCCAAGTAACATAAAAAGAAGAGGTTGAAGACATGTCTTTTATTGATGTGTAATTATAGTTTTATGTTCTTGAATTAAATTTATTGTTTAAATGAAATAAAAATAAAACAGAGTTATTGAGAATGGATAAAGGGATTTGAAGCTGATGCAGGAGCATCTAGCAACACCAGATGCAGAGGTGTTTGAAAAATTGCCTAAGGAAGAAAACCGTCATGATTTTGCGACATGTCGCGAAATCGTGATAGAAAACGGAGAAGGCAGCAAAGAAGAAAATGGTAGCAAAATCATGATGTTGCGATTTCACGACGTCGTGAAATCACGACGTCAAGGCGAGGCGGAGGCAGAGGTCAAGAGCGGTAGCAAAATCATGACATCACGATTTTGCGATGTCAAGAAATCGCGACACAAACTGAAAGCGAAGGCAGGTGAGCAGGGAGGTCACAATTTTGCGACGTCGCGATATCGCGATGTTGCGATATCGTGACATTTTATTGAAGTCGGGATAGAAGAGCAGAGTGGTCGCGATATCGCGACGTCGCGATATCGCGACAAGTTACAAAGCGAAGGGGTAAGCGGTAGAACGATCACGATATCACGACGTTGTGATATCACGACAAGTTACTAAGCGGAGGAGTGAGCGAAAAAACAGTCGCGATATCACGACGTCGCGATATCATGACATTTATAGAATCAAAGGGCTTTCGACGGAATTGGTTGTGATATCGCGACATGTCACGATATCACGACCAAAAATAGAAAAGAGAGCAATGAGGCCAAGACGTCGCGATATTGCGACATGTCACGATATCGCGACAAAGAGAGAAAAAGACGAAGAAGAAGAAAGAGATGGCGGGAACCACGATAGGCGGTATTTTTAAGGGGTGTTACGGATGACACGTGGCACAAGGTGCAGTTAAAGCGGGTGATTACCCAGGAGTGTGAGAGATGAAAAGGATGGGCGCATAGAGTTTTCTGACGGATTCTGTGGTTGCAAGGATCGTGCGGAGTGGGGTCCTTAATCAGGTTGGTGAACCCATTTTTTTTGTGTTAATATTTCAGAGGGTCGGGGCCTCTTTAAAAACCTAGTCTTTGTAATTAATCGGGTGGGTGTCCCGATTAATGCGTGAGTTGATGCTTAAGAGGGTCGGGGCCTCTATAAAAACCGAGTTGAATGTATTAAGCGAGGGTGGTGGATCGGAGATTGCACACAGATTGTAGAAGCGAGAAGACCAAGCTGAGCGTTGGTCATTGTAAAGCGTGCAGGCTATTCTTAAGTGTAATTCCAGATTTAATACAAAGAAAATTTGGAAAATTGCATGTGTGTGCATGTGATATTTTGGTCCCCCATCAATGGTATCAGAGCTAATGTTTCTGAGTGTGTAAAAGATCACCGGACGTGAGGCAGTTACACCAGGATCTATGGTAGGGTTCTGAGAGAGAGAGTTAAGATCTCGAAGCGTGTTAGCCGATCGTCAATAGTGAGGCAGCTACACCAGGATCGGTAAAGCTTTGTGAGAAAAGCTGAGAAAAATGCATCCCCGAAGAAGCCGGGACAGCAAGGAAGATATGGTGCCAGAAGAAGAGTTCTTGGCATTACAACGGCAATTTCAAGCCCTACAGGAGGAATGGCTCAGCATAAAATTGCGGGAGCAAGAGGAGCGGCGTAGAAGGCATGAAGAAAGATAGAAAAAGAAAGATGCGAGAGTGCATCAGAAGCTAAAGCTGAAGAAGGCTGCAAAAGAGTGCAGCAGTGCCAAGATTTGCCTAGAAGAAGACACAAATTTAACTGGCAAAGAGGAGTGCAAGCAGGTTGCAGAGGTGTGTAGCGATGTCGGGACCAGCCTGGAAGAAGACAGATTTTTTTGGGCTAGAGAAGGGGTTGGAACAGACTACAGAGGTAGAGGAATGTTTGGAGGTGTTGTAGGAGGCAGCAACCGAACCATGCAGAAGTGAAGATCACTTCTCCACTTACCCTGGGTGTTTGATGTAGGAGCATCTAGCAACACCTGATGTAGAGGCATTTGAAAAATTGCCTAAGGAAGAAAAACATCACGATTTCGCGACATGTCATGAAATCGTGACAAAAAATAGAGAAGGCAGCAAAGAAGAAAATGGTAGCGAAATCGCGACATCGTGATTTTGCGACGTCGCAAAATCACGACATCAAGGCAAGGCGGAGGCAGAGGTCAGGAGCGGTAGCAAAATCGTGACATTACGAAATCGTGACGTAAACCAGAATTGAAGGCAGGTGAGTAGGGAGGCCGTGATATCGTGACGTCGCGACAAGGCAAGGCGAAGGCAGAGGTCAGGAGCGGTAGCAAAATTGTGATGTCGCGATTTCACGATGTTGCAAAATTGTGACGCAAACCGAAAGCTAAGGCAGGTGAGTAGGGAGGTCATGATTTTGTGATGTCGTGATATCACGACGTTGCGATATCGCAACATTTTATTAAAGTTGGGACAAAAGAGCAGAGTGGTCATGATATCACGACAAGTTACAAAGTGAAGGAGTAAGCGGTAGAATAGTCGTGATATCACGACGTCGCGATATCGCAACATCGCGATATCATGACAAGTTACTAAGCGGAGGAGTGAGCGACAGAATGGTCGTGATATCGCAACGTCGCAATATCATGACATCACGATATCGTGACATTTATAGAATCAAAGGGCTTTCGACGGAATTGGAAAAGAGAGCAATGAGGCCAAGACATGTCGCGATATCGCGACATGTCACGATATCGCGATAGAGAGAGAAAAAGACGAAGAAGAAGAAAGAGATGGCGGGAACCGTGACAGGCGGTATTTTCAAGGGGTGTTACGGATGACATGTGGCACAAGGTGCAGTTAAAGCGGGTGATTACCCAGGAGCGTGGGAGACGAAAAGGATGGGCATGCAGAGTTTTTTGACGGATTCTGTGGTTGCAGGGACCGTGCGGAGTGGGGTATTAAATCAGGTTGGTGTCCTTTTTTTTGTGTTAATATTTCAGAGGGTCGGGGCCTCTTTAAAAACCCAGTCTTTGTAATTAATCGGGTGGGTGTCCCGATTAATGCGTGAGTTGATGCTTAAGAGGGTCGGGGCCTCTATAAAAATCGAGTTGAATGTATTAAGCGGGGGTGGTGGATCGGAGATTGCACGCAGAGTGTAGAAGCGAGAAGACCAAGCCGAGCGCTAGTCATTGTAAAGCCTGCGGGCTATTCTTAAGTGTAATTCCAGATTTAATACAGAGAAAATTTGGAAAATTGCGTCAGTGTGTGCATGTGATATTTCGGTCCCCCATCAGAAGCCTATAGATGTTTTTCATGCTAAACAAGAAGGATGAATATTTACTAGTATTTGTATTGTTAATATTTCTTCTTGTATCAATCTTATTAGATAGTAAAGCAATTTTTGAATGTAAAGGATTTAATATTTTGAAGCTTTTATATAATTAAAAATAAAAGATAACATCACCAGACATTATTACTCATGCATCATCACCTTTAATTTTCTTACCATCCACTATTTTTTGGTTCATGACACCCACCATGCCACCATGCCCTACCTTTTCTCTCATCCTCATTATCGAACATTTCTTTAGAATGGATATAATTTCATTTTTTAAAATATTACCAAGGAAAAGTAGTCAATCATAGAATTCAATTATACATTGCCATACTGGATAATAGAAAGCCCTAGGAAAATATCATAAAGAAATCATAATTATAATGAAGGAGGTTAGAAGAATAAATGAGACAAAATATCATTGGCTTTAAGTCCTCAACTTTTATGATTCTTATGGTCCTATGGTCAAAATTGGTAGAAGGTGGGAAGAAACTATTTTTTGTAGAAGCACTCCCTCATAAACCTAAGTAGGCCAAAAATTGCTCTAACTGATTACAATACAAAATTATTCACAATGGATTTATCAAGGATAAATCCATTCCAAATTATACAACTAACAAGATAGTTGCAATAAGTAATTGCTATAAAATACAAGAGCTATTGAAGCCCAAAAATAAATAAAACAAGTCATAGAATTTCATGCGATGAGTAGATTTTATATTTCAAGTTTTAATTATGATGTAAACTCTTTGTTATCTCAATCAGCCTGCAACCCTGTTCACCTCAACCAAGAACAACCAAAACAAACACATACCACTAAACAAAAGCAAATGGTAGCAAACACTTAGAATAGAGTCAAAATCATTTATTCAAATAGAAACTTATAGGACCATCATACAATCATTACACCTAGAATATTATCAGTCACCCATAATGATCTTAGAAAAATACTCATAGCAGACCCTTCCAGAGTCTTATTCTCTAGAGGACTCTTCTTGGACTCTGCCCAAAAAATTTCTACCTAGAAAATCCTCAACCTACAGTATAAAAATACCCCCAAAAACTCTAATCTTAACTAAAAATTGAAAATAGCTGACATATAATAATTATGACTAATCCATAACCCCCTATTCAAGAACAAATCCATAACAAAAGAAAAAATAAACCCAATAAATGAAGAGGGGTGGAGAGGAGGGAGAAATGGATGCAACGACTATCCATATCATCCTCCCCAACTTTTAGAATTCTAAACCTCCTAGTTTAAAGCCCTCAAATAGAGTTATTCTTGGTCCTTATCATCCTACCATTTTAGTTAACAACTAGTTAAAAGCTTTATCTGTCACATCACCCGCATCCCAAATACTATGACCACACTTTGTGGCAATATAATTAAGCTTATCAAAGAACAAGATGCAAGGAGCTGCCTACCTAGCTTTGTCAAACATTTCTTTCACATTTGCCACACTTTCTCCAAACCATATTGTCAACAACTCTAAATCTTTCATGCTAATAAAATAGGCCTAAAATTCGCTAGCAATGGCTTTTTCTAGTATGGTCTTCCCACAACCTAGGGGCCCATAAAATAGGACACCTTTCAAAAGAGACATACCAAATTTCTCAAACCTATCGATATACTCCACAATCATCTTCTCACTATCGATCACAAAGTAAGAAGAACCATATCCACGATCAATTTGCATTCCCTCTACAACATATAAATTATTTTAAATACTTTTTCCCTCTTCAAGGGTTAAAACACCCTTTCTATTGACTTTACTCATGGTCTTTGTTATCATATTATCTATTTCATTGTTTTTCCCAACACACACCGCGATAAAATCTTCCAACTCACTATCTTCAACCTCCGTTGATAATTTTTTTAATTCAAAAACCAAAGATTTTTCTATCTTGTCAATCCCCCTAGTGATTTGAATGAGATTTGCTCCTACTTCAACCACATTTACATCTTCCACAATTAATCCTTGAACAAGAACAATTGATTTGGTAGATCCATAACTAGTTAAATCATTTGTCTTTGTTGTAGTTTGCCTTACCAACTTGGCTTCAGTATTCTCTACATAGATCCTTTAGTTTAACCTATTTAGCAACTGGCACACCATTATTAACAATTTCCTCACCAATTCTATTGTGTTTTTCACTTAGAATATAGACGGATTATTGGTCTCCATCTTCACCTTCAAAAAAACTATCCTTGACTTCATTACTCTACTAATTGAATTTTTCTACACATTTACGATATTAAAGATAATAGGCTTCTTCCTTTGACTATTTAAAAAACTTTTCCAACCCATTGTAAACAAATATAGGGCTGCTATTTCACTTGAGTCTTCACCTTTAAGAGGCTTCAAAATATGGCATCTATTCCCATGTTGAATTTCATATGTATTTTCTCTACCATGGTGAATTACATTCCTATCATAGTGCCAAGGCCTACCTAATAATAAATAACATGCATCCATAGGTACTACATCACAAATAACTCTATCTTCATAAGGACAAATTTTGAAAGCAAGAAGACAAGACATATTCACCAGCACACTATGATTTTTTTTAACAAAAGATCTTGTACGGATTAGATTTTTGAATACAAGCAAGTTGTAGTTTTTCTACCATTTCTTTAATTACTATATTATCGGTAGACCCAAAATATACAATCACCTTGCACACTTGATCTCTACACTTGCATTTTATTGGAAAAATGCTCCTTCTATTCCAATCAGCTTCTCGAACCTTTTTATCCCCTAATATTAGAGTTCTTTGTAGTATCGTATTCTATCCTATTTCTGCTTCCACTTCTTTAGTTGGAGGTTCTTATCCCTCTTCTTCTTGGGCTACCATAGCCCTCTTGGAATTGTATGCGCAGTTCACAGTCTTGTGGATTTTATCACATATGAAACATCTTAAGGATTTCCATTCTCCAGAATATTGTCATTCCTTTCCTCTACCTATGAAACCTCCTCTTCCTCTGAAGTCAGGATTCATACTACCCTTAGACTCTTCTTCTTTGGCAACTTTGGAGGAATCCCCTCTTTCTCTATTCTAGATAACATCACCCTTTTTACTCATTTTTCTCTTTCAATTCAATTTATCTTCTGCCTTTAAATCATATTCATATATTTCATCCACTATAGGTAACTTAACTAAGGCAAGCTCATCTTGGATTTGAAACTTTAACCCATTAACATATCTAGCTATTGCTTATTCTTATGCTTCTTGTAGATCAGTCCAAATTTAGAGCCTCATGAGCTTCTCGATATACGATTGTATGCATTGATCCCTTTACCTAAAGTTTTGAAATTCCCTAAAACAAATTTGTTGATAATGAGATGCTAAAAATTGATTTCATAGATGTTTCAACATCTTTGGACATAGTCTATTTTTTTCCTTTCCTTACCTTCTCCTATAACTCTGCAAGTTCTCCCACCATAGGCCGACATGAGGCTTCAACTTGGAGGTCACAATATTCATCCTTTTTAGATCATCTTCATTCATATATTACATTTAAAAATACATTTCCAACTCCTGAATCCAATCCAGGAATAAGTCTGGAATAAGTTCACCTTTAAAATCTATCAACCTTCACTTTGGATCTTTGCTTGGACACAACATCAATAAGCCTCTCCATAGGGTCTACTACCTTGGCTACATTCTTCTGGTCTTCTTGTTCATATTTAGAATCAGCAAAATGTAATGTTGCCTCAATGGCTTCTAACCTCCTATGTCATTCATCTATATTGTTCCTTCATGGACCTGCATTCCTCCTACCTCTTCCTACCTAGTTAAGATGGATTCCCCTTTGGTCCATCTTGATATTCTTTGATACCAAACTAATTTAGACTCTCTGTTATCTCAATCAGCCTGTAACCTTGTTCAACTCAACCAAGAACAACCAAAACAAATACATACCATAAAACAAAAATAAATGGCAGAAAAAACTTAGAATAGAGTGAAAATCATTTATTCAAATAGAAATTTACATGACCATCATACAACCATTACACCTGGAAGATTATCAATCACCCATAATGATCTTAGAAAAACCCTCATAGTAGAACCTTCCAAAGTCTTCTTCTCCAAAGGACTCTTCTTGAACTCTACCCAAAAAATCCCCAACCCACAGTATAAAAATACCCTCAAAAACTCTAATCCTAACTAAAAACAAAAGATAACTGACAGATAACAATTACACATAACCCATAACCCCCTATTCAAGAATATAGCTATTATAAAAGTAGAAATAGACCCAATAAATGAAGATATATGGAGATGAGGGAGAAATGGGTGTAACAGATGTCCACATAAAATTAGATTTAATTTGTTAAAAGATAGATAAAGATTTTGACTTTTCTTTGATGAAATATATCCAAGTTCTTCATTCATAATTATTAACAAAAATAATAAAATACCTATTTTTGTTGAGTGATAAGATCTATAATGGACCATAGATATCGGCATGCACTAGTTCAAGTGGTGTCTTTTCCCTCCAAAATTTTCCTACTAAAAAATAATCTCAATGTTGCTTACCAAAAATGCAACCTTTACAAACTTGATCATCTCATTCAATAAATCGTAATCGCTTCTCCATTTGCTTCTGATAGAGTAGTTTTAGCCATAAAAATTTTAAGTGTCTATATCTCATGTGTCATAACTAAGATTTATCATATAAGACCATTTTTGTGGTTTGAGTTTCTACATATACAAGTCTAAGAGGGAAAAATCTATTTTCTAGAATACTAAAATATTTTTTGGCACTATTAATAAAGGAGAGGGTTTTGAAAGGGGCCCCACAACCTTTTACAACAAAAATACCTGAAGGCAAAAATGATAAAATATGACCACCCAAAGGGAGAGGCAAACAAAACAATAGAAAATACTAGAGCCAACCTAAGGAATGGACTAAAGGGTCGTAAGGAACCGAGAAATTTCAATCTCAAAGCTCAAATATCCTTCTCAATGACTGCCACTCCACTTCAAGAGCCAAAAATATAAACAAATCTCAAGACACTGGCATAAAAAAGAAGGTCTCATCCCCCAAGGGGTAACGAGGCACAACAATTAATAATTCTTGTCAAACATGGAAAACCCAAAAGAACCAAGAATCGAAGACCAACAATCAAAGACCTATGAGGGCACCAAGCGATCCAAGAGGATCACGACACACGACCAAATGTTTGACACCATAAAGAAACAACCACCCACACATGGCAAAAAACAATGTGGTAAGAACCACCCAACATCCACCATGCCAACTCAATATTCAAAAAATAAATATTAATATCTCCAAGAGATACAGGCAATGAGGAGAAAACCACAAAGCTAAAGAGGACAACATGAAATTCACCATAGAGAGTGGAACCAGAAAAACAAAGAAGATACCATAAATTCCTCGTACTGGTAAAATTTAAAGAATATCATCCCTTGCATGGTGAAATATCTCACTAGAAAAATTCCCTTTCCAAATAGATAAACCCTAGGAATGAATGCCCAAATTTTCTATTGATTCAACCATCATATTACCCTCTATTAGTACGTGCTCAAGCCTAACATTATTGAGGGAGCAAGAGTTCCATATCATTTTATCAATGAGATTAGACACTTTCCAACCAGGCTGGTAGATCCCCTGAGCATGTTAATAACCAGCAAGGAATCACCTTCAATGATAAGCATTTTAGATACCAAGGATTTTCAACTACACCACACCATTAATGGTAGCCCATGCCTTAGCGAATTGAGAATATTGTACTCCTAATATTTATGCATAGACAAGGATAATATCACCATGATTATCTCAAATTACACCACCTATGCCCACTAATCTGAGGTTCCCATTAGAGGCCCCATCAAAATCTAATTTGAACCAGCCCATCGGCGGTGAGGACCAACGTACAAAACTTCTAGGGTTAGGTGCAGGCGGAGGATGGTCCAACGACACAAAACCAAGTCGCTATTCGAGTCTGACTTCACTTGGGGAAAGAGCTAGAGAAGTATTTAATTTATTGATAATATTTGTAACGTTCTCTGAAATCTTCCAAATAATTTTAATGCTAGTCAATTCCAGATTACTTTCCACATTCTTAAAATCTCTAGAATTGTGTTCCTTCAAAACCCCCCAAAGAACATGGGGTATAAAAAACAGCTAAAAACATTTAAGACACCAGGATGAAAAAGGGAGATTACCACTAAATAATACTAACTTTTGCTACAATATTATTACTACCATTTTTATCACATAAAATACATTCATTATTTTCAAAAATAGCATGATATCCGTCTTCAATATATTTTCCATGCTCAACAAATTATGAGCTAATCTGGGCACATATAAAATATTACAAATAAAATTTATATTACCTTTTTTTGTCTTAACTATAATGGTGCTCTTGCTCGTGAACTAACCCCAAGTCACATAAGATTTGTAAATTCATCCATATTACAAAGATGTTTTTGTTTCCTTTCACATACATACAATTTGGGAAAGTTATCCATATTTACAAAGATGTTTTTGTTGCTTGTCATGTGACTACTAAAATTGCTATCCAAAAGCCATACAAATTCGGAGATTTTTGTTGTAATATCACAAGCAAAAATTAGACTACTATGTTCTTCTTTTTATTCAGAAAAAATAGTGTGTTGCTTATGCTTTTTCCAACAATCATTGTACATAATGACTAAGCTTTTTGTAATAATAGCATTGAACTCATGACTTTTCAAGTTTTTAATTACCTCTTTTGTTTTTATAATTACCTCTTCATATATCATTATTTTTGTTGCCTCTTCCTTGATAAGTACTACTTCCTCTAATTGCACATCATCTTCGTCTAATTTTTATTGTCCCCTTGTATTATTTTTTTTGGTAATTATTATAATATATTAACAATGGGTTTTTATAGAGGATCCCAAAACCTTATGTACAAAATTAGCCACCTTTCTAATGATGCATCATACCTCTTGGCTGTAACAATAAAACTAAATGAAAATAAAACCATCCTAATGCTACAGACTTGAAAATAGCAAAAAGGGCTTTTAGGCCTGGAGACCCAACAACAAAAAGAAAATAGGATAGACCTGAGAGAAACCCAAAGAGAGGCTGCAAACAAAGAGATGGACAGCTAAACACAATCCTCCTATCCTTCCGAATTTGGGCATTGCTGGTTCTGCTTCAGGATAGAAATCATGGAGTTGACAAAAGTAAGAATGGAAGTAGCCAGGTCCAGGCCTTCCAAAAATGCCACGCCACCCCAAAACATGTCGGAATGGCACTTCCAAAAATTGTGTAAGGAAAACATCAGGAAGGGATGTCTGCCCTAGCTAACCTTTCCACCTTGGATGGGAAGCAAGACCGCCACACAACCGGGCACATGGTCACGAGCCCTTTATTGGCCATGTGGTCAGCCACGCGATTTGCTTCTCTCAATATATGATTTGCTTTCCATCTACCGCGATAGGAGAGAAGATATCTAGCATCGAGGATGATGTTGTAGACTTTCCAAGATAGATTTTTGGTGCCAAGAAGGTAATTCACGATGTTGAGCGAGTCACCCTCAATGATAAGAGGCTAGGGATCCTCAAAGAGAATCTGAATACCATTCAGAGTGCCTTGGGATTCAGCATAATGATTCATCTGGGAGCCCAAATCTTCACAATAGGCCATCACAATATTCTTGTCATGATCACGGACAACCCCACCAGCGCCAGTGGGCCCAGGATTCCCCTTAGCCACTCCATCAAAGTTTAATTTAATCCATCCCACGGGGGGTTTGGTCCACACAATATTCCTTCGACAAGGCCCTTTAACAACCTCCAAAAATGGCCATAGATTCATCATTTTGAGAATAGCTTCTTTGCTCGAAAGATGGGGACGGGGACTGGGAACAGCAATAGAATTTTCAATGGCATAAGATAACGCCCTTTGAGCAACATAAGGGGGCCCTCTAGGAGCTCTGCCAAAGATTTTGGCATTCCTCTCTAACCAAATTTGCCAAATTAAATGGTGGAAGGAGACCTCGAGGAGGAAGTGGAACTTGGAATTCTTGAAAAGATTAGACCATTGGTGAAAAGCATCTCTAAGGTATTGGGGAGAGCACTAGAGGATCTGGAAGGAAGATAGGACAATGCTCAAAACAGAGTGGGAAAACGGGCAATGCAAGAATAAATGATCCCTCATCTCACAATCTGCTAAACACAAGTAACACTTGTTGGGGAAGGAAAAACCTCTCTTGTGAAGGTTGTCAATAGTTAATGATTTATTATGGAAAGAAATCCATGCGAAGAAGTTGATTTTAGGAACAAATCCTTTCCTCCAAAAAATATTCCACCTATAGTCCAGAGCAGTCTTGGTGGAGAGGAGCTCATAAGCTGATTTAATAGAGAAACACCCATCCTCCATACCACTCCAGATGATCCTGTCATTTATCCTGGCATAAGGAATTAAAACTAACTGAAGGATATTATCGAGTAAGGTAACCTCATTATTAAATCCCTCCACAACAGGAAGCTTCCATCGAGAGAAACGGGTGCTCCGATCTATGAAACCTGCTACCCTGAGCTGGGCGTTAGGGTCGGTCAGGCTTCTTAGCCTAGTGAGGTCCACCCTCGACCCAAAGGCTTCTTCAGTCGCCCACCTATGCTTCCAAAAGGAAATGTAGTTGCCATCACCCATAATCCAGTGGGCTCCCAGACTGATCAAATGTTAGGTTTGGAGCATATATTTCCAAAATATCAATGCCACGGAGGATGTTTCAACATCCAAGAAGGGAGTGGGGCCAAGATACTTCATTTTAACCAGCAAAACCCACTCCACCGGGTCGTTAGACATAATCTTCCAAGCATGCTTCACGATCAGATCCAAATTCATAAGTCTTGATCTTCTCAACCCCAGGCCACCCTGATCAATCCTTGAACACACCTTATTCCAGGCTACAAGGGGAAGTCTAGATTTCTCTTCGTTACCAGACCAAAGAAAGGTCCTTTGAATCTTCTCAATCTTGGAGTGAACTGCACTCAGAAGCATGAACACCGACATGAAGTAGGTCGGGATCCCCTGAATATAGGCTTTGGTAAGTGTGGCTTTCCCAGCTTGCGATAGGAGTTTGCCCTTCCAAGTGTTGAGTTTCCTGTGAAGGCGCTCAAGAATTGAGTTCCACATGTCGCCACTGGCCCGCCCGCTATAAGATAGAGGTAACCCCAGATAGGATGTAGGTATGGAATCGATAGTGCACTCGAGAATTCTAGCAATCCGAATTTGTCTGCGTAGAGGAGTGTTAATAAAGTAAATTTTGCTCTTGATATAATTGACCTTTTTCCCTGCAACTTGCTCATAACGGAACAGGATCCTATTGAGTGACTTGGCTTGAGAAATGGACGCCCCAGTGGAGATGAGGGTGTCATCCAAAAATTGCTGATGAGTGACAAGATTAAATCTAGAAGTCGACAAGATGCCAGAAATCTTATTCTACCAAAGAGCCTCTTTCATGGACCAACTCAAAACCTCCGCCAGAAGAATGAACAAGATGGGAGAAAGAGGATCGCCCTGTCTGAGGCCTCTAAAAATTTGGAAATACCCATCTGGGGACCCATTGACCAAGACATAAAAAATGGAGTGGATATACAACTGTAGACAAGGTCAATCCAGTGGGGATGAAAGCCGAACTTGAGGAGGACTGCACACAAAAAATTTTGGTCAACACGGTCGAAGGCTTTGTTCATGTCGAGCTTAAGAAAAAGAGCAACATTCTTAGAGCGGTAAGCATAATGAAGGGTCTCATGACTAGTGATAACACCATCAAGAATATTTTTGCCTTTGACATTGCTTCCCTGACAAGGATCAATTAGGAGGGGGAGGACTTTTTTGAGTCTATTGGCTATAGACTTGGTAAGGATCTTGTAAAAAACATTGCACAGGCTAATGGGCTGATAGTTAGAGAAAATTTTGTAGGAATGAGACTTAGGAATGAGGGCAAGAAATGTGGAATTGAGTTTCAGGTGGATAGATCTGGACACTTGGATAACCTGAATAACATCACACACATCCGGGCCCACGACTTCCCACATGACTTGGAAGAATCGGGGGGGGAAACCATCGGGCCCAGGGGCCTTATTTGGTTGCATGGAGAACAATGTTTCCTTAATATTAGATGAGGAAAAAGGTTCCAAAAGTTTCATGGTTACCTCATGGGGAACTTTAGTCAAAAAGTTAGCGAGCATAGATTTATGGACCTAGAGGTTGCTATCCGGAGGAGTGCCAAGCAAATCCTGAAATAAATTAACCGCTTCGCTCCTGATTTCCTCAATCTCCCTAGTAATGTGCCCATCCTTACAAGTCACTACTCTGATCTTGTTGGCCCCCCTATGCCTCATAGTAGACACATGAACAAATCTCGTGTTGGAGTCTCCATTCTTCAACCACAGGTCACGAGATTTCTGGCACCAGAACGTTTCCTCCATAGTGAGAATAGAATGAAAGTCCACCAAAAGGCTTCACTCTTCCTCTCTGAGACCGTCAGTGTAACCTTTGATAGCCATCCTTTCCTCCACAACCTTCAGGTTCTCAACGATGGATTTTTTGGACTCAAAAATGTTGTCGAACACCTCTTTGTTCCAAATATTTAGTTTTTATTTGACCATTTTGAGCTTTAAAGCCACCCTCTTAGGAGCGCTTCCTTCCACCTTTGATTGCCACCATGCTGAAACCAATCCTTTGAAGTCTTTGTGGGAAATCCACATGGATTCGAATCTGAAAGGGGTCATAAAAATAGGCCCATCGTTCACCTCCAAGAAAATGGGGTTATGGTCAGACCCAATTCTTGGAAGAGCCGAAAGGATAGCCCCACCAAGGATGGGAATGGCTTATGTGGAAATGAAGAATCTATCAAGTTTGACTTGAATTAAACCACCCCCAATCCTTCTGTTACTCCATGTGAAGGAAGCCCCTTTGAGTTCGATGTCAAGCAGGCCATTAGCAGAGAAAAAATCTCTGAAATCTTCCAAGCTGTGGCTAGAGTGGTCAGACCCTCCTTTTTTCTCCGAAGGATGAAGGGGACAATTGAAGTCACCCCCTAAAACCCAAGGAAAGTTGCTAAAATTCTCCCTCATCAGAGAGATAGCTTTCCACGTTTCTGCTCTCTCTATGGCAGAATTTGAAGCATAAATGTTGGACAGAATCTAGGAAAAATTGGATGTTTTGGACTGGAAAAGTACATTGATGATTCTGTTGGAAGTTGATAGTGAGCTGCCCTCAAACCTTGAAGGGTCCCACAGAACCATGAGTCCTCCCGCTATTCCCACTACAGGGCTAGACAGCAAATTTTCCTTGGCCCAAATTGCCTTTGCCACATTTTCAGAGGATATAGCATCAAGCTTGGTCTCTTGTAAAATAAGGATAGAAGGGTTAATCCTCCTACGGAGATCAGCCACTAACCTTCACTTGGTTGCACTGTTCAGTCCTCTCACATTCCATGAGAGGACTTTCATCTAGATAGTTTGAAGTTTTTCTTGCCTCCCCTTCCTTGTTGAGGGGGAGGTTTTGATGCATGTGCTTCGTTCGACAATGAGTCATAGTCATCCAGAACCAGCAAATGCTAGGTTCCATTTGCAAGTTGTAGTCTCTTTGTCTCACCTTTCCTTGTTAGGAGGACGGCCCTGCTTCCTCTCACTACCAAAATCCACACTTTGCTTTTGGCTTCGTGTATTCCAGGGGCTAATGTGACCGGATTGTTCACGCCTCCTTCCTAAGAGGTAGTCTTCTAGCAGCATCTGTGACTGACTAAAATCAAGAAGACCCATATCTTGGAGCAGAGGAACAACCTTAGGTAAAACTTGGGAAGGGGTCCATTCCATCTCTTCCTGTGATACACTTTCCAAGTGGGAGTCTGCTCCTCGTTGGTTGTCAGCCTCAAGATGCTTGGGGTCCGATTGGAGAGAGGGATTCTCTTCAGGCTATGAGAGTCCACCATAGTCTCTAGAGGGGCTTGGGGATCCATGGCCCTTTGTGTCTGGAAGATTTGGTTGCTTTGCATGGTCTTCCTTATGCTCCAGGGGGTTGTCGTTTTCACATTTCTATTTTCTTGATTTTTGAAAAGGACACTGGGACTGGAGGTGCCCTTGGGACCGACACTGGGTGCAGAAAGCTGGTCCATTTTCATAGACAATAGCTTGTTTATGAATAAAGGTACCTCCAGTCCGAAGAGTTCAACCTCCAAATCTACCAGAACATAAAATCAGGCCTGGACGAACCTTGTTCGAGCTCGGGTGGGATGGTCGATGATGACCAACTCCCCAATGGAACGTGCAATACCTCTTATGACATTTTCATGCCAGCCAAAGAGGGGAAGATTCAAGAGCCTAACCCATACTGGGGCAATGTTGATGTTCTGGGTCTCAGGACTGAAATCCATGTCCCACCTCTTGAGAAATAAACTTATGTGGCCCAGAAACCATGGCTCACAAGCCAGAATTTTATAGTAATCCTCCTTATTGTTCAATCTAATGGCAAAAAAACCTGGGGATAGGGCCACCAGCTCCAAATGGCCATAAGTCCTCCATTTGCTTTCTGCCCATTTTCGGATAGTTTCCATGTCAGGATGGCCTCTAATGAATTTACCTATTAGGGTAAATTTCTCAAACTCCATGAAGCTTGAAAGAACTTCCACTGGGATGTCCAGCTCATCCCCAACTAGAAATAATTATTTGGTAAAAAACCCATTTAGGGTTTCTGAGGCTGCTGCCTGGGCATAAGAATTTTGAGCCCTACCACCCCCTTTTTCTGGTGGGTCCTTACCTCGACCAATATCGTTGCTAGCCCAGTCATCTTCAATGGGCCCAGGAATTTCCACTCCACTGGAATCTTGATGCCCTCTGATTGTTCTACTGCGTCCAAGGACCGAACCACTATCGCTCTCGATCTCCCCTACAGACTTCCCACCCATCGACATCCTCCTCCTGTATTTTTCAGAAATTTGGTAAGGATGTTTTGAAGAATATTAGAAATACCCTCACCCCTTGTATTATGATTCTATAAATATTTTCTTTTTATTTTTTAAAATAGTAAGGTCAGTTTGAAAATCATTTTTAACAATTTTTTGGTGGATATATTATCCTCTAATTGTGAGTTTGAAGAGACCCCATAAAGCATAAAGACTCAAAAAGCTTTTACAGTGACAAAATGCAAGAATTTTCTATGTATGGAAAGTGACCAAACCATTTGAGACACTGACATCATCAACAAGAATGAAAATGTCTAACATCCATTGCAGTTGAGTCTAAGAAATTCGACTAAGACAAAAAAAATAGCATATTGTTGCAACACTAAATTAATTTTTTTAGTAAGTATGGGAGGCTACATAACCTTTTAGGGTGTTGACATCACCAAAGGTGTGAAAAAATTCTAGCACCCAATGCATAAAAATGAAAATTTTCGTAAGTGTTAAAATCAAGATTCAATGTTGGACATCAAAATAGTCCCTAGTCAAATACAATATCTAGCTAAGTTAAATTTTAAAGTTGTTGATGTCATCATGAGCAGCATAAAATAGAGTAAACAATCAATGCATGGATGGTCCAGAACAATGAGAGAAACAAAATAATTGGTTTGGAGATCAAATGTGTTCATACTGAATTTATCACCATTCAGATTGGTAAGCATATGAAACAGCTAACAATACCATCTAGTTTTCAAAATGAAAGCTCAAGTGAGACAGATCATTGTTGAGTTCACTTGAGATTTATTTTTGAAAACTATATGGTATTGTTAGTTGTATCATATCTTACCGATATGAATGGTGATAAATTCGGTATCAACACCTTTGATATACAAACCAATTATTATGGTTCTCTTATTGTTCTGGACCATCCATGCATTGATTTTTTGCTCCATTTCCATTCTAATAATAATCTAAGTTGTGTCCATGTCTTGCACTTACACGGTGATAAAGCATGGCATTTAGCAAGAGGTGCAAGACCGAACAAACTTATAGTGAACACCCAAAATTGAAATGAATAATAGGTAACCATTCTCATGTGAAATACCAATATCTTTTTTCTATGCTATTGACATTAATAACTATGAAAATTTAAATACTAAATAGTACCATGCACTCGCCACACTACTACTTACATTTCCTAGATGAAGGAGATCGACAAGAGGAAACAGGAGGCTTAATTTAGTTCCAAGGAAGACATGATGCATGTTACACAAGAAAAGTCTCAGCCATTCATATTTGACTATCAGATATAATCTTCTGCATCCTGATTTCACAGATGAAAATGAATGGTTGTGTGCTGATTCAATGTCTTTATACTCATAAATTTCTTTTCCCTTTCCTTTGCACATTGATTTTGACATAGAGAAATTGCCAATCTCCAAACAGTTAACTACTTTTAAGACATACTCAACTTTATGAGGCTCAAATGCTAAATTTTTAAGGTATTCGTGACTCAACGAGTTAAGGATATCACATGACCCACAAGACTCTCTCTTTGACTCAAGAATAAAACGCAAGATAAGGCATTTAAATTCTCTGAACAAGAGATGAAGATATCAATATGAAATTTGTTAGAGATTTTGTGTTGCTACCACTACTTTCTTCAGTTAAAGCACTAGGAAGCTCCACTCTACTCCACTAAGGGAATGAGCATATGAGCATAGCTATATAAAACTATAGAGAATGTGGGTTTATGAGTTGAGAGGTGTTAGGGAAATTTGATTGCATGGCTTGTCACAAAAGTTACTTGTGTATTTTTTAGAGGTGTCAGATTGTAAGCAAAAGCAAAAGCAAAAGCCTTATGTTATTTCCATGAATCTCTATGATAACGATTACTAATTCCATAATATCATTGGATATTTGGTCAAAAAATCCTTATGGAAATGATATATTCATAGGCCTACATGGATTCCTAGCATACTAGATGAAAATGACTATTGTAGAGGGGAAAAGAGAGGACCCTAAAAACATAGAAATTATTTTTCAGTCTTGAATACCTTAAAAAAACAATTAGCCTTTGCCCTCATTTGAAAAACTTTATTTACAGTTGCGTGTAGATATTTATGTCTCGACAGTAAATAAGTTCTAAAAAATAAGGACAGTAAAACCTACCTGGATGCTACCTGGATGTGGTATCTCAAATATGGTCACCTAAGTTTTAGTGGCTTGAAATTGCTGCACAAGAAGTAGATGGTAAAGGGTTTACTACTTATTGAGCAACAAAATAAGGTTTGTGAAGGTTGTTTAGTCAAGAAGCAGCATAGGGATTCATTCCCTCCAGGGTAGTCTTGGAGATTTTCATAGCCATTGGAGCTGGTGCACCCACAAAGACAAGGAGCTTGCAAGAAATATATGAGGTAACTTGAAATCATGAAGATGAGGAACATTCTGACTTTGTATTTTTTATTGAGTGTGATCCAATATCATTTTAAGAAGCAAGTCAGAATAAAAAGTGGGTGAAGGTAATGGATGAGGAGATAGACACCATTGATAAGAACGAGATATGGCAGCTAGCTGATCTCCTAGTAGGAAAGAAAACCATCAAGGTGAAATGGGTTTACAAAACCAAGTTCAATTCCCAAGGAGAGGTTGATCATCATAAGGACATATTGGTGGCGAAAGGCTACAAGCAGAACTCAGACATTGACTACCATGAGGTGTATGCTTCTGTATCTTGACTTGACACAATCAGGATGATCCTGGCACTGGAAGCTCAGAAGGGTTGTAGTGTTTACTAGATGGATGTCAAGTCAGCCTTCCTCAATGGTGTGTTGTAAGAGGAGGTCTACATAGACCAACCACTAGATTATGAACTGGAAAGACATGAAGGTAAGGTCATGAATCTGAATAAGACCTTGTATGGGTTGAAGTAGGCACACAGGGCATGGTACAACTGTATTGATGGCTATTTTCAAGAGAATGGGTTTGTTAAATGCCCATATGAGCACACCTTGTACCTGAAGATAAATGAAGTAGGGAAACTGATAATCATCTTCCTGTATGGGGACGATTTAATTTATACTGGCAATAGTGATATATTGTTCAACCAATTCAGAACAACCCATAAAGACAATAGTGATATATTGTTCAACCAATCAGGTTTGTGAAGATTTTTTAGTAAAGAAGTAGGATAGGGATTCATTCCCTCCAGGGCAGTCTTGGAGAGCTTCACAGCCATTGGAGCTGGTGCACCCACAAAGACAAGGAGCTTGCAAGACATCTATGAGGTAACCTGAAATCATGAAGATGAGGAACTTTTTGACTTTGTATTTTTTACTGAGTGTGATCTAGTCTCATTTTAAGAAGCAAGTCAAAATCAAAAGTGGGTGAAGGTGATGGATGAGGATATAGACACCATTGATAAGAACAAGATATGGCAGCTTGCTGATCTCCCAGTAGGAAAGAAAACCATCAAGGTGAAATGTGTTTACAAAACCAAGTTCAATGCCCAAGGAGAGGTTGATCATCATAATGCCATATTGGTGGTGAAAGGCTACAAGCAGAACTCAGACATTGACTACCATGAGGTGTATGCTCATGTATCTTGACTTGACACAATGAGGATGATATTGGCACTGGAAGCTCAGAAGGGTTGTAGTGTTTACCAGATGGACGTCAAGTCAACCTTCCTCAATGGTGTGTTGTAAGAGGAGGTCTACATAGACCAACCACTAGGTTATGAACTGGAAGGACATGAAGGTAAGGTCATGAAGTTGAATAAGACCTTGTATGGGTTGAAGTAGGCACCTAGGGCATGGTACAACCGTATTGATGGCTATTTTCAAGAGAATGGGTTTGTTAAATGCCCATATGATCACACCTTGTACCTAAAGATAAATGAAGTAGGGAACTGATAATCATCTTCCTATATGAGGACGATCTGATTTATACTGGCAATAGTGATATATTGTTTGACCAATTCAGAACAACCATGAAGAAGGAGTTCGAGATAACTAATTTAGGGCTGATGAAATATTTTCTCGGTATTGAAATTGACCAATTAGTAGATGGCATATTTATTTATCAAGAAAAGTATGCAAAGGATGTCCTAAATCGGTTCAATATGGAGGATAACAAACCAGCCATAACACCTATTTCCACAAGACTAAAGCTGATCAAGTTGGATTTCGATAGAAATGTTGATCCAAATCTATTTAAAAAGCTAGTTGGTAGTCTCATGTATTTGATTACAACTCGACTAGATTTGATGTTTAGAGTTAGCTTGATTAGAAAATTTGTGGAGACTTCAAAGGACACACACTAGCAAGCAAGAAAGTGGATCTTGCGCTATGTCAATGAGATGTGAAACCATTGTATTTTCCATGGCAGACATGACCAACTGGAACTGGTGGGCTACACAGATAGTGACTGGGCTGGCAACACTGATGATCAAAAGAGAACTTTTGGGTATGCTTTCCATCTTGGATCGAGAGCAGTTTCATGGTCATCCAAGAAACAATCGATCATTGTATTTTCCACTGCTAGAGATATGATACCAATTGGAGGGATAACAGTCGTCAAAAATCACTTAATAAATGAGTGACAACCAGAGTTCTCTCAAACAATGAGCGACATCCAGAGTTCGCTCGAGCAATGAGTGACAACTGAATTTTTCTCAAAAGTGAGCAATAGTTGGAGGTCAATTTAAAGTGAGTGATAGCTAGAGTTCACTCGAACAATGAGTGATAGACGGAGGTCACTCTAAAGTAAGTTATAGTCAAAGTTTAAGTTAATATGGGACTAAGTTTGATCCTCCCCAAATTTTGCTCAAGGAAGTAGTAAATGTTGCGAGTCACTCATCTAAACAGCAATGATGGATTTCATTTAAGCAAAACAACGATCACTGTCTTTAATTACAATATTGAGCAAGAAAGTTGGACTTTATCGATAAAGTCCCAAAGTGGAAAAACAACAAATGAAGGACAAAAATTACCCTTTGTTCTAAACTCTCTTTGTAATGTATTTATTTAGGGGAAGTGAAACCAAGAACCGAATTCGAAAAAAATGAAGAGTAAACATGGATTTTAGGCAAAGGGGACCAAACAATAGAAAGTTTGATAAATCATTCACATAACCCAAAAATATCTAAAACTGATTTTATTTATCAAACTTTGAACACATTATAGTGTTACCTCCAATGAGGGTTTGTATATATCTGCAAAGAATTACAAGATAACCAGAAAACAAAAAACACCCAAAAAATTATTGTTCGGATTTACAGACTTCTCTTTACTCTGCAATGCTAATCCACTGTATTATTCTTATCCAAACTTCGCCACCTTCTGCTCTACTCAAAATGACAAAGCAACTGTATTTATAGTTGATCTATGGGGACAATGACATGCGACAGTTCAACTACCTGCATGAGGGAATAACTGCTATGTCAAATCAAAATAGTTGGTTGTTGAGAGTGAACTTCGGTAATGTTACCCATTATCGCTCCGCTAGACGTGTGATTCCCAAAATCTCTCCTTTCCTAAGTGATTCCCAGGATCACTATAGTGAGCGAGCGATTCCAAGATTCACTCGTCTCCGGAGCGACTTGCATCAAGGGAAAAATCAGGTTTATTTTTTTTCTAACAATAACACGGGCAGGTATGTATATTCCCAGATGTACCATGAGGAACACAGTTGCATTTGTCACATCAAGTCCCACAAACTCTCATACAACGTCTTAAGCCGTGATGCTTCCTTTCATTTTCGTTCACAAGCAGCCTTGAATTTTGCAAACACCTATTTAAAAAGCTACATACCCATTTTATATATACATATTCAAAGTAAGTAAAATTTGTAACTTCTTCATTACATGAGATTAATTTTAGACTGCATGAGGCCAAAAAGAATTCTAACATATATGTATTTCAAAGGGCATACCAATATTGGGGATTTTATGGTGGTTCTAATGATAAGGATGGTGTTTCTTCCCTGTGAATATATCAAAAAGTCACTTGAGAGTTAATTTGCAATAAAGTGTAGATGAATGAAAATTATCACCATGGACCATTTAGTTACCTCAAAGACTGCTTTGTTTTTGCACCGTTGGGCATACATCTGTCGTAGACATGAATGGAATGTATTAGATTACAAATTATACATAAAAATAGTTGAAAAACAATGTTCCCAAAACCTACATTGAATATCAAAGATTACCTAAATCCTATAACGAGGAATAGAATATCAAAAACTACCTAGAAAACAAGTCCTATAATTATGCATGGATTCACACAGGCACTCCCATGGGGACTAGGTTGGTGGAGTATAGTGTGGGGTCACAAATCCATGCCTTTAGGATATTCCTGCTGAATAAACAATTCTGCACATGTCACGCAGCGGTAGAGGGGTCAATTAAACAACACTCTCTTTTAGCTGACATCTTTAAGCTACTACACAAAAAAATAGTAAGCAGAGAAGATGAATTATAAGAACAAATTATATAGCTGTAACACATGAAAAAATACAAAATTTTTATTATGTTTCAAATGTCACATCAAATATTATACAAATTTTCTCCATGAAAAATACCTCCTGCAAAAACTACACATATTGCACAGTGCCAATTTCTTCTCCTCTGCTTCCTCATTCTCTATATCAACTTCTTATTTATAGGTATTAAAAAGTAATGACGTACTAACTATCCATAGTGGTTAAACTACTTATAACAAGTGACAGCTATATTTATGCTAACTATGCATATTTGTTAAATTGTGAGTACATCTAAGCATTCTTATCTATCCCTTTCCTAGCTACATGTTAATTTCAAGTGTTTTTTTGCATGGAGCATTGTGGATGCTCCTACCTCAACATGGAACATGCATTCTACCTGGTATTGCATAAGAAAGTGTTGCTTGTGGCCAAGGCTACTCCACACCCTTCCCTTCACCTCTGCTAGATGGTTATAGAGTAGGCAAGTTATTTTTGTTTACTGGATAGCGTGTGAGACTGAGGAGAATGCGTTTTTATACATTTCAAATAAAATTAGATCACACTGATAAAATAAAGCAAAATCAAAATGTTCTATGTCTTCAATTTCATTTCTAGTTACCTCATATATATCTTGCAATATCCTTATCTTTGATGGTGTCTTCAAGTTGGAGATCTTTCTTACAAGTGGAAGTGATCGTGATGATGAAGCAATTTTGTTACTGGCACTAGTATTACTGTTTGAAGCTACAGGTGGATGCACACTATTTGTGTCCAAGTCCTCAGACTCAATGATTATTTGCTCTTGTTTATCAATCTTGGATTTCCAATTCCAAGCTTCATCTTCAATGAAATTCACATCTCATCTTATAATCTACTTCTTTGTTACAGGGTTATAGAACATGTAAGCCTTCAACTCTTCACTATAACCAGTGAAAATATATTTTTCTGCTTTATCATCAAGCTTCTTTCTCTTCTCATCTAGAACATGTGCATATGCTATGCACCCAAAATATATTAAGTAAGCAACATTGGGCTTCTAGTTTCTCCATGCTTCTTGAGGAATCTTGTCCTTCACACTCTTCGTGGGACATCTATTCGAAATATAAACTGCACAAGCTACAACTTCTACCCAAAACTCATGCGACAATCCCTTTACCTTCAACATACTTTGTGCCATATTCATTATTGTTTTGTTCTTCCTCTCTGCAACACCATTTTATTGTGGTGTGTATCTGGTTGTAAACTGCCTTCTAATTCTATTTACTCTACAAAAATTATGGAATTCATTGGATATGTATTCACCTCCTCCATCTATTCTGAAAGTCTTCATATAGTTTTCGCTCTGTTTTTCAACCAATACTTTGAACTCCTTAAATTTTCCAAAAGATTCTAACTTTTGTCTGATGGGATATACCCATGTCCTCTAACTGAAATTATATATAAATATAAGTATTTATTGTTGGCAAATGCGCTGGTTTTGAAAAGTTGAGCCATGAACATTAACCATAGCATTGAAACGTATAGTGCTTAAATACAATTGACTTAGGCTAAGAATAGCCTAGTAGGAAATTGCCCAGTGAAGTTAGCTAACAACTAACATACATTACGCTAACAACTAACTACGTAGTCAAAATGACTACAACAACTAACTAACCTAGATATTTACTAACAATGTAAATATCCTAGGGTAAAATATAAATAACCTAGTAACCTCATGGTAAAAGTAAGAAAATACTTTTTACCATGTGGTAAATAAAATCTACCTTGGTGAATTGCTAGGAATTACCCAAGTAAGGTAATATTACTCTAACATCCCCCCTTATTACATTATTTGGGTAATACATACATATCCCTCTATACAACAATATTTGGGTAAAGTATATAACTGTCCCAATACAGTGAAGAAGATGTTGATCTTCTAGTTCTTTGCTCTGTCATAATGATGTGGCTTCTCCTAAGCAAAAAGTGGGTCATTTCTCACTTTGTCTTCACACCAACGAATGTCCTTATGGTAATCACATCATCCAACCGATTTGCATGGGTAACCAACCGTTGCAATCGCTAGATGTAGTAGAATAGATCACTTCATACAAGGTTCATTCATTTAAAATATGAGTTTGCAAAATATAAGGTATCTAAGGTGTCAGTCGCTGTCGAAAATGCACCCTTATAAGTTCCCCCCTTCTCCTTGCAAAATAGTGTATTCAATTTCTAAATGAAGTGAGACTAAGGTGTCGGTCGAAGCCGAAAATGCACCCTTATAAGCCTTCTTTCCTATTTAAAAAAAATAAATGAAGAAAAAGAAATGGATATCCCCCCTCAATTGCAAAAATTATGCAACTCAAGAGTGATGTGAAGAATATTACAAATATTGCCTCCTAGGCAATTTTACACCACAAAAAATCGCTCCTCTTGTTACAAGTACTTCAAACACCTAGTGTTTGCTATTTATGAAGCCTAAAAGAGGTACAAGCACCCCTTATTGCAAGGTATTCAAACAAAAACTTATGCTATTTATGAAGACTAAAAGAGGATTTGAGAGAAAATGGTGTTTTTTCCCAAGGGACACATGTGATTTCCCTCTACAAAACTGTTTTAGCAATGAGCACTCCTTGTGCTATCTTTGAACCAGAAACAGAATTAGAATGAGACACTTCACAAGAAATATGGCTTCTGTGTTGTGACTTTGCCATTGTAGTTTTGCTTGTTTTAAAACCAACACTGAATGGTGTCTTGGTTTTTATGTTTACAAGTTGTGCAAAACTATGTTTTCTAGGCAGTTTCATCAAAAAAGTTCACCAAATCATCCTTGCTTATTGCAAGAACTTCAAGCATGGTTGCTATTATGAAGGCTAAAAGAAAAGGTATAATTTTTATGACTTCTACTTTTATGATTTCCTTTGCAATTTTTATTTCCCTCTTGTCAAAAATCTGTGTTTTGAAGGAAGAAAGGAATTATCCCCCCTTAGTGCAAAGGATTGCTACTTTTTAAGGTTCCTTATTTTCAAAAACTTGTTCTTTCTTTTGATTACCCTAAAAGAGTACCAAAATATAATTCACTCAAACATATATTTAATGGCACCTGCCTTAACACCCTTCAATAAGGATGAAAAGTTTGAGGAGATTAAGCCAAACAAATAAGAGTGAATTAGGGGTTTTGTTGATTTAGGAGAGAATATGAAGTGAAATTGGATTTAAATCTAGCATGGATTTACACAAATTTGTGAAATTTTGAGGTATGGATGTTCTTGATTATATGACTTATAGTTGCAAAAAGAATGATGCAACAATCAAACAAGAAATGGCCTCAAAATTCTTATCACCTAGTTTGCCAATTTAAGGTGTCGAGTAAAATCAAAAATGCACCTTTTTAATTTTTATGCAACAAAATGTGTGTTTTATGGTGTGCAAAAAATGATATTTTATGTCTCCTACTTTGTTTTCCAATTTTTTAAAAGAAGTACAATTTTGTCTTCCCCCTTGAATTTTGCAAAATGAACAATTTGAGCACTCCTTTCAAGACAAGTCGACACACGACCCGCGTTTGAAAGGCTTCCAGACCAGTCGAAAAACGACTTGGTTTTGATGGGCCCAAGGTTACAATTTCTTCTCAATTTTTGCAAAAAAGAATGTGCAATTTTATGTCTGATATCCCCCTTGAAGAAAACAAATGCACACTTCACCTTTTGAATTTTACAAAACAAATTCAGTCTCCTTGTTGTCTAATTTGCAATAAAGAATCAAATGTGCTTGATTTTGTCCCCTTTCATATGTGCAAATTGAACAAGTTTTAGAAGAGTTTAGGGTTTTCTTATTTGCAATAAAAGTAGGTGCTCTTCTATGTCTTATATTCTCCATTGGAGAAAAAACAAAAGCTCCTTTAAATTTGTAAATTGCAAAAAATATAACCCCTTTTTTTTTTTTTTTAAGTTTATGTGATTTCTCTAATTAATATAAGTAAAATATATAAATAGTAAAAATTATTTTAGTTTTAAAGGCATTTTGATAAAAAAATAACTTTAAATAAAAAAATAATATTGAATTACTATTTAATAAATTAAATCTTAATTAATTAAAAAAAATAAACTTGAAAAATAAAAAATAAGCTTTTTTTAAAATTGAATTACCTTGGATTTTCTTTAGGGCCCCTTTGTCAAAAAATTAAGGCGCTTGGCCTCGACGGGAGTCAAACTCCCGACCTCCCATCGGGCAAGGCCTTAGCAATGGCCCCTCCACCGGTCGGGCTAGCTAGCCCGACGAAAAAGGAAGTGGCGCACCTTCTATTTGAAGGCTTTCTCGCCTCCGGGTGGGAAAATTTTGAATGTGGGACTTTTAGTCCCACATTCAAGAGGAGGTGTTTGCCTCACCTAGATAAAAGGTGAGGCGTGCCCCTCATTAGTTGACTACCTTTGGGCAGTCACTGTGTGGGCGACTCCTTTTGCTATGGCCACATGTTGCAGCAAGGTGTCGGGTGGCATGTGGCCTATCTGCCACGTGTTGCCCATGTGTTGTGTCCAGTCCAGGTGGCGTGTGCCACGTGTTGAGTCATGTCTGATTCTAGTGGCTATCTGCAACGTGTTGTGTTCGGTCCAGGTCAAGTCCAGTGGTTGTACCACATCAGTACCTCGAGATATGTGCTCGAGGTCATGTCTGGCCACCACGTGTCCCTAGATGAGTGGTCTAAGTTAGATGCTTGGGATCTATGCCTGAGCATGCATGGTTCTATGTGGTCTGATAGGTTAGGGTTCTTATTTTTGATGTCCACAACTCAGATCATGTATGTTGCTATATCCAATCTGAGGGTGCTCTTGCCCTAGGATCGAGGTCTTCGATGAGTGGGAGATCGCCTGCCTCCTCGATCCACTTTGAGGGTGCTTCTACCCTTGGATTGAGATCTTCGATCACCGACCCACCTTAGATCTGGCATCAAAACTCTGTTTCGCTCGCCAGATGACGGGTAGGCAGGAGCTGGTCGCTCAATGATGCTAGCCTTCCCATGGCCATCAGAGATTGCTCTTCGATTGAGGGAGAGCCGCCTGCCCCCTGTCAGGCCTGATAGGTCAGACAATAGAATGTTGTCAGATCTTTCTGGGCCTACGAGCCTTCTCTCGTGGCCACTCAATGATGTGAGCCTACTCTACCTAGGTGTATGGGCGTGCGGGCATTGCTTCCTGGGAGCCACCTCGATATCTATTTCGAGTAGTAGGTCAAGGGTTCCCGTATACCTTGTTCTAGCTTCGTAGGTCCTGTTTCATCGTTGCTCTAATACCATGAAAAGTGGATCCATGAACATTAACCATAGCATTGAAATGTATAGTGCTTAAATACAATTGACTTAGGCTAAGAATAGCCTAGTAGGAAATTGCCCAGTGAAGTTAGCTAACAACTAACATACATTATGCTAACAACTAACTACGTAGTCAAAATGACTACAACAACTAACCAACCTAGATATTTACTAACAATGTAAATATCCTAGGGTAAAATATAAATAACCTAGTAACCTCATGGTAAAAGTAAGAAAACACTTTTTACCATGTGGTAAATAAAATATACCTTGGTGAATTGTTAGGAATTACCCAAGTAAGGTAATATTACTCTAACAGGTTTGCATAGGGTCACAAATACCAAAATGCACCAGCTCTAATGGCTGTGAAGCTCTCCAAGACTGGCCTATAGGGAATGCATCCCTATGTTGCTTGTTGACTAGACAACCTTCACATGTTTGATTGGGTTGCTCTATGAGGGATAAAACTTTCAACATTTGTTTCTTGTGTAGCAAGTTGAGGCCATTGAAACTCAGGTGATTGTATCTTAGATGCCACAACCATGTAGCATCTTTTACAACTGCACTAAATGACAATAACAATTCATTTTGAATATGTAGAGGTAACATCTTGTTCTTTGACATGGCTATAGTTGCTACAAACTATTCTCTTTATCTTGAATAATAAAGGTTCATTTTTAAATTTCATAGTGTGTCCCTTCTACACAAGCTATCCAATGCTTAACAAGTTATATTTCAACTCAGGAACATGATACACATGAGAGATGTGCTTCCTTTCACCTTGCCTATTATGAATTTTGATCTTCCTTTTTCACATGATAGGTACCTTGTTGTTATTCCTCATATCTACCTCAAATTTGATGGTTTTATCTAACTATGATAATATTTCTCTATTCCCAAACATGTGGTTGTTGCACCCACTATCAAGATACCAAGTGCTATTTTGGCTCTCTTCATATATATTGCAATTTAACAAAAGATTTCCACATACATCATTACTTTCTGCATATTCATTTTCATTTGTATAGTGGGCTTGTTGCTTATTATCTTTGGCTAACTTCTTTCTGCACTCATAGCTATAATGACTAATTTTTTTGCAGTAATAACATTGGATCTTTGACTTATCATACCTTTGATTTAATCCTCCTTGTTGATTTTTGTCGTTGCCTCTTTCTCCTGCTTGATGGAAGTTGTAGTTGTTCTCTTCTTTGTTAGATCTTGATATTACTCCTTGCTTATGGTCTATTTCATGCTTATCTCTATTACTCTGTACTCTTCCTTCTTGAGAAAATGAGGTGTTTTGGTGGGAATTTTATCTTATGATGTTGTCTCAAAATGAGACATGCATCTTAAATGCTTGTTCCAATGAGGACTAAGTGATGCTCCCTCTCACTTCATCAAGGACATGGATGCTTTGTCAAGACAATTTTTATGGTCTCGAAAACTTGATCTATCTAAATGGAGCTTGGTTAGGTGGGATTATATATGTAGGCCAATGCAAGAGGGAGGCCTTGGGTTGCGACATACATCTCTTTTTGAGTAAGATTTGGCTGCAAAACTTTACTGGAGATGGTGTACCTCTCAAGATCAGATTTGGGCTAAAATATTATCTTGTAAATACTTGAGAGGTATTTCTGAGGTTGAGATCCCTAGAGTCAGCTTGGTTGGGAAAAGTTTAGTTATCTGGGACACTCTAAAAAGAGGAGCTAATTTAATCAAGCAGGGTTTGTTCTAGATTTGCAATCGGGGATTAAATGCTCTTTTTTGAGAGGATTCTTGGGATGGTCACCCTCCTATATTGAATCAATATCCTAGGTTATGTTCCCTAAGTATTTTTTTCTTGGAATCAGGATGGTATCGTGTGGAGGACTTTAAAAAAATCCAATCTTTTATAAATATTGAGATGTACAGGTGGAAAGATTTACAAGAATGGCCCCATGGGGGACTGGGCAAGGACAAAGATGTGCTTGCTCTTATTATTACGGGGAGGCCTTGTTCTTCATTGAGGGGTAAAGATATTATGGCTTGGAACCCTGATCCTAAGGGAACCTACTCGGTAGCCTATGGTTATCAGGTTCTTGATAAGCAAAAGTATGGGAGTCTTCTTGTCACTTGGTGGAAAAAGGTGTGGAAAACATTTTCCTGGTCAAAATGTAACTTATTTCTCTGGTTGGTAGCTCATAATAAATGCCTCGCTTGGGATAATGTGAGGAAGAGGGGATTTTAGGGTCCCTTTTTTTGTGTCCTAGCAGTAAGAATTAGGATGACTCTTCTCATTTATTTTTCCAATGCTCCTTTGTTAGAGACTTTTGGCATCGTTGGTGGAGCGCTTGGAACCATCTATGTTTTCATGTGCTATCCCTAGTGGAGTTTTGGAGTAGTCTGGGAAGACCTCCAGCTAAGGCCCCTTTCCTTTGGGTGGCTTGGAATTTGGGTCCTTCTTGCATCATCTAGTAAATTTGGCTTGAATGGAATCGACACATATTTTAGGGTAGTTATTTGGTTGTTCAACAGATCTGGCAAAGGATCTTGTATATAGTTCAGGAAACCATCCATAGAAAATGTGATATGGACCCTCTTTTGGATTCTAGGGAGGAGAAGGTACAACAAGCCCTTGGTCTCTTTGGGGATGGTGTGAAATATTTTAGCCCTAGTAGGGTTCCTCAACTCAACAAGAAGGTTAGGAGATATGGTAGGTGGAGGCCACCCCCTAGAAGAGTTTTAAAAATTAATATTGATGGATCGTCCAGGGGTAATCCTGGACATGCTGGCATTGGTGGTGTTGGGATAGATTCTACTGGTGGTGTCAGTTTTTTATTTTCCATTTATAAAGGTTTTCACTCCAACAATTTTATGGAAGCTCTTGCAATTCTTGAGGCCTTACGGAGGGGGTTTTCTCTTGGCTGGCATAGGATTATCTACAAGTCTGACTCTCAAATTGTGGTTAATATTTTAAACAGTAAAAGGGTGCAGGAAGTTAATTTGAAGTTGGCCTCTATAGTCATTGATATTCTCAGAATGAGTGAAGAGTTCAAATTTATATCCTTTGTGCATATTCCAAAGGAATGAAATGTGGTTGTTGATTACCTGGCCAAAAGGGCTTCTGATATGCTTGATCTTTGGAGTATCGATAATTGGGAGAGTCTCCCATATATGGACTCTCAACGCCTATGGGAGTTGATCCACAAGGATGTATAGACTTAATGTGGTTTTTTCTTGTTGTCTTTTCTGGGTGTCATTCTAGTCTAGTGGTTTTAGCTTGTTTGGCTATTTATTTGAGTCTTTGTTGGAAGCTCAATTGTACTCTGTAATCCAGACTTTTTATCAATATCTTTTTATCGGCTCAACCTTTGCTCATGTGTTTGTAGAGAACCCATGAGCTCATATACTGAGAGGGTTCTTAAATATCTTTATTCTTCAATCATCATCACCACTAAGTCGAAAATGGTTGGTATGATCCTTAGTAACTTCTCCAAAATTATTAGGTTCTCAACATTCTCGTCATTCAACCTCATCTGGTTGATTATACCCATTGTTCGGGTAAAGAAGTCACTCATCGACTTTGACTCACTCATCTACAAGTTTTTGAACTCTCTTATTAGCATCTACAACCTCACCAAATTTACCTTTTAGGTACCTTTAAAGGAGCTGGATAAAATTTCCCATGCCTCCTTTGATTTGGTTGTTGTTGCAATTCTCAAAAAAATAGTTTCCTTGACTTCTTGCATTATGTAAATGAATACCTTCTTGTACTTATTTTTATTCTCCTTCAACAAATATGACTTCACTTGGTAAAGAGTGTTCAACATTCTTTGAGTAGCTATTCTACTTGAGGTCCCATAGGTATTGAGACCCAAATAAGATCTTCATCTGGATGATGTAGTAATCATAGTTTTTGCCATTGAAACAAGAGATCCATAACTACAATGTGATACCATTGGAAACCATTGCTTCTTATCTTCCATGAGTTGATGCTAGATCTGATACAAATTTATAAGTTTTTAAATGTCACGTGGGAAACCACAATGGGTTGGAGCAGCCGCAGACTAGAACAAACGCGGGTTGGAGCAATAGATGTTATGGCCAATGATTTACAAATGCATGCACGTATTTTATGTGTAGCGAGAGCAATTTGGAACACACCATGGGTTGGAGCAAGGGATGACCACTGTGGGGTGTGACACAAAAGTTGACGTGATCCGTTGCAAAGGAAATCATGTAGGCTACTACAAGAAAGGAATTCGTAGGCTACACCATGAGTTAATGTCACTATCACACACACCTATGTGATGGAATAGTGAACTACAACACGCATGGTGTGCAATACGTGTGGGATATAACAAAGTTGTTCTACATCGCAGCTTTTTATGACCCGTTGAGTGAAGTGCCTTTTACATATCCCGACACATTGTGCGAGCGGAATACAACATTCACAGGATAGAGCACAAGTGGTAGCAAGGTAAAATAAAATAAAACTTAACTTTGCTAAGTCAATTTACCCAATATTCAAATATAAGATATAAGCAAAAATACATAAAGGTATTATATATTGCTTAAGATTGGAAATACATCCACATACATGAACTGGAAATACATTCACGGATATTTGCAACTTGGAGATTTGCAGATTACATTCACAGAGGACTTTTTAAAGGCTACAACTTCAACTCGTGGCTTCTCTTTATGCTTTTATGTTGTGCTACTCTGAACTATTCTTGCTCTCTTCTACTTCGCTATATTGATGATACCATCTGCTCACATATTTATAGCTGGGGATAGAGGAAAAATTTTACCAGCTTTCTAACACACATTGATTTAAAAAATAGGGTGTCTATCCAATTGTCGAATAACTGCAACTTTCGGTAATAACTTCGGATATTTTAAAATATGACGATTAAAGATCTAACATGTGGGAAATATAATTTAATTTCTAACATATAGATAGAAAATGGACATGTAACTTTTTAAATGGGTGTTTGTAGACTGCAAGGCTGCTTGTAAGTGAAATTTCAAAGAGGCATCATGGCATAAGGTATAGCATTAGAGCTTGTGGGACTTGCTGTAGCAAATGCAACTGTGTTCCTCTTCTTCAAAGTAAGTAAAAATTGGTAACTTCAGCAAGGCCATGAACATCCTGAATAGTTTCATCAATGACATTTTTGAGAAATTGGCTAGCAAAGCTTCCATACTCGCGAGGTACACCAAAAAATCCACAATAACATGGCGTGGCGAGGAATACAGACGGATGTCAGGCTGATTCTTCCTCGTGAACTTGACAAGCATGTTGTTTTAGAGAACATGAAGGTTGTTACCAAATTTACCAGTGCATGATATTTCATGGCATGGCATGGAAAGGACTTGTTTTCTTTTTTTTTGGCTTTGGTGTGTTAGTTTATGTGGGAAGTCCTATTGGGGAAATAAACGTGTATGGTTTTTGTTATTGTTATTCAACAGATTAGGTTTTGTTGATCATTGTTAAAACTGATCCGATGAAAGGTTTGACTGTTGCTCGAAAAGCCTAATTTCAGAGAATTATTTTTGGTTAATAAATATTCTAAGATGGTAGTTTGGTTTCTTTCCATAGCGTGCATTTCTTGTGATTTTGTGACTTTGTTTGAGTTGTCTTGGTCTTAAGAATTAAGTGCTTACCTTCGATGAGGCCTTGTTTATTAAAGTGATAATTGTCTCCTGATTGTTTTGCTCATGGTCATCTTCAACTCTTCTAATCAAATCTCTTGCAGGTAACATTGGTTTGCTGGATGCCGTTCATTCAATCCTACGGACGATTATTTAGGATATATCATAAGCCCTCCATCGATAGTGGAATTTCGTTCCACCATAATAAGTGGTGAACTTGGGAAAAATAAACCTTACAATATCCTCGTTGGTCTTTCCTAAGTAAAATAGATTTCAATATCATATAATTAATTATAAAAAATTCTTTTTAATTTTAATTTTTTAATTATTATAATATATATTATAGTATAATATTTAAAAAAAAAATTATATTTATACTTCATAAATTATTATAATAATATTATAAAAATTTATGAAAGTCCCTAAAACCAATCACAGGATTGCAAGGTTTATTATTCCAAGTTCACCACTTATTATGGTGGAACGAAATTCCACTATCGGTGGACGGCTTATGATATATCCTAAATAATTGTCCCCAGGATTAAATGAACTGTAGTATTTCCTCCCATTTCCATCCAACCAATGTTACCTGCAAGAGATTTGATAAGAAGAAAAAACAATTCCCTTTCAATTTGAAGATGACCATGAGCAAAGAAATCAGGAGACAATTATCACTTTCACAAACAAGGCCTCATCCAAGGTAAGCACTTAATTGTTAAGACCAAGACAACTCAAACAAAATCACAAGAAATGCACGACACAGAAAGAAACCAAACTACCACTTTAAAATATTATTTAAGCAAAAAATAATTATCTGAAAATTAAGCTTTCCAGAAATTGTGAAAGCAACAATCAAACCTTCGATGGGACCAGTTTTAACAATGACCGGAAAAACCTAATCCGGTGAATAACAAAAACAAAAACCATACAAGTTTATTTCCCCAATAGGAGTTCCCACATAAACTAACACACCAAAGCCAAAAAAGAGAAAAGCAAGTCCTTTCAATGCCACGTGCACTAGTAAATTTGGTAACAGCCTTTGTGCCCTCTAAAACAGCATGCTTGGCAAGTTCACCACGAAGAATCAGTCTGGCAGCCGTCTGTATTTCTCGCAATGTGATTGTCGATTTTTTTGGTGGACCTCACGACCATGGAAGCTTTGCTGGCCAATTTCTCAAAAATATCATTGACGAAACTATCTAAGATGTTCATGGCCTTGCTCGAGATACAGTCACCAATCAATAAATAAATAAATATTTTCAACGTAAGTAAATCCTAATAAATTCTTCATGACATGACATCAATTTTAGACAGCATGAGGCCAAAAAAATATTCTAACAGATATCTATTTCAAAGGGCATGGATCCAGGCAGGCACTCCCATGGGGGCTAGGTTGGTGGAGTACAGTGTGGGATCATTAATCCACGCCTTGGGATCTTCCTGCCCAACAAACAAGTCTGCACATGTGATGCAACGGTACAGAGGGGTCAACTAAACAACGCCATCTTTTAACTGACATCTTTAAGCTATCACACACAAAAATAGTGAGTAGAAAATCTACTTTAATTTTTAAATAGATGAATTATATGAATAGATTACATACATAAAATATAAAAAAAACTTATGTATTATTTTTATTATATTTCAACTATCATATCAAATATTAGAATTGTTCTCCATAGATAGAACATCACACACCTCCTGCAAAAAAATATTACGCATAATCTACAGACTGTCAATTTCTTCTCCTCTGCTCCCTCTTGCTCTACCTCCAAAAAAACTACACGTAGTGCACAGACTGCCAATTTCTTCTCCTCTGCTCCCTCTTGCTCTACATTATAGGTAATAAAAAGTAGCGACTTGCTAATTATTTATGATGGTTAAACTGTTTGTTAGTGACAACTATATATTAATTTGGTTAAACTGTTAGTGAAAAGTGACAACTATATATTAATTTTTTTATATTGATTATGGAGTACGAGCTAAGCATTCTTATCCATCTTTTCCCATTCTTATCCATATTTTTCCCAGCTACACGTTAATTTCAAGTGTTTTTTTCATGGAGCATTTTTTTTTTTGGCATCCATGTGGATGCTCCCGCCTCAAAATGGAGGACACGTTCGGCCTGGCATTGCAGAAGAAAGTGCGGCTTGTGGCCAAGGCTATTCCACGCCTTTCCCTTCACCTCTACTAGATGGTTATAATTGAGGCAGGTTATTTCTGTTTACTGGATAGCGTGTGTGACGGAGGAGAATGTGTTTTCCTAATAAGAAATTACGATGGTGATGGTGGTATTACGTTTTATGCATTTTTAATCTCTTCCAAATGAGAATGTTTCAGTCTTCATTTTTGTCGGAAAAATCAGAACTGTTGCAACACGTGTTTGTCTAATTTCTGGTAACGAGTTCAACTTGTGGAAACATGCAATGGTTTCGCAGGTTATAATATTTATTTTGGTAAAACTTATATAGCAATGACTACGACGGAATTTTCATAATATTAACCATTTGTCAAATATAGTGGATTCCTTCCACATTTGATCAAACAAATATCAATTTTAAATGAAAAATATAAGCGGTCACTACAGGGGAATTTTCATAATATTAACCATTTGTCAAATATAGTGGATTCCTTCCACATTTGATCAAACAAATATCAATTTTAAATGGAAAATATAAGCGGTCACTACAGGGGAATCTTCCATGGGATTTTTAGAGCTGTTGCCCCTAAATGGGAATCACGTTGTTTTTGTCTAATAAGTAATTCAGTAAATAATGATTTTACATCAAAAACATCTATAAATATTTAACAAGCATTTATTAATATATATTATTTTTTTATTTTATTTTATTGATTTTTTATATATTTTTTTTAATTATACCAACTTTGTCATTAATAGTGTTATATTTATAAGATATTTTGTGTAAAAGAAGTATTTTGTAATGGCTATGTGAATCTATAGAGCAAAGTTATGCGTAAGGGTTGGTTTTTAAATGTATTTATAAAAATAAAGTAAATCAATTTTAAAATCCAAAATTCTTTATAATTTTAAAGTGAAAATGTCTCCTTTTATTAGGGTTAATATTAGATATTTAAACTTAAAATGGTTTAATTATTATAAAACTGGGACGAATCTACTCAAAAAAAATTGCACCTAAATTTTGAGCTAATGGACCCAGTTAAGGGTTTCCAATATTAACCAATTTCAAATTTCAAAACTCAAAATATCTGTTAATTAACTATGATTAGTAGCTATGCATAACCCTGCTATAGGGAATATGTTTCACTTAGTATAAGAAGTTTGAGAAAATTATTTTATTTTATTTTTTATTTTTACATTTGAAATAAATTTTGAGTGCAACATCAAAGAAGGCTAAGATGAACCATAAGGTATGGAGTTTTTAAAATTAAGAGCATGTCCAATAAATATCATGTTATCATTTCCTTTATTTAAAGTGATTATCAATATGTAAAGTTGAGGTTAGAGTTAAGTTGAGGTTAGAGCTAAATTGAGCTACAAGTAACATAAAGAAGGAGGTTGAAGACGTGTCTTTTATTGATGTGTAATTATAGTTTTTCTTGTTGAACTAAATATCTAGTTTAAATGAAATTAAAATAACATAGAATTGTTAAGAGTCCATAAAGGGGTTTGAAGCTCACACATACTTTTCATGCTAAACAAGAAAGATCAAGATTTACTAGTATTTGTATGGTTAAGATTTCTTCTTGTATCAATATTATTATATAATGTAAAGGGTTTAATTTTTTTAAGCCATTAAATAATAAAAAATGAAAATATTACCTAACCACACATTGCTACTCATGCATCCTCACCTTTACTTTTCTTACCATCCACTATTTCCTAGTTCATGCCACCCACCATGTCATCATGCCTCACCTTTGGTCTCATCCTTATTGTACAATAATTCTTTAGAATGGATATAATGTCATCTTTAAAAATATTATCAAGGAAAAATAACCTACTATAGAAGTCGATTAAGGATTCCCATGCTATATGTAATAATCCTCCAAAAATCTACTTTATTATATACCTAATTTGTCTCCAAGGATGAGATACTGCTAATGTATATGCAGATGTAGGGGACATGTACTGTTACTGGTAGGGATAATTCAAAGGAAGGATGTCTCCTTAATGGATGAAAGGATTGTCTAGTGTAATGTAAGTCAAGGGAAATGATGAACGGTGGATTATTCACCAATTTATAGGGGTAAATAAACCTATAGGTAATGCATCCACAAGCTATCCATATAGATGTATATCATGTAGTCGCATTTATAGAAATATTTGATGTTTGAAAAATTATGAACTTATGATGTTTGGTAGGCAATGAAAATGCTTAAATGCATGGGAGCCATATTTATACAATGGGCAAAATGTAAAATAATGTTATGATTATTATTGATATAAGAACCGAAAGAAAATATAAGAGAAGGGGTAATGTAAGATAATTAATATATATATATATATATATATGTGTGTGTGTGTTATTGAGGAATTTATTTATTTTTAAATGCAAATTCATATATAACTATATATAAATATATATATATAGATGTGTTAAAAACAAATAATATTTGTTTTTTTTAAATAAAGTAAATAAAACATTATAAACTATAAAATATTAAAATGAATAATAATAAAATAATTATTAAAGAGTTATTGTTTTTCACTTAATAAAAAGGAGCAATTTGGAAAGCAGACGGCATGAGGAAATTATTATGGAAACTTGGGTTTTTTGAACGTGGAAGGAATATGGATTCCACATGACATATTTTGGATTGAGGGAATCCTAAAATGAACATCACATGCAAGCTGAAAACTAGGACCTGTCCTCTAAATTGGAGGGATGGAAGAGAAGGCATTATGATGGTCTACATTGTCTTCTGGGAAAGTGAGGAGAGAGCAAAGAAGGGAGAAGGGCTTTGGAAGCAAGGAAAGGAAACAAGCGCTTATCAGTAAGTGAGTCTATTTTAGCAAATCTATGTGATAAATTAATGTCATGGAATAATATGTAAACTGAGTTTTAATGCATTGTATGTATTGTTGTGTATGTAAATATAAATTGATAGATGAATTGTGAATTGAAGATGAATAAAAACTTTCTAGTGCATTTGTTGAAAATTTTGATGTGTATGAAATATACATTGATAAACATCGGTGAGCTAAAGTTGAGCAGAAACGTAATGATGCATGTGTTGAAAGAGATTGCTAAATAAAAATTAATGGATGAATAAAAATCAGAGATAATCAATATCTCATTTTGATGCTTGTGATATATTGCATACTATGTTGGGTGTGAAAATACTATATGCATGATAGACTTTAGCTGCATGTCATAATAGACTGGCCACTCTAACCCTTGGAAGACACTAGAAATCTGTGTCATAAAAATTGAAGAACTCTGGAGATCAAAACCAAATTCTTTTGCTTGTTACCTATGTTATGAATCATTTGTGTTCAGGCATCAAACACTGCACTTAAACTAGAAAAAGATTTATTATAATCTTGATATTCTTGTAAATTTAGCTCATTGGAATGGTGAAATTTGGAGTTTTAGAAGAACAAAAAAAATGTTAATATTTTATATCTATATTTTGAAATATGTAGGCTCAGAATATTTGCATGGAATTACTTTGTGAGTTTTTTGAAACAATGAAACCAATCCTGTTGATCTCCTATAAAAATTTGGAATAGATAAGTGTTCAAGATAAAATTTTCATTTCATATATGTGTTATATCTGTAAATATTGCATCAATTTAATATGGTGACTAACTCATGTATTTAAATTATTATATGATGGTTTCCACTACAATATGATGGATGTCTATTAAATTCTACATGTATTTAAATATTGCAAAAGAATAGTCGGGTAAGGGTCATTATACTACCAAAGATACAATCTGGGTTAAGCTCTCCAAGAGTGCTTGTGAATGCATGATGAGAATTTTATGATTTAAACCATTTTATCATTCTGTGAACGTATTGGTTGATAATGGTCTCCATAAGCGTAAACCTAGTAATTTATGCATAGTAGAACTTACCTTGTACATTCTTCAGTTTAGGAAATAAGAATTTTGAAGAGATACTGTTTTAAACAAAATATTTTCTAGTCTAGAGACGTAATCCTCCTTTAACCAGTGTTGTATGGTTGTTTAAATTATTAGCAAGGGTAACTAAATAATCATGGATAATCATGGTGGTATGAGAGAACTATCAATCTGCATGGTGATATATTAGATACGTATACATAATATAATGCAAGAGATAAATATATTTATTTATTTTAATTTATAAACCAAGCCTTTGTTTTAGAGAAGGATGTATTGGAAATCATGAAAAGTTAATGGGAAACCTGTAGTTAAATAAATAATGATAATATTTGTTTTCCAAATTCGAGTATGGAAGATTTGACGTAAAGCCAGAAATAAAACTAGAATACTTAGATACAAAGGAATTACTTATTGTTATATTCTCCTATGAATAAGTTGAAATAATTACAATGGAATGGTGATTAAATTGAAAGTTGTCTTCGTGTGTTAATATGTTATAAGTTTTCCTTAAAATAAGAATACATGATGGCATAATAAAGAGGTAATAGTTATTTTGGTTTGAGGTCACTTTATAAGAATTAATAGATTAGTATTACTTACCTTAGTTAAAGTAGTTTGAATAAAAAATCCCTTAATGCTCATTTAAATTCTATATTAGAACTAAAATATTAGAGTAGATACAACTTTACTTAAACTTGTAAGAGTTTGTTTGCTCTATTTCATGGCTATGATTGAAAAATATTATAGTGGAATTTAGAAAGAGGAAGTGATAACGTGCAAATTTTAGAGTAGCTCATAATCCAATAGATATTTAAACAAAAGGAAATTTAATTAAAATTATTATAAGGAGTCTTTAAATTTGATAGTAATATTTTTATAACTCCTTTGTCTTCTATTGTTTCTTAATGATACATATAAATAGCCATATGGAAACTAGAGGCTTATTTTATAGTAAAACTTATGAATGATTATAAAATTGTATTCGTTTGCAAACTTTTATATAGTTAAACATTCTAAATATTAAAAACTTGGTAAAACCTTTGTTAGGAGATTCCAATATTATGGGAAATACAATCTTGACTAGCAACCTAAGGTTTTGGGTAGGACAACCTTGTCATTATTTCAATATTGTGGGAAAGACAATCTTGTGGGACAATTACTAATGGTGCTTGCAAGAGGGCAATCATCATAATCTAAGGCTTTAATTGTACTTCTAACAAGAAAGGTAAGAATGGGAGGTAACAAAGGGATGTATGTGCATCTCTTCTAGGTTATCCTTGCTAGTATTGAGTGGTGAATTGTGTTTGACTATGTAATACCGATAACACAATGGTATGGGACATTGTGTTGGTTAATCAAGGTAAAACACTAGATAGCTATCAGGGTATTGGTAGACCCTAGACGATGCTCCAAGGAAGATGGTTAATTGTTTATCTCGAGCATGTATGCGCTAGATCTTACATGACATGAGTTCTAGAGTTCATGTTAATATATGGGGAAAGTATGTGTTACACCTCTAGTTGATATGGGCCCTAGAGGAAAATAAACCCCCTGCCTAAACTTGGAATCTCGGGAGGAGAGTGAAGTTCAATAGATACAACTATATGGGATTTGGCCAATATTGATCTCATGAGTATTTCAACCACAGAGAAATGGCACTCATGAAGATGTTTTCAACATGCTTATATTAAAAATTAAATTCTAAAATAATAAAAGAAAATAAAATTTTCTCTTACTATGACCTCTGATGTTGGACAACCAAGTAGGTAGACTTGGGGTGTTTGGACAACCAAGTGAGTAGGACTTGGGTTGTTACATTTGGTATCAAAGCAAATGTTGTGAATATTTAGGCAATAAAACTTTAGGAACCCTATGTCAAATATAATTTATGTTACCAATGTGATCACCTAAACTCATAAATTTGACAAGGCTCTTTGTTTTGTTGGGTAGGCACTGGCATCCGGATAAAAAACTAGTTCTTCAAAAATATTTGCGATGGTTAATAAAAAAAATTCTTTTTAAATATTTTCTATTCTTTATTTATGTGAGTTATTAATTTTTTTTTCATATTTAGATGAGATCTCTAGTACAAGGTTGATGTTATTACAATCAAAATTTACAATTAAATCATATTGAAATATATCTTATAATTTTAAAAGCTAAATATGAACATGTTGACACGATCAAATGATGTCTAGAAAACAATCAATTGAAAAAAATAAATCTTTTAGTAAGGCCTTTTAAGAAGAGTTTTAAAATTTGAATTGATTATTTTATATTAATAAAAATAATTGTAATATATAAAATGGCATTAGATCAATTTGATTAAATTTTTCAAATTTCAAAATTTTAAGTTATTGAAATATCATTATGTGAATTTGAAGTAATACCAGTGGAACCTATTTCAATTTAGTATAACCATTTTAAAAATGAATAAAAATAAAATAAATAATTATTTAAAATTATTTAACTCAATTTTTTTTAAATGTTAAGGACTCTAAAGAGCTTATAATAATATCACAAGAAAGTTACTTAGAACCAAATATCTCCACTCACACAATGAAATTTAATGCTTATAAAATCTTAATACTAAAAAAAAAAAATTGATAAAATCAGCAGCTAATTTGTTAGATCTAAAGTTTGAGGTGCCTTTCAAAACCTACTTGTAACAGGTTCGAGGACCCTTTAAAAACATCTTCTACTATAAATAAAAAAAACATTAAATATGTTAATTATATACCCAGATGTTGTAGGTGAGTTGAAGAGGGTAGGACAATCCTCTAAGGGAGGACTCTAGTTCAAATCTCTACCTGACCAAATGCACATTGGGTGCCCAAAATCCAATTGATAATGTTGGTGCAGTCAGGACCAGGCATGAATCTCGGGTGATTTTGATGGTGTAGAACCCCCTAGTCATGGTTTCTCACACCAAGGCGGCCCCACAAGAGGTTTTTCCCTAAGTTCACAAAAAATAAAGAAAGACGTTAGTAATATTTGTATCATAAGTATATTTATATAAAAATATCATCCTTAATAAGAGGTTTTTCCTAAGTTCACAAAGAAAAAAAAATGTTAGTTATATTTGTATCATAAGTATATTTATATAAAAAGATCATCCTTAATAAATTCCATGCCAATATGAAGTGATATTTCCTTCATTTATAAGTTAACATATTTCTATTCTTTATTATTTCCTTAAACCCCTTTCTCACATTTAAAAATAAAAATTATCGATACACAGTTGCCCTAGTGGCTAAAGATGGTGGTTGTTTCTTAAGTGGTCTTGTGTTCAAACCCCTTGAGGGTGGTTGTTGATGTAATTTGTAAACGTTCTCCTAAAAAAATTAAATAATATATCTTTTTAGCTAATCCTTATTTTATTATAAAATATATATATATTATTTTATACTATTATATTATAATTATATAATAATATAATTAAATTAAATTTTGATAATTATACATCTCTAAGTGTTATTAAAATCAGACATTTTTTAAAAAAACTAAAAATTTAATATTCTCATTGATATAAAATTTATTTGTTTCTAGTTACATATTCCTATAATAAAATTTAGTAATACCTCTTCTCTATACACTTATTTATTTTTCAATTAATTTAATATTTATTAATGAAATTTGGGCAGAAATAAAATTCAATTCATCAAGTTTTTAACTTATTTGGATTCTTAATAGAGTTGGTTTATTTCAATTTAATGACCACAATTTTCAATGATAGGTTCTAGGAACCGGAATTTGATTCAGTAAAAACAAATACTTTGAAAATTTAAGCATTGAAATCCTTGAGATAATCTCAGAACAAAAATTTTTCCCAATAGATAACATAAATACTTATAGCCTTCATCTCAACCTCGTACTAGACATGATAGAAGTATAAAAATACTAATGGCAGATAATATTATATGGAGGTACATCAGCGATGTAACCTTAGCCACAAGTGATACTTTCTTCGGTAGTGCCAATATGAATGTCTCCTCCATATGCAAACTTGGAGGATATGGTCAAGACTCCAAAATCAAGAAGAAAGGTCAAGAAATGGTGCAATTGGAGCTCAAGAAAGAAAATAAGAAGCTACAAACTTACAACCTTCCTTGAGATATGCTAAAATAGATTTGGGGCTAGTATTGGATTAAGATAAAGGAAATAGTTATGAAAGATTTCCCATTAGTAGAAAATATAACATATATTTTTAAGTAAATTCAAGAGGTATAAAAAAATTTCACAAAGGAAGGGAGGATCTGATGGGTAAAGTGGAGCAAGTAGGGACAATAGTCCACATTTTATTAAATAGAAGAAAATATTCATACCTAAAAATATGTTCCAAAAGATATTTAAGTTAATCAAAATTCTACTTAACATAGGTCATACATGGAAATCAACTAATTTTGGAGGAAGATGACATAATAACTACCCTTAAAGTTAGCATAGATAAGATAAAATTCATAGTTCAAAACGTCATGGATCATGGATTTTTTGAAGCAAAGAAAAACAATTGAGGAGTGGCTTAGCCAATATCTAGACGAATAGATCACTTATGAAAGTTAGATTGATTCATTACCCAATTCTTTGGAGATGAATCAAGTCATTGTACTCTTCTATAAGCTCTCACAAAAATTAGCCTAAAAGTATAAGGATCCATATTTTGATGGATATTTTGAATTAATAATTGTTCTTCACAAGATTAGAGCAATTTATGTTCCTATTGAGAAATCATAGAATAAGGTTTGCAAATTATTCTTTTTATGATAGATCATTCAATGGTGCAAGGAACTAGTCAATAAGGTGAAACATCTAAGGTAACAATGTAGGAAGGACAAGGTGAATGTGTTGGCACAACAACCAAGACCTCAAATATGGGGACTATGTAAAAAAATATACATTTTTTTTTAATTTACATGGTGGAATCGATAGTCATCATGAATTTGGACAAGTTGTTTGGTTTTTATAGCCACCACAATATTATGTGTTGTTTGTCCTTGATGTTACCACATAGTTTTTCATGCAGTCTATCCCTATAACCACCCAGCCATAATCATTTTAAACCTTTTACATCACTGAAAGCACCGAAAAAGGGACAAGTGTTTAGTTCGACAAGACCCGAGATTTGAACCTTGGACCTCGGCTCCCCTTATGGGGTTTTGTTGAACCAATTGGTCTACACCTCAAACGTAAAAAGCATACAATTGTAAAAGTAGCCTTTTTGTCTCTTTTTTGCTCTATTTCCCAATAAGATAAGGTTATATGGATTCTATGTTCTTGAAAGTAAAAATTCCTCATAAGGTACCAATAATGTGGTAGAAATAATTCACCCACATCTACAAAATCATCTCTTTAGAGAAATTTTTTACTATTAAATCAGTTTATCTTAAGCCAAGAAGATAAAGCATAGTCAAAAGTATTGAATAGTGGTTAGGTTAAGAGAGAAGAAGTTAAAGCATAAATACTCAACAAGCTTTTACAGTGGTAAAATGCAAGATTTTACTATGTATGGAAAGCGACCAGACAATTTGAAACACTCACATCATCAAGAAGCATAAAAATGATGTCTAACATCCATTGCACTTGAGTCTAAGAAATTCTGACTAAGACCAAAAAATTAGCATTTTGTTGCAACACTAAATTAAAGCTTTTATTAAGTATGGGAGGCTACAAAACCTTTTAGGGTGTTGACATCACCAAAGGTGTGGAAAAAATCTAGCACCCAATGCATCAAAGTGAAAATTTTCTTAAGTCTTCAAATGAAGATTCGATGTCGAACATCAAAGTATTCCCTATTCAGATACAATATTTAGCTAAGTTTCAAAGATGGTGTGAATTTTAAAGTTATTGATGTCATCATGAGTAGCATAAAATGGAGCAAACAATCAATGCATGGATGGTCCAGCGAGAAAACCATAAGAATTGGTTTGGAGATCAAAGGTGTTCATACCGAATTTGTCACCATTCAGATCGGTAAGCATTATGATACAGCTAACAATACCATCTAGTTTTCAAACTGAAAGCTCAAGTATTAGCTGATTTTCAATATCCATCAATCATTACCCATCTCATCTCTCAACTCAACCCAGGCTTTAAATCTTCCCATTATGTTCTCTTGCATTTTTTCTCTCCATTTTGTTTAAATCTTTCCATTCTACTCTCTTCTTGTTTTGTGGAGTGTGATGGGGTTGAGCCGGATGAGGGGGCACTATTGTGGTGTCTGGTTTATGTTTTTGAGTTGGGATCAAGGTGAGTTGTGAGAATGGAGACAGACATGCTGCTGGACTCTGCTGTATACTTGCGTTAGTAACGCAATCAGATGTGACATTTATGCGCTGAAGCTTCCCGTTAAGGATTTCAAGAGTTGCATGAAACTCTTCATCGTCTTCCTCTGTTAAGGGTATAGCTAGGAAAGACAGAACGTTGTTGAGATCACTTGAGCTTTCATTTTGAAAACTAGATGGTATTGTTAGTTGAGCTTTCATTTTGAAAACTAGATGGTATTGTTAGCTGTATCATATATTTACCGATCTGAATGGTGATAAATTCGTTATGAACACCTTTGATCTCCAAACCAATTCTTATGGTTCTCTCGCTGTTCTGGACCATCCATACATTGATTGTTTGCTCCATTTTCATTCTAATAATAATCTAAGCTGTGTCAATGTCTTGCACTTACTCGGTGATAAAGCCAAAGCGTTCAGCAAGAGGTGCAAGACCAAGCAAACTTATAGTGAACACCCAAACCTGAAATGAATAATCGGTAACAATTCTCATGTGAAATACCAATGTCTTTTTTCTATGCTAGTGGCATTAAGAACTATGACCATTTAAATACCAAATAGTGTCATGCGCTTGCCACACTACTACTTACGTTTCCTAGATGAAGGCGATCGGCTACCATAGCCATACGAACAAGAGGAAACATGAGGCTTTATTTAGTTCCAAGCAAGACATGATGCAGGTTACACAAGAAAAGCCTGAGCTATTCATAGTTGACTATCAGATATAATCTTCTGTCTCCTGATTTCAGAGATGAAGATGAACGGTTGTGTGCTGATTCAACGTCTTTATGCTCATAAATTTCTTTTCCCTATTCTTTGCACATTGATTTTGACGCAGAGAAATTGCCAATCTCCCGACAGTTAACTGCTTTGGAAGCCATACTCAACTTTATGAGGCTCAGATGCTAAAGTTTCAGGGTATCCCTGACTCAACGAGTTAAGGATAGCACATAACCTACAAGACTCACTCTTTGACTCAAGAATCAAACGCAAGGCAAGGCATTTAACTTCTCAGAACAAGAGATGAAGAGATCAATATGAAATCTGTCAGAGCTTTTGTGTTGCTACCGCTACTTTCTTCAGCCAAAGCACGAGGAAGCTCCACTTCACTCCACTAAGGGCATGAGCATATGAGTATAGCTATATATAACTATAGAGAACGTGGGTTTCTGAGTTGAGAGATGTTAAGGAAATTTGATTGTATGGCTTGTCACAAAAGTTACTTGTGTATTTTTGAGAGGTGTCAGATTGTAAGCAAAAGCAAAAGCCTTATGTGATCTCCATGAACCTCTATGATAATGATAACTAATTCCACAATCTCATCGGATATTTGGTCAACATATCCTTATGGCAATGATATCTTCGCAGGCCTACATGGATTCCTAGCATACTAGATGCAAATGACTGTTGCAGAGTGGAAAAGAGAGGACCCTAAAAACATAGACATTATTGTTCAGCTATGAATGCCGTTAAAAAAACAATTACCCTTTGAAAAACTTTATTTACAGTTGCGTGCAGATATTTATCTCCCGGCAGTAAATAAGTTCTGCAAAATAAGGACAGTAAAACCTACCGCTCACATAAGTTCTGCAAAATAAGTTTTTGTTAGCACTAGCAAAGCCTACCGCTCGCCTCTCTCTGAATGTTAGCAGCTTTGGAAAAAAACAGTAGTACCGGAAAAAGTGAAGCACCAAAAAGAACTAAGTTCAGACTTTCTGAGTAAGACTTTTGATGTGAACATCTAGAGACGCCCACCCATAATTAAAAATTAAAAAATAAAACTGAGAACATCGTAGAGACGCCCGCCTTTGCTATGGTAGTTGTCGCCCTCAAAGATCACGATGTCTAAGAAATCTGGGGGATGTTTATGGTGGTGCTAATGAGATGGATGGTGTTTCTTCTCATCTGACTTTAGCTGTAAACATATCAAAAAGCCAATAGAGAGTTAATCAATTTTTATTTTTTTTCAATACAAGTGTATATGAATGAAAATTATCACCCTGGACCATTTAGTTACCTCAAATGACTCCTCTGTTTCTGCACCGTTGGGCATACATCTGTCTTAGTAATGAATGAAATCTATTAGATGATAGATTATACATTAAAAAAATTGTTGAAAAACAACTCTCTGGGGTCATTAATCCACGCTTTGGGATCTTTCTGCCGAACAAACAAGTCTGGGATCTTGATGGAGCGGTAGAGGGGTCAATCTTTAAGCCACTACATCATTAAGTCACTACACAGAAAAATATTAAGTAGAGAATCTAGTTTAATTTGTAAAGAGATGAATTACAAGAATAGATTATATAGCAACATAACATATAAAAAATATAAAATACTATGTTTATTATGTTTCAACTGTCACATCAAATATTATACAATACTATACAATTGCTCTCCATAAAAAATATGGTACACATCCTGTCGAAAAATTTTCAAATGTCACAACAAATATTATACAATAGTATACAATTGCCCTCCATAAAAAATATCGTACAACTCCTGCCAAAAAAAACTACACATAGTGCACAGTGCCAATTTCTTCTCCTCTGCTCTACATAATGGTAACAACTTACATCAACTTCTTATTTATAGGCATTAAAAAGTACGGACTTACTAAGTATGCATAATGGTTAAACTGCTAGTAACACGTGACGACTATATATTAACTTTTTTATGCTATCTGTGCATATTGGTTTAATTGTCACTACAGATAAGCATTCTTATCCATCCCTTTCCCAACTACACGTTAATTACAAGTGTTTTTTTTAATGGAGCATTTTTTTTTTTTGGCATCCATGTGGATGCTCCGGCCTCAACATGGAGGACACGTTCGGCCTGGCGTTGCAGAAGAAAGTGCCGCTCGTGGCCAAGGCTACTCCACCCCTTTCCCTTCAGTTCTACTAGATGGACATAGATTAGACAGGTTATTTCTGTTTACTGGATAGCGTGTGTGACGGAGGAGAATGTGTTTTTCTAATAAGAGATTACGATGGTGACGGTGGTATCTATTTTTTATGCATTTTTAATCTCTTTCAAATGAGAATGTTTCCGTCTTCATATTTGTCGGAGAAATCAGAACTGTTGCAACACGTGTTTGTCTAATTTCTAGTAATGAGCTCACTTGTGGAAACATGCAATGGTTTGCAGGTTATAATATTTATTTTCGTAGCAACTTATATAGCAATGACTACGACGGAATTTTCATAATATCAGCCATATGTCAAATATAGGGGTTCCTGCCATATTTGGCCAAAAAAATATCAATTTTAAATGGAAAATATTAGGGTCACTACAGGGGAATCATCCTGGTTTTTTTTAGAGCTCTTGCCCCTAAAAAGTGGTAAACTTTGAAGTTATTTGTTCCTCGTAGATGGCGAATATTTTGAGAAGTTGTATGTTTTATTTAATGTAGGCTTTGGTTTTGTTTAATACGCAATTTGGTAAAAAATGTTTTAAGGGTTAGGTGGATTGGTAAATGCAAGTGTGGTTGGGCAAGAAGAGACTTAGGTTCAAATCTTGCCGGAAGCCAACCCTGTGCAAAGGTAGTAATTTGCTCTATATCCTTTCCAAATTTTTGGAATGTACACAACACAAAAAAGTACGGTACGAACTCCAACCAACATTGGTTCCCATTTCATGCGGGTCTTAGACCAACAATGATGGTACAAACTTCAAGAAGAGACCTAGGTTCAAATCTTGCCGGAAGCCAACCCTATGCGAAGGTAGTAGTTTGCTCTGAATCCTTTCCAAGTTTTTGGAATGCACACCAGACAAAAAAAGATGGTACGAAATCCAACATTCAGTGGTTCTTATTTCACGTCGAGTCTTAGACCAACAATGACGGTACAAATCCCAAGCGACTAGTAATCACCATCTCACGACGAGTCAACAACAATGGGATAGATAGGCTTGTTGGGAGTAGTCCCTGTGGTGGCTTGCCAAATACTAAAAAAAGGTGGTTGTAACCAACTCCCATATGTATATATAGAAAAAAAATTGGCAAACAATGATTTTACATCATGAGCATCTATAAATGTGTAACAAGCATTCATTAAAATACATTATTTTTTTTTTTATATACTTTTATATGTAACTATGTCAATACTGTTAGACTTATAGGGTATTTTAAGGAAAATAAGTGTTTTGTAATGGCTATGTGAGTCTATAGAGATTAAGTTTTAGAATTTTATTTTATTTTTTTATTTGAGATAAATTTTGAGTGCAACTTTACATAAGGCTAAGATGAACAATAAGGTATGGATTTTTTAAGATGAAGATCATTCCAATAAAGATCATGTTTTCATTTCTTTTATTTAAAGTGACTATTAATATATAAATTTGAGGTTTGAGCTAAGTTGAGCTACATGTAAGTTGATTTCTGGGTCTTCCAATCTTGCCCAAGGTCTTGAGGGTGCAACTCATCCTTTGGAAGTTGATGTAGAAGCTATTTTAGGTCTTCCAATCTTTTTTGAGGTCTTGAGGGTGCAAAAAATTTTGAATAAAAAAGGACTTGGTTCAATGTTCAAATTCTAGCTACACCAAAAGGATTGTAGATCTTGATATAACTAGTTGATGTGATCTATTGTAGTAAGAAAGATATTTGAGAAGGATTTTATAATTAGATTGAGGACCTAGTCAAAACCTCATTCTTTTACTATAAACAAGTTGTGTGTATCAATTGTGTTATCCATAATGATTTTTGTCTTAATCAATTTATTTTATCTGATCAATTGTGTTATCTATATGTAAAGTAACATATATTCTTTATGAACACTTAAAAATATGGACATATTAATTTTTAATTGGTTATGTGGAATTAAAATAATAATTATTGTATTACAAATTTCTTAAGGTAACTTTCATTTTTTATTAATTTTTTTCTTATACTTATAAGGAGTCAAAAAAATCTTTATTAATAAAAATATTTCTTTTTTAATATTTTTTATTATTTATTTACGTGAGTTGTTAATTTTTTCTCATCTTTAGATGAGATCTCTAGTACAAGGTTGATGTTCTTACTATCAAAATTTACAATTAACTCATATTGAAATATATCTTATAATTTTAAAAGCTAAATATGAACATGTTGACACAATCAAATGATGTTTAGAAAAAATCAATTGAAAAACCTCTATATTTTAGTAAGGCCTTTTAAGAAGAGTTTTAAAAATTGAATTGATTATTTTATAATTAATAAAAATAATTGTAATATATAAAATGACATTAGATGAATTGATTAAATTTATCAACTTTAAAAATTTTAAGTTATTGAAATATCACTATGTGAATGTGATGTAATATGAGTGGGACCTATTTCAATTTAGTATAACCATTTAAAAATGAATAAAAATAAAAAATAATTAATTATTTAAAAGTATTTAACTCAAAATGATGATAAAGCTTAGTAGTCCTGGGTTCTAGGTTAGTGGGATTTTTGAGTTTAGTTTATGTTACTAAAACATTTCGTGTTTTGTCAGGTATATCCCTGATTTTTTTCTGTTGTCGAAAAAAATTATTGAAATCTTTTCCTTTATTTTTTTGTGTTCCCATGAAACTAGCACAACTCTTCCTTATGTCTATGAAGGTTAAAATATTTTTGTATCTTTGGTGCTAAATAATAGTCTTATGTAAATAAGGATTGGGACCCTTTAATCCAATGATAGTAATAAATTTTATTACGTACCAAAAAATTTATTTTTTTAATATGTTAAGGAATTATTTTTTTTAAATGTTAAGGACTCTAACAAGTTTATAATAATATCACAAAAAAATTACTTAGAACCAAATATCCCCACTCACACAATGAAATTTAATGCTTATAAAATCTTAATACTAAAAAAATATTGATTGATAAAATTAGCAACTTATTTGCTAGGTGCCTTTCAAAATTTTACTTATAATAGTTCAGAGACCCTTTAAAAACCCCTTCTACTATCAATTAAAAAAAACACTAAAGATGTTAATTATATACCCACCTAATGTAGGTGAGTTGGAGAGGGTAGGAAAATCCTCCAAGGGAGGACCCTGGTCTGAATATCCACCCTACCAAATGCACATTGGGTACCCAAAATCCAATTGACAATGGTGGTGCAAAGGGGTGTAACTCTCTCGTGATTTTCATGATGTAGAACCCCCAATTTCTCACACCAAAATGGCCCTGCAAAAGATCTTTCCCTAAGTTTAAAAAGGAAAAAAACAAATATTAGTTATATTTGTATTATAAATATATTTATATAAAAGGATCATCCTTAAAAAAAATCCATATAAAAATATCATCCTTAATATGAAGTGATATTTCCTTGATTTATAAGTTAACATATTTTTATTCTTTATTATTTCATCAAACCCCTTTATCACATTTAAAAATAAAAATAAAAATAAAAAATATATCTTTTTAATTAATCTTTATTTTATTATAAAAATAATAATATTATTATTTTATATTATTATATTATAATTATATAATAATATAATTAAATTAAATTTTGATAATTATACATCTCCGACTGTTATTAAAATCACAATTTTTTAAAACTAAAAATTTAATATTCTCATTGTTATAAAATTTATTTGTTTGTAGTTGCCTATTTGTATAATAAAATTCGGTACTCTTCTTTCCCTATACATTTATTTATTTTTCAATTAATTTAATGTTTATTAATAAAATTTGGGCAGAAATAAAATTCAATTCATCAAGTTTTGAACTTATTTGGCTAATAGAGTTGGTTTATTTCAATTTAATGAACACAACTTTCAACAATAGGTTTTAGGAACCCTGATTCAGTAAAAACAAATGCTTTGAAAATCTAAGCATTCCAATCCCTAAGACGAATCTCAGAACGAAACTTTTTCCCAACGGATGATTCATCTCAACCCCGTACTAGACGTGATAGAAGTATAAAATTACTAATGGCAAATAATCTTATATCTAGTAAAGGTACACGGGCAAGCCTGAGTAGCCTTGGCCACAAGCGGTACCTTCTACAATGCCAATCTGAACGCCTCCTCCATATGCAGACTCAGAGGATATGGTCAAGACTCCAAAATCAAGAAGAAAGCCTAGCAATGGTGCAATTGGAGCTCAAGAAAGAAAAGAAGAAGCTGTAAACTTACAACCTTTCTTCAGATATGCTAAAATATATTTGGGGCTAGTATTGGATTAAGATAAAGGAGATAGTTATGAAAGCTTTCTCATTCGTAAAAAAATATAACATATATTTTGAAGTTAACTCAAGAGGTAAAAAAAAAAAAATTCACTACGTAAGGGAGGATCTGATGGTAAAGTGGAGCAGTTACGGTAATAGTTCACATTTTAATAAATAGAGGAAAAGATTCGTACCTGAAAACATACTCAAAATATATCTAAGTTAATAAAAATTTTACTCAACATAGGTCATAAAGGAGATAGTTATGAAAGCTTTCTCATTAATAGAAAACATAAGTTCAAGCTTTCTCATTAGTAGAAAAGATAACATATATTTTGAAGTTAATTCAAGAGGTACAAAAAAAAATTTAACAAAGGGAGGGAGGGAGGATCTAATGGGTAAAGTGGAGCAGGTAGGGTAATAGTCCACATTTTAATAAATAGAGGAAAAGATTCATACTTGAAAACATGCTCCAAAAAATATTTAAATTAATCAAAATTTTAAACCAACTGATTTCAGAGGAATATGATATAATAACTACCCTTAAAGTTAGTATAGGTAAAATAAAAGTCACAGTTCAAGAGGTCATGGATCCTGGATTCTTGAAATTTTGAAGTAAAGGAAAAAAAAAATTAAGAAGTAGATTAACTAATAGCTAGACGGAATGATCACTTATGAAAGTTAGATTGATTCATTATCCAATTTTTTGGAGATGAATCAAGTCATTGTACTCTTCTATAAGCTCTCACAAAAATTAGCTTAAAAGTATAAGGATATTTGATGGATATTTTGAATTAATAAATGTTCTTCACAAGATTAGAGAAATTTATGTTTCCATTGAGAAATCATAGAATAAGGTTTGCAAATTATTTTGTTTATGACAAATGATTCAATGGTGCAAGGAACTAGTCAACAAGGTGAAACATCTAGGCAACAATGTTGGAAGGACAAGGTGAATGTGCTGGAACAACAATCAAGACCTCAAATATGGGGACTATATAAAAAGCATATAATTATTTTTATTTTTTTTAATTTACATGGTGGAATCGGTAGTCATCATGAATCTGGACAGGTTGTCTGGTTTTTATAGCTACCACAATATTATGTGTTCTTCGTCCCAAAAGTTACCACACAGTTCTTCATGCAGTTTGCCCTTATTACCACCCTGCCACAATCATTTTAAACCTTTTACATCACTGAAAGCACCAGGAAAGGAAAAAGCGTTTAGTCCGAAAAGACACAAGATTTGAATTTTGGACCTCAGTTCCCCTTATGGGGTTTGGTCAAACCAATTGGTCTACATCTCGAACATAAAAAGCATACAATTGTAAAAGTAACCTTTTTGTTTCTATGGGTTCTATTTTTTTGAAAGTAAAAATTCCTCATAAGGCACCAATAATGTGGTAGAAATAATTCACCCACATCTACAAGTCATCTCTTTAGAAATTTTTTTTGCTATTAAATTAATTTATCTCAAGCCAACAAGATAAAAGCATAGTCAAATGTATTGAATAGTAGTTAGGTTGAGAGAGAAGTTAAAGCATAAAAACTAAACAAGCTTTTATAGCAGTAAAATGCAAGATTTTGCTATATATGGAAAGCGATCAGACAGTTTGAAACACTCACATCATCAACAAGCATAAAAATGTCTAGCATCCATTGCACTTGAGTCTAAGAAATTCGATTAAAACAAAAAAAAATTAGCATTTTGTTGCAACACTAAATTAAAGTTTTTATTAAGTATGGGAGGCTACAAAACCTTTTAGGGTGTTGACATCACCAAAGGTGTGAAAAAAGTCTAGCACCCAATGCATCAAAATTTGGAAAATTTTCATTTAGCTAAGTTTTAAAGATGGTATGAATTTTAAAGTTGTTGATGTCATCATGAGTAGCATAAAATGGAGCAAACAATCAATGCATGGATGGTCCAGCTAGAAAACCATAAGATTTGGTTTGGAGATGAAAGGTGTTCATACCAAATTTGTCACCATTCAGAAATGATTTGTCTTTCCTAGCTATACCCTTAACAAAGGAAGACAAGAGTAGTGTTTTGAAACTAGCAACTCGCTATAAACTCGAGAGCCTAATTTTTGAGAGTTATTGACAACTCACAATAAGCTCAAAAAAAAAACAATCATGGTTGCAGCTACAGGGCCTTCGTATTTTTAGCACTTGAAGTTCAAACGTCTCACGTCAAAGACCATCTCTCCCTCTTCATCCTCGCATTGTTAAATGCATACAGCTTATGTTCTTTTTTTGTTGCTTTTTAAGATGTCTTTTTGAGAGTTATTTTAAAAAGCAACAAAAAATAAAATATGTTGTATGCATTTAACCAAGCAAGGATGAAGAGGGAGAGATGGTGACCTTCATAGACTGATGCTCTTTGGCGTGAGATGTTTGAACTCCAAGTGCTAAAAATACAAAGGCCCTGCAGCAGCTGCAACTATTAGAAAAATTAACCCAGATTTCACGTCTGTGCCCAACTGTGCTCTGAACCTTGGGCGAAACCGGATTGTGCTCCAGACATGGGCGAAGTCGGACTGTGCTATCGTAGTTCGAGATCTCGGCAAAAGTGTGACATGATGTCACACCTACCTTCTGACAGATTTGACACCTGATAGATCCGATCTCCATAGGAGTTAATGCCAAGTCGACGTTTGTCAAAAACCCTAGATGAGGGTCGGTCAGAGGATAACCCTTATCCGAAGCTGTCAGACGATAAACCTTATCCTCCTATCCCCACGGCTATAAAAGGGTAGTTCGTGTCTTCAGAAAAAAATGAGAAGAAGAGCGTGTGTGAGAGAAGTTCATGAAAGAAGCGAAGAATAGAGCAGAGAAAGAAAGCAGAGCGATTCAGTGAGCAGTGTGGCTCAGCTGATTAATGTCCGAGCAGCAGACTCGACATTTCTCCCTATTTAGTTTATCCTACAGTGTAGCCTACAGATGTTATTTCCTTGGTTGAGAAATTTCTATAACCCTAGTTGTTCATATAAATAAAGTTTGTTGTTTGTTTTAGGCATCTTTAGGGTTTGCAATTTATTATTCTCTGTTTCGATGATTCTCTCCTCTCATACGAGTGTTGCCAAGCCAGACAAACCCAACAGCAACCACGAAAGAAGAAGTCAAAGGCCAAAGTTGACCAAGTCTGAATCTTGTTAGTCTGCGCTGAGCAAAGTTTGTCAGCCAACAAAGTTCGCACTTTGCTGTCGACTTCCCTCTTGCGTTCGATGAAGTTCATTTTTTAGCACAGTCCGCACTGCACGTGAAGTTCGCACTTCGCTGGTTTCTTCAGTGCAGTCTGCACTACATGTGAAGTCCGTACTTCACTGGTTTCTTCAGCGTAGTCCGTACTGTGCACGAAGTCTGCACTTCATCGATTTCTTCAGTGCAATCCGCACTGCACACGAAGTGCGCACTTTGGCAGCATTTCCAGTGCAGTCCGCACTACGTTTGCAAGTGACGAACTTCGCCCTTTGGTAGGCACCGTCCGCACTTTACTCCCAAAGCTGGGAGCTGGCCGTGCGCCCTGCGCTGTCTGAACTATCAGACTTCGACAATTGAAATAAAAATTGCTCCTTCAAATTGGTATCAGAGCTGATTTTGCTATGACACGAAGATAGAAGCATGGCTTTTGAAAAAAATTCCCTGCAGTTGCAGATCCCACAATTTAATGGCAAGAACTATGATTACTGGAGCATCCAGATGAAGATCCTATTTGGATCTCAGGAGCTATGGGAGTTAGTCAAGAACGACTACCCAGAACCGGCAAATGCAACAGCACTGGTCGCCCTCTCTCAAGTAGACAAGGATATATTAAAATAGCACAAGAAGAAGGACCAGAAGGCCCTCTTCTACATCATGCAAGTAGTTGAGGAGACCATATTCCTATGGACTGCATCAGCCACCAAGGCCAAGCAGGCCTGGGAAACCCTGGAAAGTTTGTATCAGGGCATCGACAAAGTGAAGTTGGTGAAACTGTAGATGCTCAGAAGAGAGTTTGAGAACCTACAGATGAGCGACTCTGAGTCGATGAGGGACTTCTTCACTCGGATGACCGACATTATCAACTAGATGTGGTTGAACGGAGAAAATGTGCAGAGCTAGAGAATCATGGAGAAGATTCTCAAAAGTCTACCTGCCAAGTTTGACTCGGTTGTGATAGCAATCGAAGAGTCGAGGGATTTGACAACCCTCTCAATAGATGAACTCATGGGTTCTCTGCAGACCCATGAACAGAGGCTGAGCCACTCAACTCAGTCTACTTTGGAGCAAGCCTTCAAAGCGCAAGTCTCAGTCCGAGACAATGGCAGACAAGACTCCCACCACAACGCTTCTAGTTCTCAAGGAGGAAGAGGCAGAAGTAGGCGTGGGAGAAGGAACAAGAAAGGAGGGAGATCAAACCCTCAGGACGTTGAGCCAAGTTACAACTTTCATCAGCAAGGAGGAAGAGGCACTTGTAGAAATCAGCAAGGTAGATCTCAACAGAAGAAGGACATGTCAAAGGTCCAATGCTACTACTATAGCAAGTTCTACCATTATGCCTCATAGTGCAGGAAGAAGATGGCGAACGAGAATCAGCAGCAAGCCCATTATACGGAGGAACTTGAAAATGCGGTAGGAGAAAATGTGATGTTGACTTGCAGTATTAAAGAGGAGAGCAAGAAAAACATTTGGTATCTTGACAGTGGTTGCAGCAACCATATGACTGGGAATAGGGAGATGTTCTCACAACTAGATGAAATAGTCCAGTCTGAAGTCAAGATGGGGAACAACATCAAAGTTCTTGTGATGGGGAAAGGAAAGATCCTCATCCGAACCCGGCACGGTGAAAGAAAAACAATTCAAGAAAAGACTCCAAGGTCGAAGTTGAGCAAGTCTTGAAGAAGCCTTTCCAACTTCACCCAGTTTCGGGCGAAGTTTGTCGGTGACCCCGAAGTTCGAACTTCACCTAGTTTCGGGCGAAGTCTGTCAGCGGCCCCAGAGTTCGAACTTTGCCCAGTTTTAGGCGAAGTCCGTCGACGCCCTCGACGTTCGAACTTCACCCAGTTTCGGGCGAAGTCTGTCAGCACCCCGACATTCGTACTTCGCCCTTTCTCGGGAGAAGTCCGTCGGCACCCCCGACAACCGCACTGCGTTGCAATGCTGAGTGCAGTCCGGGATGTCCGACTTTAGTGGTGAGAAGAAGTTACACCAGACGGGACCAGTTGGAACTGGTAGGCTACACGATGCAGTGATCTGAGTCGGGCAAGATCGATGATTGGAAGAGCACCTCCAGGTATGCTTTCCATCTCGGATCAGGGGCAGTCTCATGGGCATCCAAGAAGCAACCCATTGTTGCGTTGTCCAAAGTCGAAGTAGAATATGTATCCGCCAAAACATCCGCATGCCAAGCAGTATGGCTGCGAAGAGTTCTGAGTGAACTGCACAATCCTCCAAAAGGTGCGACAATAATTTTTTGTGATAACAATTCGGCCATTGCATTGTCAAAGGATCCCGTGTTCCATGGTCGGACGAAGCACATTGATATTTGTTATCACTTCATCAGAGAGTTGGTGAAGTCCGAGAGATATTCATCTGTAGTTTTGCAGATCCAAGGAGCAGTTGGCAGATATCTTCACGAAGCCTTTGAAGGAGGAAGACTTCAGTAGATTGCGAGAACAGCTTGGAGTCAAAGCGCTCGTGAAATCAGGCTTAAAGGAGGGTGTTAGAAAAATTAACCCAGATTTCATGCCTGTGCCCAACTACGCTCCGAACCTTGCGCGAAATCGGACTGTGCTCCAGACATGGGCGAAGTCAGACTACGCTGCCGCAGTCCGGGATTCCGGCAAAAGTGTGACATGACGTCACACCTACTTTCTAACAGATTTGACACCTGACAGATCTGATCTCCGTAGGAGTTAATGCCATGTCGGCGTTTGTCAGAAACCCTAGATGAGGGCTGGTCAGAGGATAACCCTTATCCGAAGCTGTCAGAGGATAAACCTTATCCTCCTCTCCTCGCGGCTATAAAAGGGCAGTTCGTGTCTTCAGACAAAAATGAGAAGCAGAGCGTGTGTGAGAGAAGTTCGTGAAAGAAGAAGCAGAGAATAGAGCAGAGAAAGAAAGCAGAGCGATTCAGTGAGCAGTGTGGCTCAGCTGATTAATGTTCGAGCAGCAGACTCGACATTTCTCCCTGTTTAGTTTATCCTGCAGTGTAGCCTGCAGATGTTGTTATTTCCTCGGTTGAGGAATTTTTGTAACCCTAGTTGTTCATATGAATAAAGTTTGTTGTTTGTTTTAGGCATCTTTAGGGTTTGAAGTTTGTTGTTCTCTGTTCCGGTGATTCTCTCCTCTCATACGGGTGTTGCCAAGCCAGGCAAACCCAGTGGCAACCGTGGAAGAAGAAGAAGTCGAAGGCCAAAGTTGGCCAAGTCTGAAGCTTGTCAGTCTGCGCTGAGCGAAGTTCGTCAGCCAGCGAAGTTTGCACTTCGCTGTCGACTTCCCTCCTGCGTTCGATGAAGTTCGTTTTCCAGCGCAGTCCACACTTCGCCGGTTTCTTCAGCGCAGTCCGCACTGCGCGCGAAGTCCGCACTTCGCCGGTTTCTTCAGCGCAGTCCGCACTGCGCGCGAAGTGCGCACTTCGGCAGCATTTCCAGCGCAGTCCGCACTGCGCTCGCGAGTGACGGACTTCACCCTGACGGACTTCACCCGTGGGTAGGCGCCGTCCGCACTTCGCTCCCGAAGCTGGGAGCTGGCCGTGCGCCCTGCGCAGTCCGAACTGTCGGACTTCGGCGATTGAAATAAAAATCGCTCCTTCAGCAACCACGATTGTTTTTTTTCCGAGTTTTTGCCGAATTTATCGCGAGTTGCCGAGAACTCGCGAAAATTAGGCTCCCGAGTTTATAGCGAGTTGCGAGTTTCGAAACCCTGTCTCCATGAACCTCTATGATAACGATTACTAATTCATTCTCATCGGATATTTGGTCAACAAATCCTTATGGCAATGATATCTTCGCAGGCCTACATGGATTCCTAGCATACTAGATGCAAATGACTGTTGTAGAGGGAAAAGTGTGGACCCTAAAAACATACACATTATTGTTCAGCTATGAATGCCTTTAAAAAAACAATTAGCCTTTGCCCTCGTTTGAAAAACATTATTTACAGTTGCGTGCAGATATATATGTTCCGGCAGTAAATAAGTTCTGCAAAGTAAGGACAGTAAAACCTACGGCTCGCATAAGTTCTGCAAAATAAGTACAGTAAATAAGTTCTGCAAAATAAGGTTTTATTAGCACTAGCAAAGCCTATCGCTCGCCTCTCTCTGGATGTTAGAAGCTTTGGAAAAAAACAGTAGTACCGGAAAATGTGAAGGACCAAAAAGAACTAAGTTCAGACTTTCTGAGTAAGACTTTTGATGTGAACATCTAGGGACGCCCACCCATAATTAAAAATTAAAAAATAAAACTGAGAACATCGTAGAGACGCCCGCCCTTGCTATGGTAGTTGTCGCCCTCAGAGATCATGATGTCTAAGAATCCGGATTTTTTTTTTACAATACAAGTGTAGATGAATGCAAATTATCACCATGGACCATTTAGTTACCTCAGAGGACTCCTCTTTTTCTGCACCGTTGGGCATACATCTATCGTAGACATGAATGAAATTTGTTAGATTATAGATTATACATAAAAAAAATCGTTGAAAAACAACGCTCCCCAACACCTACAGAGAATATCAAAGATAAACAAGTCCTATAATCCATGGGGACTAGGTTGGTGGAGTACACTGTGGGGTCATTGTGGTCATTAATCCACGCTTTGGGATCTTCTGCTGAACAAACAAGTCTGCACATGTGATGCAGCGGTAGAGAGGGATCAATTAAACAAGACCCTTTTTAGCTGACATCTTTAAGCCACTACATCTTTAAGTTACTACACAGAAAAATAGTAATGAATCTACTTTAATTTGTAAATAGATGAATTACAAAATACAAAATACTTCAAATGTTACATCAAAATATCATACACCTTCTGCAAAAATTACACATAGTGCACAGTGCCAATTTCTTCTCCTCTGCTCGACTTACATCAACTTCTTATTTATAGGCATTAAAACGTAAGGACTTACTAACTATGCATAATGGTTAAACTGCTAGTAACACGTGAAAACTATATATTACCTATGTATATTGGTTTAATTGTTATTACAGATAAGCATTCTTATCCATCCCTTTCCCAACTACACGTTAATTTCAAGTGTTTTTTTTAATGGAGCATTTTTTTTTGGCATCCATGTGGATGCTTGTGCCTCAACATGGAGGACGCGTTCGGCCTGGCGTTGCAGAAGAAAGTGCCGCTTGTGGCCAAGGCGACTCCACGCCTTTCCCTTCAGCTCTACTAGATGGACATAGATTAGACAGGTTATTTCTGTTTACTGGATAGCGTGTGTGATGGAGGAGAATGTGTATTTCTAATAAGAGATTAGAATGGTGAGGTGGTATCCATAAGAGATTATGCATTTTTAATCTCTTTCAAATGAGAATGTTTCCGTCTTCATATTTGTCGGAGAAATCAGAACTGTTGCAACACGTGTTTGTCTAATTTCTAGAAATAAGCTCACTTGTGGAAACATGCAATGGTTTGCAGGTTATAATATTTATTTTCGTAGTAACTTATATAGCAATGACTACGACGGAATTTTCATAATATCAGCCATTTGTCAAATATAGGGGATTCCTGCCATATTTGCCAAACCAATATCAATTTTAAATGGAAAATATTAGGAGTCACTACAGGGGAATCATCCAGGTGGTTTTTTTTTTTTATTTAGAGCTGTTGCCCCTAAAAAGTGGTAAAATTTGAAGCTTATTTGTTCCTCATACATATTTTGAGAAGTTGAGAAGTTGTATGTTTTATTTAAAGTAGATTTTGGTTTTGTTTAATAAGTAATTCGGTAAACAATGTTTCCAAAGGTTAGGTGGATTGGTAAGTGCAAGAGTGGCTGGGCAGTTACCAAGAAAAGACCTAGGTTCAAATCTTGCGGGAAGCCAACCCTGTGCAAAGGTAGTAGTTTGCTCCAAATCCTTTCCAAATTTTTGGAATGTGCACCAGAAAAACAAAGATGGTATGAACTCCAATGACCAGTGGTTCCCATTTCACGTCGGGTCTTAAACCGACAATGATGGTACAAACTCCAAGCAACCAGTGATCCCATTTCACGTCGGATCTTAGACCGACAATGACGGTACAAAATCCAAGCATAGTGATCCCCATCTCACGACGAGTCAACAACAATGGGATAGATAGATTTGTTGGGAGTAGTCCCTGCAAATACTAAAAATAGTGGCTGTAACCAACTCCCATCTATAAATGTGTAACAAGCATTCCTTAAAATACATTAATTTGTTTTTTTTGTTTGTTAGTTTGTACTTTTATCATTTTTGGTGTAACTATGTCAATATTTAGACTTATAGGGTATTTTATGGGAAAGGAGTGTTTTGTAATGGCTATGTGAGTCTATAGAGATTAAGTTTGAGAATTTTATTTTATTTTTTTATCTAGGAAAAATTTTGAGTGCAACCTTGCATAAGGATAAGATGAACAAGGTATGGACTTTTTAAGATGAAGACCATTCCAATAAAGATAATGTTTTCATTTCCTTTATTTAAAGTGACTATTAATATATAAAGTTGAGGTTTGAGCTAAGTTGAGCTACAAGTAACAAAAAGGAAAAGGTTGAAGACGTGTCTTTTATTGATGTGTAATTATAGTTCTTTTTTGTTGAACTAAATGTTTCGTTTAAATGAAATTAGAATAGCACGAAGTTGTTGAGAGTGGATAAAGGGATTTGAAGCCCACATATAGAGGATGAAGATTTACTAGTATTTGTATGGTTAATATTTCTCTTATTAGATAGTAAAAGAATTTTTCAATGTAAAAGATTTAATTTTTTAAGACTTCAAATAATAAAAATTTAAAATATTACCTAACCACACATTACTACTTATGTGTGCTCATATTTAGTTTTTTCACCCTCCACTATTTCCTCGTGTCATGCCATCCACGATGTCATCATGCCTAACCTTTGCTTTCATCCTCATTGTCCAAAAATTCTTTAGAATGGATATATACTATCTTTAAAATATCATCAAGGAAAAATAGCCTACCATAGAAGTTGATTAAGCATTCCAATGCTAGATAATAGAAATCCCTATGAAAATATCATAAATAAATCATAATTATAATTAAGGAGCTTAGAAAATGAATGAGATAACGTATAATTGGCTTTAAGGCCTCAAATTCTATGATTATTGTGGTCATATGGTTACAATTGGTATAAGGTGAAAAGAAACTATTTTTCATAGAAACACTCCCCATAAACCTAAGCAAGCCAATAACTACCCTAACTGATTACACTACAAAATTATCCACATTGGATTTATTAAGGACAAATCCATTCCAAATGATACAACTAACAAGATAGTTGCAATAAGTGGTAGCTATAAAATACAAGAGCTAGTGAATCCCAAAAATAAATAAAACAAGACCTAGAATTTAATTGGATAAGTTAATTTTATGTTTCAAGATTTTCTATATTGCAATTGATTAAATTTATGTTATAAGATTATTTTTACATCAACTCTTCAAAAGACAACCACTTAATTTAATTTATTGAAATATAGAAAATTATTTTGATTTTTATTTGATGAAATATATCCAAGTTCTTCCTTCATAGTCATTATAAAAAATAATAAAATACCTACTTTTTTGAGTGACAAATCTACAATGGACCATAGATACCAGCATGCACTAGTTCAAGTGGTATCTTTTCGCTCCATGCTTTTCCTACTAGAAAATAATCTCTATGTTGTTTACCAAAAATACAACCTTCACAAACTTGATCATCTCATTCAATAAATGTTAATCCCTTATCCATTTGATTATGATAGAGTATTTTCAGCCATTAAAAATTTAGGTTTCTATACCTCATGTGACATAACCAAGATTCATCATATGAGACCATTTTTGTGGCTTGAGTTTCTACATATGCAAGTTTAAGAGGGAAATTTCTATTTTGTAGAATACTAACTTTTTATACAATATGATTACTACCAATTTTATCATAGAAAACACCTTTATTGTTTTCAAAAATAGCATAATATCCCTCTTTAATATGTTGTTCTATGCTCAACAAATTATTAGCTAATCTAGGCACATATAAAATATCGCGAATAAATTTTTTTTCACCTTGTTTGTCTTAATTGCAATGGTGCACTTGCTCGTGACTTAAACTTCCTTGTCATAACCAAGTCACATAAGATTTAGCAAATACATCCATCTTACAAAGATGTTTTTTTTGCCTTTCACATACATAATATTTGGAAAATTCATCCATATTTACAAAGATGTTTTTGTTGCTTGTAATGTGACTACTATAATTGCTATCCAAAAGCCATACAACTATAGAGATTATTGTTGTAATATCACAAGCAAATAGTAAACTACTATGTTCTTATCCTTATTTAAAAAATTATTGTGTTGCTTCTGATTTTTTCAACAATCATTGTTCATAATGACCAAACTTTTTGTAATAATAACATTGAACTTGTGACTTGTCAAGATTTTGATTACCTCCTTTGTTTTTATTGCTACCTCTTCCTCTATCATTGTTGTTGCCCATTCCCTATCAACTACTACTTCCTCTAATTGTACATCCTCTTCCTCTAATTTGTATGGTTCCCTTTTAAGATGATTCTATATATATTTTTTCCTTGTTCTTTATAATATTAAGATTTTTTGAAAATCATGTTCAACAATTTTTTTAATGGATCTACAAATACTCTACTTTTGAGTTTGAAGAGACCCCATAAGTTTATTTACTAATAGGATAGTTAGATCCTTAGATTATTCAATAGCAACCACAACAAGAACAAAGTATGGAGGGAGGATTTAAAAAATAATAATTCTACAATCTTTTAAACTATTGAATTCTCTTCATAAGGTGTAATTTGAGTTACTAAGCTCATCACTCAAGCTAAAAAATTGCATAGATGTATAATATTTCATGAAAAAAATTCAAAATATCTTTTAAGCATTTGAAGTTTGATGAATTTTACCTTTTTTGTGCCTTGATATGCATTCTATGGTAGATCTCATATATTTTTTGATTTTTTTACACAATAATTATTTAAAAATTTAACTTTTTTACTACTTGTTGAAAAAAAGTGCTTTTGAGTGCTTCTTTCTATTGTACTTTAGCTAATATCATTGTGCTTGAGTCCAAGTGGTAAGAACTTATGCATATGTAGGTTTTGTATAACCATTCTCAACCAAATCCCACAAATTTTTAAAAGTAAATTATGTCTTCATATTAATGTTCCAAAAATCATAATTATTCCCATTAAATAGAGGAATCTAAGTCCAAGAGATATTTACATTGCTACAACTATAGTCATATTATAAAAATATTTTATAATTTTAACCTGATACCAAAGTTAGAAAAAATTATATTCTTATCTCTTTTTATAATGCCCAAGCACTCTTAGTCAGTCTTTAGCCAAATTAGTAACTATTTTAAAATCTTACCAAAATTAGATGGATCAATTCTTCAATGAAATCATATTCCTTTTTAAAATGACCAGAGAAATATATTTCTGATACTAGAATAAAATAATTATGATACCAGACAAAATAATGTGCTACTAGATTCTTCTTTCTTCACAATTATGGATCTAAACTTCTATAGAGCATGACCTCCCACAAAATGGATGTACCCAAGATTAGATAAAACAAGATTTACTTACAAAAATCACAATTATCTCTCCTCATAGACAAACTTTTCTCTGATACCAAATGTTTATTTTTAGAAAAAATGTATAATAAATCTTAACAAAATAGAGAAGGAAAAAATTTCTATAGAAAAAACATAATTTTTATTCATTTATTAAAATTGCCAATATGATACAAGAACAATATTATTTATAGGCTTAACATAAAAAATCAATAAGCTTCTATAACAAAGTGTAGCGTTGAAGGACTTAAAATTACCAATATGATACAAGAACAATGTGTGAATAAAGTAGGTCCTAAATGGAATCAAATATTTAGTTGATAGAAATTAAAACCAAAAATTGTATTGCATTCCTCTCAACCTTTGATTTATACTTACACATAAATACATACAGTGATATGTATCTTGGTTATCTCAAGAGACTCTTGGTGTTTCACCTTATTCTCTAATTGCTTGGATTCTATCAATCTCTTTTGAGATGTAATGTAAATGAGATAATAGTAATGTAATAATTATCTAACACAAAATAATGTAATAAGTATCTAACCACCCCCCTTATTACATTGTATAGTATAGCGAATATTTGAAGTTGTTGATCACAACTAAAAATGCACCTTTACAAAACATTACTACCTCGTTTTAATTTTGAGGTTAGTAAAAATAAACTTAGATGGGTCTAGGTTGGATTTTGCTCTGGCTCTAGTTCTAGCTTTGGCTTTGGATAAGGTTTTTTATGTCACAAAAAACATTTTCCATTATGGGATTGACCATTAATATTTTATTTATTTCCTCTTATCTTTTGCATTTCACCTCAATGATGTCAAGAATGATAAATGCCATGTACACTCTTGTTACATCATCAATATAAAATGTAACACCCTTTTCAAATCAATCTTCACAAACATTAGCTTCTTTGAGAATTAATTTTAAGTAGCACGCAAGTGTAAAAAATTCTCAACCTTCATGATCTTCTTGGAGTTTAAGTGTTACATACTTTTGATCTTTAGCTTTTTGAAAGTCAAGATAATTATCTAATGTCATACATTTTTTATCATTAGCTTACCTCTTGGCTTGTTTCCTCTTTGCCTTTCCAATTTAGTCAAGTGATGTAAACATTTTTTCCTATTATCTTTGAAATTTGTAAACAGTTCAAGAGGTCATGGATCCTGGATTCTTGAAATTTTGAAGTAAAGAAAAAAAAATTAAGAAGTAGCTTAATTAATAGCTAGACGGAAATGAGCTCTGGAGATTTTTTCCTCTAAACTAGGGTTTCTGTAACTTCAAAAAATCTAGGGTATCAGCTGGATTGCAAAAGTGCCTTCGAGGTACGGTGGATCTGAAGGCTAGATTGGTGCCCCAGGAGGGTCCAATGGGGACTTCTCCAACTCCTTTTCCAGGGAGTAGTAGCTTATACATAGATTTGTTTAAAGAAAATTCTCCTCCAAAGAACGATGAAGCTCAAAAAATGGCATATAAAAGGCTCTTCATGGCAGTTGGGAATAGGTCGATAGCACATCGTGTGAATGGATGTTTGCCGCAAGCTAAAACTAGGCCAAAAATTGTCATCGAGCCAAGTATGGTTGAATAATTAGTCATTTACAGAGCTAATCACGATTTAATCTGCAAGTTCATGGGTATACATCCTTCCCTAAATTTTTTGCACTCTTGGATCCACCAAAACTAGGCACCTCATGGTGAGTATTCATTGTGGTCTATTAGCAATGGATATTTTATTGTTAGCTTTTCATCTTTTGCCAATAGAAATAGGGCTTTCGAGTCAGAGAAGAAAAATAATGGCCCGACAAGGCTATTTGTTCAACCATGGAGAGTGGGATTCGATCCTTGAGTTGAACCTACTGCTGTCCCAGTATGGATCCGACTATATGCTCTTCCAATGGAATTATGGAGTGAGCAACTGTTGGCAAGGATTGGTAATTCTATTGGAAGACATCTGGGTGTTTCCAGAGACACAATTGAAGGGAGCATGGAGGTGTATGCAAGAATATGTGTGGATATGGATCTCAGCTAGCCTTTGCCAATAGAGATGGAAATTAAATTGGCAGGACTCTCCTGGATTCAACAACTAGACTATGAGGCCCTACCCTTTAGATGTAGGGTTTGTCACAAACATGGACATTTGGCCCGTTTTTGCCCTAATAATATGAATGCTAAAATGGAGGTCCCTTTAGGAATGCCAAACCTGCCTAAAGAGGATAAGGAAACACTTAATAAATATTCTAATAGCACTGTTCAGGGCCAGGAAGCTTAGAGAGAGGGTTTTGAACAGCCCAGAAGAAAAATATGGACAAAGAAAAAAGAGGGAAAGGAGCAATCCCATCTCAGACCTGCCAATAGGTATGAGATTTTTAAGTCACTGGTTGACAAAGAGTAACAATCTATGGAGGGCATGGAGGGTAATAAGGAAACTTCTAATATTCTTGGGAAACTCCCTCTCTCATATCCTCCCATCATACAATAGGTAGTTGAACTCTGTGAGGTATCACAGCCAGTGTGTTCATGGGCTTTAGTAGTGCATAACCAGTAGAGAGTATCTCAGGATGTCAGCATGGGAATACCAGAGAAGAATAGAGAAAGGCCAACTTTGGGGATAACCCAAGTAGAAAAAAGATCAAAAAACAACAATTCTCAAGGAGTAGGTAGAAGATCCAATAAGGAGTTGCTAGCAGCCCAAGGAGACAAACTGATCACGGGAGGATCGGTGAGGACAATAGACTCTTATTGCTCCCAGGGTAACCAATGATTATACAATCATGGAATGTGAGGGGTTTAAAAAACAGAACCCATCAATCTATTGTTCAAATACTTTTAGAGAATTGTAATAATGATTTTTTGCTTTTACAGGAGACAAATGTCATTAGATCTTATGTCCAAAATAGTAAAAAAAATTTGGAGGGGTGTTGGTCATATGGATGTGGCTGCCCAAGGTGCCTCAGGGGGGATTGTTACTCTGTGGAACTCTCTTGAATGGTCTGCAATAGAACATCTTGCCTGGAGGGGTGTTCTCACTTCTCTTTTTAGGAATAATATCACTGTGGAACACGTTCTAATCATAAAATTTTATGGGTCTCAAAACCTAGATGGTCAGAGGCGATAGTGGAAGGCTGTGCATAACATGCGAACCTCAAGGGAAGATCTAGACTGGATTATAGCAGGGGACTTTAATGCTAAATTATATTCTAGAGACCAGGAAGGGGGAACACCATTTTTGGACCCAGGGGACCGTTTCATGATTGCCCAAGTCCAAGCTTTGCACTTAGTGGACATTAAATGTCCTAGCATTAAATACACTTGGACTAATAAAATGCGGGAGCCACATAGCAAGAAGGTTAAGCTAGATTATTTTCTAGTTTCAGAGGAGGTGTTTGTAAAATGGAATATAAATTTTTAGATTTTAGAATGCCCAGTTTCAGATCACTGTCCCATTCTATTGGTAGGCGAGACTAGGATGGGGCAGCATCACAAACCTTTTAGATTTGAGAATTTTTGGCTTCAGAAAGAAGAACTTCGAGAGAAAATTCCTCAGTGGTGGGAAGAAGGCTGCCCAGCTTATGGGAGAGCAATGTTCAGAATCCACAAACAACTACAATATGTCAAAACTCAGTTGAAGTATTGGAGGCATGCTAATAAAATAGACTTCCAGGCCGAAAGAGCTCCTTTGGTGGCCAGATGGGATGAGGTCCAAAAATAGTTCAGAGAAGGAGTAATTACAGACCAGCTCAAAGCTGAGGATGATGCCTTACGCACAGTAGTTGAGGACATTGAAAACTAGGAGGAGACCTATTGGAAGCAAAGAGCAAGAACCACCTGGTTATTAGAAGGGGACAAAAATACAAAATTCTTTCATCGGATTGCTTGTGCTCGAAGACAGATGAATAATATGGAGGCCCTTCAAGATGAGAACGGTCATTCCTTTGATACACTTCCAAGTATGCATTCCCATGCTATGGATTATTTTTCTAAGCTTTTTAAGGAAAGTGTGGTACAAGATGTAGAGGCCCAAAATGAAGTTATTTCTATCATACCTGCTATTATTTTTGAGGATGAAAATTAGGCCCTCCTCAAACCCATTGATAGAGATGAATTGAAAACTATGGTCTTTGGAATGAGCACTGGTAAAAATCCAGGTCTAGATGGCTTCCCAATTGAGTTTTTTCAAGCTTTCTGGGACTACTTAGAGGAAGATGTAAGGGTTGTTGTAGAAGAGTCCAAAGAAAATAAGAGAATTCTTAAAGCTATAAACCACACTTTCATTACCTTAATTCCAAAATGGGAGGAGGGGGTTCATATTTTAGATTATAGGCCTATTGCCTTATGTAATGTGTTGTACAAAATAATCACAAAGGTAATGGCTAAGCGCCTAAAACCTCTTCTTCACAACATTGTCTCCTCTAAGCAAGGGGGTTTTGTTGAGGGACGACAAATTCTGGATGGGGTGGTTGTGGCCGAGGAAGCAATCCATTCAATGCACACTTCTGGTAATAAAGGGATGTTCATAAAATTGGACATGTCAAAGGTTTATGACAGGGTTGAATGGAGTTTCTTGGCCAAAATGATGGCAGCCTTTGGTTTCTCTCAAGACTGGATAGAGTGGGTCATCAGCTGTGTCTCTTCCCCGACTTACTCTGTGCTAATCAAAGGCCTTCCTTCACAACCATTTGGAGCTACTCGGGGACTGTGCCAGGGGGATCCATGTTCTTATCTTTTTCTCATTTTGGCTGAAGGTCTTGGCAAACTTTTCTTGAGGAGAAGACAACAAGGTAGATTATTGGGTATCAAGGTGGGTGACAAAGTTTTAACGCACCTGCAGTTTGTGGTTGACACTGGTTTGGTGGGAGTGGCCAACTTCAGGGAAGCAAGAATGATTAGGGATACTCTTAATGTCTATCTCAGGGCTACTCAATAGGTCATTAATGACAAGAAATCTAAAGTGGTTTTTTTAATGTAGAGCAAAGGCTTCAGAACAGAATTTTAGAAATCTTGGGATTCACAAGGACTTCTCTCCTAGTGGTTTACTTAGGGGTCCCCTTGCACTTTAAGAAGCTAAAATTAGACACATGGAGGAATCTGTTGGAGTGTATCAAGGACATAATTAATCACTGGTCTCACAAGTGGTTAAGTTATGGTGGCAGATTAATGTTCTTATAGTCAGTCATTCAAGCCATGCCAATTTAAAAATTCTCTATCCTGGCTACCCCGATTACAATATGGAAAGATTTGGATAGGATGGCTAGAAATATTTTATGGGAAGGAGCAAAGGGAGAGAGAAAGTGGGCCTTAGTGGCCTGGGACAAAGTTACCCACCCCAAGGTTAAAGGAGGTCTGGGTTTGAGAAAATATAAGCTGAATAATAAAGCTATGGCTGGAAAGTTGTACTGGAGATGGATATCCCAACCCACCTCCATTTTTAGTAGAATCCTAACTAGTAAATACCTAGGACAGACAAACCCAATCGATGTGGCTCACATCCCCTTGGATGGTACTGGGTCCCTAGTTTGGCAGGCTCTCAAGTTAGGGTCTCAGGTTGTTAAAGACCACTTGTTTTGGAAAGTGGGAAGAGGGGAGAAGGCTCATTTTTGGATGGATTCTTGGGATCAGTTCCCACCCATCATTGTTGAATTTCCAGAATTACAGCCAATAAAAGCAGCCATTGAAGCCAAAGGATGGATCCATATTAAAATTTATTTCACAACTACTCAGCTGGGGGAGTGTAAGTTTAAGCAATTCAAGAAGTTGGATGAGTGGCCCATTTCAATCCCTCCGGATTTGACGTCTGTTGGTCACGAATCTACCACAGGAAAGGATTTTTTAAAAACTATGCACCCTAGACCCGGCCAACATTGAAATGCTGGGAGAAAGAGATGTCTCCCAGACCAATCTCCAGAGAGGGCTGGTTCCCTTACTAATACTAAGTTTGATTTCAGATTAGAGTTGTTGGAAAGGAATTATAAATGTGCAGAAAGAAACAGGAAATACATGGAAAGAGATGGGAAATATAGCCGTAGGCCGAATTTGTTAGATCGGGAAAGAAACTCAACAAGAATTAAACCTCAAGTGTATAAACAACATATAATAACAGAATACAACATAATCCACTTACGACCTTGCATAGACAACCTCCAGTATGGCATTCCAGAACTCACTTTCTTTTAAGCAATATTCAAACTCAAATGCAGAATTTGAATCTAACAGCAGATTGGAAAGACGAGCTTAACTGAGAAATACATGGAATAGAAGGAAATCATTACACAGAAAGACGCTTGCAAAATCAGAGGCCAAATATTTCTTATTTACGCAAAGAACTTGAATGTTTCCAAGAAAATGTCTCTCAAACTCCCGATCCCTTTTTCTGAGATCTACATTGATTTATATAGAAGTCTTGCTTCTTTACAACATTAAAAATATGCAACGGACCTCCTCGAGATCTACAAAAATATGCAACAGAAACAAGGAAATGATCCCCTTAAACCAGCCTCGAAGAACCCAAAAATTGAATGGAACGAGGAGTCGGTCGTCTTCATTAAATGGCCGTTCTTGAAAATATGCTTGAACCGTTAGAAAAACCACGAACAACAGCTTTGGATAATGGAAATATTTAATTCTGATGGCTTGGACACGTTCTTCTACCTTGCTCGCATCGGAAAGCAGCAAAACATTTAATTCTGGAGTGCTTTTAATCATCGAAAATCGCAAAACTTCATCGGACCGTTTGAACTGCTTTCTGGCGCGAAACTGTAACAGGTCGCGAAAACGTGACAGGTCACGAAATCGTGACGTCTTTCTGCTCCGTACGCTTTTGCACTTTGAAACCGCGAAAATCAACCATGTCACGAAATCGCTACATGTTTGGCTCCTTTGTCTCCTTCGCTACCTTGAACCGCGAAAACGCGACGCGTCGCGAAATCGTGACGTTTCGTACCATTATGCTCCTTCTCTGCTCTATTTCCACAAAAATGTGACAATGCACGATTTCGCTACACTTTTCTTTTTTTTTGTTGTGTCTCACTTATACATCGCAAAAACAAGACAAGTCACACTTTCACTATGTTTTCCCATTGGCATCTTTGTTTCATCTTTAGTCACTATTTTCCCCCTCAATCTTCTCTTCTAAGTCACGAAAATCCGACATGTCATGATTTCGCTACAATTTCATGCATTATGTACGGTCCTGCTTCTAACCCACGAAAACGTGACACTCTTGCCTCAAGTAGTTCTTCAATCTCCATCATGTCGCAAAATCACGACAGGTTCTATCTCCTTGGACTTTCGCTTTCACCACGAAATTTTCATCATGTCATCGAAATCGCTACCATTTTTTGCACTTGGTCCTTTCTTGCCCAACTATGTCGTGAAATCGCGACGTTTCTTACTGCTAGGCTTTATCTCCACAAATGTCATGAAATCGCGACGCCAACTTCTTTCTTGCCCTCATCTTTAAAAATGTCATGAAATCGCTACATGTTTTATGCCTTAAGTCTTTTGTTTCAACTACGTCGCGACCACGCAACACGTCACGATTTCGCTACGTCTTTCACCTTTTGTGCCGTGTTCAATATTCTGTCACGATATCGCTACAAAGTTTATTGCCATCACCCTTTGCTGAGTTATGTCATGATATCGTGACCTTTTCTAACCTTATGCTCCCTGGCCATTGCAAGTCCTGAAAACGTGACATGTCATGATTTCATGACAATTTTGTCGCTCTACATTCGTTGACCACTTTGACCATGATTTGACATGTCGCGATATCGCGACGGTTTTACCCCTTGTTGACTATTGCATTTCACTCGACGTCGACTCGTGATTTCTCTCGCGACATGTCGCGATATCGCGACGATTTTCAACTTTGGCTCTCCATGCTATTTTTTGTCGTGATTTCATGACAGTCTTCGGACTTAGGCATTTTTTGCATCAAAACCTGTATAGGAGTGAGAATTTCAACATCTTATGCATGAATAATCAATAATCAACATAATGTGGCAAAAATGCCAACATTCTTGGTGGCTCGCGGGGTATACAGTTCTGCTGTATGCACGAATCCCAGGCCTGAATCCATTGGGCAACAGAGTCAAGAAAAACTGAGAACAGAAAGTTGGTTGATGGGGTACATCTCGGTGGACTGCTGCAACAACTCTTGCTGAATGACTGAAACTTCAAGTAAATCTGTATTTGGCTTAGCTGACCATGGAATGGAAATGATAAATGATGGAATAATGGAATGGAGGGAGTGATGCGGTAGATACAGTAATAGAGTGCTTCTATGCTACCAGCTGCTATGAAAGGGAAATGGAAGTGAATGGAATAAACAGAATGATGACCAGCAAATGTGTAGGTTATGGAATGAGAATGGAATGGGGAAATGAACTATGGATAAATGCTTAAAACAACAATGTAGTTAGAAGAAAAGGAAAAGAAGAACCGAGAATATTAGAAAAGGGGAAAAGAAACAACAGCAGTGGCTTGATTACTTGCAGAGGAAAAAGGAGTAGGAGAAGGAGGGAATAAAGAGGGGAAGGGAAGAAATAAAGAGGAAGCCACTAACTGCTGGGAAGGAAGAAGAAAAAAGAAAGAAATACGTACCTGCGGGCTCGCATGCAAAAAGAGCCGAAGTGGACAGAGGAAAACAATACTTTTTTTTTTTTTTTTTTTTTTTTTTTTTTTTTTTTTTGCTATATACAAGGTGATACTGGACTGACAGTTCATGAAGTGTAGGCTTTCAGATGAAAGCCGTTCACTGAAATAGGAAGTGGGCTGCCATCCAAATCTTCCAGATGAAACGAATTTGCTGCACCAGCACTGACAATGCGGAAGGGACCCTCCCACAGAGCATCAAACTTCTTGTGCTTCCTAGGCTTGGCTTTCTTTTCATTCCATTTCAGGACCAAATCACCCACCTTAAGTGGACGATCAGTGGAATTTTTATGGAACCACTTTGAAATAACCTGTGTATGCTTAGCAAACTCCTCATAAGCCAAAGAACGTTGCTCTTCCAACTGTAACAACTGAGCCAACCGCATATCCATGGAATCTACATCTGTTTCATCATCCTGAAATCCCTGCAACTGTTGCAATACTGGCAACTCTAGATGAACAGGCAACCTTGCCTCCTTTCCATATACCAGGGCGTATGGTGAAGTCTTGATAGACTTCTTGATTGAAATCCTATCTGCCCATAAAGCTTGATTCAATAGAAGGTGCCATGATCTCTTGTTATCCCCCAAAGACCTCTTTAAAATCCGGAGCAAATTTTTATTTGTGGACTCTGCCAAGCCATTTCCCTGAGGGTAATAGTTAGAGGATGTCTTCAGAAAAACACCATACTTATTTGCAAATTCAGCTAGCTCAGCTCCAATGAACGGAGTTCCATTGTCTGTAATAATAGCATCAGGAATGCCAAAACGTGTAATCAGCCCTTCAATGAAAGAAATCACCACATTTTGATTTGCAACCCTGGTTGGAATAGCTTCAGACCACCTCGTAAAATAATCTGTAGCTGTCAAAATATACTTGTGTCCAGCTGAAGAATTCGGATCAATAATCCCAATAAAGTCCAATCCCCACTGCTGAAAAGGTGCTTCAACCTGAATTGGATGCAGGGGCAATGATGCATTTCTAACCCTTCCTGTATACCTCTGACATTTGTCACATGCTTGGGCAATCCTGAAAGCATCTGTGAACAAGGTTGGCCAATAATAACCAGCCCGAATAATTTTTAAAGCCATTGGTCTACCTGCATAGTGTCCTCCCGATATGCCAGAATGAAACTCCTCCAGGAGTCTAGCCTTCTCTGATTCCTTGACACACCTTAAAAGAATGCCATCAATGTTCTTAAAAAACAATCCTTCGGGCAGCAACACATACCTGAGAGCTTGCAGACGAAACCTTCTCCGTTGTGAGGCATTTAACTGTGAAGGGCATCTACCAGTTGTGAAATAGTCAATGAGGTCATCTGCCCAATCTTGTTCTTGTACTAAGAGGTTCACCAGATTGTTATCTCTAGCAAGATCATCTACTTGATAATCAACTATTTCAGATGCTGCAGTCTTTGCTAAATGCTGGCATAAGGCTTTACCCCGCACTAGCTTGGCCGGATGAATCTCAACATCAAATTCTTGAATTTTGGTGACCCAACCTGCGCGTTTATCACCCATCTCACCCTGAATGATGAAATTCCTTACATCGGGATGAATAACATAGATGACTGTCCTACTCTGAGATATGAAATGCTTGAATTTTTTAAGAGACTTCATAACAGCATACACCTATTTTTCAATGAAATTATACTTTGCCTCATGAGGTAAGATAACCTGACTAAGGAAAGCAATGGGTCTTTCATTCCCATCATCTCCTTTCTGTGTGAGCACTGCGGCATAGCTTTCATCTTCCCCAACTGCATACAGAATGAAATCTTTTGAATAATCTGGATTAATTAATACAGGAGCCTGCGCTATTCTGTCCTTAATTTCCTGGAATGCCTCCTTCCTCTGAGTTGTCCATTTAAATTCTGCATCCTTCTTCAACAACTCAGTCATGGGCTTGACAACCTGGGCAAAATCAAAAATGAACTTCCTGATAAAATTAATCTGTCCAAAGAAAGACTGCAGCTCTTTCTTATTGGCAGGTAGCGTTAGTTTCTTCAATGCTTCGATTCGAGATGGATCAATTGCCAAACCATCTTCTGAAATGACATGCCCCAAGAGTTTACCTTCCTTCACTGCAAACACCGACTTCTTTGGATTAATGGAAATACCAAACTCTCTACATTTTCCAAAGATTTGCCTCAGATGAGAACCGTGATCTTCCCGTCTATGTGAAAAGATAGTCATATCATCAAGATAAATAACAATAATCTTGTTCAAGAGCTCCTCAAATGCAATGTCCATGGCTCTCTGGAATGTGGCCCCAACATTTGATAATCCGAAAGGCATTCGCTGATAAGCAAAAGTGCCCCACTTAGTTGTGAATGTTGTCTTGTACTGGTCCTCATCCCTAACCCAAATCTGGTTATATCCAGAGAATCCGTCCAAACAATGAGAAACGTTGAGCCCCAGCCACAACATGCAATATCTGATCAATGCGAGGCAAGGGATAGTGATCTTTCAGAGATGCACGGTTCAGATTTCAAAAATCTACACACAGTCGTATGTCTCCATTTTTCTTTCGAACCGGAACCAGATTAGCAACCCAAGTCGAGTGCTTAACCGGGTATATAATCTTGGCCTGCAGCATTTTCACAAGTTCGGCCCTCATGAGAGTCTCAATATTTGGATTCACTGGTCGTTGCTTTTGCTTGAAGGGTCTGAATCCTTCTTCCAACTCAATAGTATGCTGAACAATCTGTTTATCATATCCCCTCAGATCCTCATAACTCCAGGCCACAATATCAAAAAATTCTTGACACAGTTGCCTGATTTCTTGCAGTTCATCAGGAGTAGAATCAGTCCCAATCTTAATGACCTTATTGGGTTCCAACTGCAACTCCATGTACTCTTTCTTATCAATCTCAATCCGATGTTTCTTGGACCGATCATGCTGATCAAACAAACTTTCTAGAGTGATAAGACCCTTCGAAATATGATTATTCCACAACTGAATTAGACCTTCGGCTTCTTCGTGCTCCAAGGTTCTTCCTTCGATGGTGGCAGCTTCTTGAATCAAAAAGTTAACAATTTGCTCATCACTCTCGAAGACCTGCCAGAAAGTATCTTTGTCTGGGACACTAGGCCTGTACACCATCCTTACTGTCTTTGGCTTCTTGACTACCTGCTCAATGGGAGAAAAATTTGCTCCAAGAGATGCTAGGAGATCTGCATGCTTATTCAGCTCTCGAGAAATGGCCTGAATATTCAGAGCTGTGAAAAACTCAAACAGGTCCCAAACTTGGTTGCGGTATGCTTTGAGATAATGCTGCTTGGAAATACACCTGTTTGTTACTTGGTTTACAATCAGCTCAGAATCACCAAAAATCTGCAACTGTTCGATTCCCAACTTCCTTGCCTTTTTCAAGCCTAGGCATAATGCTTCGTACTCGACAGCATTGTTAGTACAATTCCAAGTAAGACGGTATGAATATGTTCTTTGTAAACCAGAGGGAGAAATCAAAACAATACCTGCTCCTGCACCATTTTTGCATCTAGCCCCATCAAAATATAACTTCCATAGTTGATCCGTGATAGAGTTATGATCATCTTGGTTAGGGGGTACCTGCCTTGTGCCATCCTCGGGTCTTGTGATGGAATAACAACCGATTTCGGTCTCTAGCATAGCATTGAAATCAAGCATGGAAAACCCGTCTTCCAACTGAAGCTCATCTAAAACCTCATTCATCAAATCAGAACCCTCTAACTCTTCGGTTAGCATGTTAACAGACTGCATGGTCTTTCCTGCTTCTTCCAACTTCTCTATATGAAAAGAGGAAGGTTTTTCATTCTGAATCCGGAGTCTTTTACCTTTGAAAGGGATTTCCAAGTGGGAATAATCCAGTGCAAGGTAACCTCCCAACTTTGCAGTAAACTCTCTGGATAAGCACATACTAAAATACGGTTCTAGATCTACCACAACAATCTCTTGAATGACTGTAATCTGAGGCATAGTGTGTAAAACAATCGGGACATCCTTGATTACACCCATCATTTTCATAGGAGTACCATCTAACTGCAAGACTCCAGGGCTACTTCATGTGTATTCCATACCCATAACTTCGCAAACTGCCTTTGGCATGACAGTTGTAGCGGCTCCAGAGTCGATCATGCAGTTATGCACGATCCAACCCTCTATTTGCAGTGATAGATAAAACAGGGGTGGTCTATTTTTACCAGTGATAGAAGTGGTTAAGGCCTGAGCATAAATTGTCTGGGTAGAACCCTTTTCACTATCCTTCACAGATTTTAAAGATTCTTGCAATAAATCTACCCTGCCTGGGCAATTGCAATGCATCATAAAGACTAACCTTAGCTGGGGTCTTCTTCAGTTCTTCGACAATGTTGTATGCAACCGCAGCAGATTCCTTCTTTTCAATGGGGTGATCATATCTGTTCCGATACTGTTGCGTGGCTTCTACTCTCAACCTCTTTGTCAATGAAGGGTACTTCAGCTTTTCTCTAGCTTGCTCCTCTGCTTCTGATCTTGCCTGTGCAGTTGCGGCCTTTTCTTGTGTTCTGTGTGGAACAGGATCTTTCGGCAAAACAGGTGCATCTAGCTTTGATGCTTGCACAGGAGTTTTCACTATTTTTTTCAAATCAGCTGGCACTTTTAATGGCTCTAACTCAGTAGGATCTACTGTAATAGGCTTCTTTCCAGTCCTTGTGAGAACCGAAACTTGCTCTTCCAATGGAACCATTAAGCTATGGCCTACTTCAGAGATCATATTGACTTGCCCTCCTGAAGAACTAGCAGCCAATGTCTGCACATAATTCAAATGAACCATGCAAGTGTCTTCTCCATGGGGATCATTGCATGTCGAACACCAATATGTTCTTTCAGCAAGGACTGCATCTTCATTTGCCAAAACAATCAGGTTCTTCTCGGGTGCTTTGCTTGTTGAAGCAGCTTGTTCTCTAGTAATCGACGGAGGTTGAAATCTCCTAGGCTGGAAATCTCGCTCAGCTTGCTTCCTTTCAATAAGCGTGATCTTATTACCCATTGCTCTTATTGCAGAATTGGCAGATTTTACCTCTTGCAAGAGTGTTGTATAAGGATCAGGATTTACAGGTGCAGGAGGTGCTGGTAAGGGCAAAGGTGCTGGTGGTGCCGGTAATGCTGGGAATGAAGTGGAAGCAGGGAATGGCAGAATGTTGGGTGCAGGCAACTAGGGATTTGCTGAAGTAGACAGCTGAGGAACTGGGATAGGTGCAATTTGAGGAGCACTGGAATTCCATGATGGGACAGGGTACATAGAAGACATAGATTGCAAAAAAGAACTAGGATATAAATGTTGTGGAATATCAGGTAAAATGGGCATTGCTACCTTTGGGGGAAGCCTACCGATTGCAATCAAGTCTGCCTCCGCCTTTTGTGCTTGCTCGAACAGTTCTAGGAAAGTCATCACATTGGACTGCCTGATCGCCAAGCCAATGTCTGTATTGAACGCTCGAAGGTAGTAAAACGTAGCTTGCTCAGGGGTAGGGCGAAGTCCTTCAGGCACTCGCTGCCAGCTTCTGGTGAAACGAACATTGAAATCTGCTATTGCCTCCTACGGGTGCCTCTGGATTGCATTAAACTGATGCAACAATGAAAATGGGTCAGCCTGTTCATGAAAATTCTTAACTAACAACTCTCCTAGCTGATCCCAGGATGCAATAGTGCCTGGTTGCAGAGATCGATACCAATACAACAATTTTCCTCTCAAGGATAACACTAATAACTTCACCATCACATCTTCGTCTGTTATATCGTGAATGGCTGCCAGAGAAGCTACATCATGAATATGTTCGTATGCAGTCTTTCCCGTACCATCATAGGTTGGCAATGCTTTCAAAGCAGCCTGGGGAACTGGATTTTGAGCCTGCAAATTCAAGGCCCCTGAGCTGTTCCATGCTGAAAACTGTCGGGGTGGAGGATACTGGGCCATTGGAACTAGTGTATGTAACTGAGAAGATGGAAAACTAGTAACAATACCAGGGATTTGTGTGGATATGGCAGATGATGCAAGCGATGGGGAAACCAACCTAGAGTGTTCACCTCTTTTTGTGCTGTCAAGTTCAAAAAACTCAACAAGATCTTCAACTTTTTTGGACTTTGATCTCGTGATCATGAAGTACAACTTTCACTGCATCCACGTTCAGAGATTTCTGGGTACTGCAGAGTCACCAAATGTTCTAACTTTACGGCATGAAGGCGAACATTAAACCTTCAATACTATGGGATCTTTCTGAGACAGAAACAGTCTGTCCCACCGGCGTGCCAAAAACTGTTGGTCACGAATCTGCCACAGGAAAGGATTTTCTAAAAACTATGCACCCTAGACCCGGCCAACATTGAAAGGCTGGGAGAAAGAGATGTCTCCCAGACCAATCTCCAGAGAGGGCTGGTTCCCTTACTAATTCTAAGTTTGATTTCAGATTAGAGTTGCTGGAAAGGAATTATAAATGTGCAGAAAGAAACAGGAAATACATGGAAAGAGATGGGAAATATAGCCGTAGGCCGAATTTGTTAGATCGGGAAAGAAACTCAGCAAGAATTAAACCTCAAGTGTATAAACAACATATAATAACAGAATACAACATAATCCACTTACGACCTTGTGCAGACAACCTCCAGTATGGCATTCCAGAACTCACTTTCTTTTAAGCAATATTCAAACTCAAATGCAGAATTTGAATCTAACAACAGATTGGAAAGACGAGCATAACTAAGAAATACATGGAATAGAAGGAAATCATTACACAGAAAGACGCTTGCAAAATCAGAGGCCAAATATTTCTTATTTACGCAAATAACTTGAATGTTTCCAGCAAAATGTCTCTCAAACTCCCGATCCCTTTTTCTGAGATCTACATTGATTTATATAGAAGTCTTGCTTCTTTACAACATTAAAAATATGCAACGGACCTCCTCGAGATCTACAAAAATATGCAACGGAAACAAGGAAATGATCCCCTTAAACCAGCCTCGAAGAACCCAAAAATTGAATGGAACGAGGAGTCGGTCGTCTTCATTAAATGGTCGTTCTTGAAAATATGCTTGAAACCATTAGAAAAACCATGAACAACCACTTTGGATAATGGAAATATTTAATTCTGATGGCTTGGACATGTTCTTCTACCTTGCTCGCATCGGAAAGCAGCAAAACATTTAATTTTGGAGTGCTTTTAATCATCGAAAATCGCAAAACTTCATCGGACCGTTTGAACTGCTTTCTGGCGTGAAACTGTAACAGGTCGCAAAAACGTGACATGTCACGAAATCGTGACGTCTTTCTGCTCCGTACGCTTTTGCAATTTGAAACCGCGAAAATCAACCATGTCACGAAATCGCGACATATTTGGCTCCTTTGTCTCCTTCGCTACCTTGAACCGTGAAAACGCGACGCGTCGCGAAATCGTGACGTTCCGTACCATTATGCTCCTTCTCCGCTCTGTTTCCACGAAAATGTGACAATGCACGATTTCGCTACACTTTTATTTCTTTCAGCTGTGTCTCACTTATACATCGCGAAAACAAGACAAGTCACGCTTTCGCTACATTTTCCCATTGACGTCTTTGTTTCATCTTCTAAGTCACTACACTCCTCTCGCTCAATCTTCTCTTCTAAGTCACAAAAATCCGACATGTCACGATTTCGCTACAATTTCATCCATTCTGTACGGTCCTGCTTCTAACCCGCGAAAACGTGACACTCTTGCCTCAAGTGATTCTTCAATCTCCATCATGTCGCGAAATCGTGACAGGTTCTGTCTCCTTGGACTTTGTTGCTTTTCAACCGCAATTTTCATCATGTCGCAAAATCGCTACCATTTTTTGCACTTGGTCCTTTCTTGCCCAATATGTCGCGAAATCGTGACGTTTCTTGCTGCTAGGCTTTATCTCCACAAATGTCGCGAAATCATGACGCCAACTTCTTTCTTGCCCTCATCTTAAAAAATGTCACGAAATCGCTACATGTTTTATGCCTTAAGTCTTTTGTTTCAACTGCGCCGCGACCACGCAACACGTCGCGATTTCGCTACGTCTTTCACCTTTTGTGCCGCGTTCGATATTCTGTCGCGATATCGCTACAAAGTTTATTGCCATCACCCTTTGCTGAGTTATGTCATGATTTCATGACCTTTTCTAACATTATGCTCCCTGGCCATCGCAAGTCGTGAAAATGTGACATGTCATGATTTCGTGACAATTTTGTTGCTCTGCCTCCGTTGACCACTTTGACCGTGATTTTTCGACACGTCGCGATATCGCGACGGTTTTACCCCCCTACTGTCGTTGACTGCGTTGACCGTGATTTTTTGACATGTCGCGATATCGCGATGGTTTTCAACTTTGGCTCTCCATGCTATTTTTTGTCGCGATTTCACGACAGTCTTCGGACTTAGGCATTTTTTGCATCAAAACCTGTATAGGAGTGAGAATTTCAACATCTTATGCATGAATAATCAATAATCAACATAATGTGGCAAAAATGCCAACAACGTCCATCATGACTAAAACTCTAATAGAAAGATTTTTTACAGGGGGAGACATGGAGGATGAATTAGCTTGGGGCTTTGGGAGTCTTGGCATCTATACAGTGAAGGACAGATATGACAACATTCTCCTAGAGCCCCCCCCTCATAATTTTTAGGTTGAGGACTGGAGGAAAATTTGGCACTCTAAAGGCTGGGTGAAAGTTAACTTTTTTTTCTGGTAGTGCATGCACAATAGAATCCTCACTTTTGATAATCTCAGATAAAAAGGTATCATCGGCCCTTCTCAATGTGTACTATGTTACAAGAGCGAGGAAACTGTTGACCATTTGCTGTTTGTTTGCCCTTTCACTTGACAGATTTGGCTGCGTTGGTTTGCTTACTTTAAAATTCAAGTAAGTGGTGACCTGAACTAGATGAATATCTAGGCAAAATGGCAGAAAGGTAGATTCAAATCTAAAGCTCTTCATTTTGGCTAGGATCTCGGTTTAAGCTTTATCTAGTGGCAAGTATGGCTGAAAAGAAATGCCAAAATTTTTAGAGAAACTTTTACTGCTCTAGACGGGGTTTGGCAGACCATTTGGAGCAAGGTTATCGAAACTGTGGTTGTTCATGCTGAGGAGGAAGCTCAAATTGGCTTTGGAGATTTGGAAGAACACCTTGAACTACAAGAGGAATAGGACAAAAATTGTTGGAAACCTCCCCCTAAAGGTTGGATTAAAATCAATACTGATGGAGCTGCAAAAGGCAATCCAGGTAGATCCAGAATTAGAGTGGTGTGCCAGAACCATGCTGGGACTGTGCTCTATTGGGAATTGCAAGTCCTGGGAAGATCCACTAACAATGAAGCCGAAGCCATTGCCATCAAGTTTGCTTCTGTTTGGGCAGTGAAACATGGCCACCACAGGATTATTCTTGAATCAGACTCGCAAATAATGGTTGGAGCTCTAGACTGCATGAGGAACTTTGATCTGAAAGCTTGGAGGTTGAGGGCTCTTGTTACTCAAATTAAATAATTATGGAAGGAATTGGAGGACGTGATCCCAGTTTATGTGAGTAGAGATTTGAACAAAGCAACTGACTTTTTGGCTAAGATGGGTGCGAAAAAGGAGGTTGGAGTTCAGTTGCACAGTGACATGGATATTGAGGATGAGGTGATTAGACAGGGTCTGGAAAGGTCCTTGAGCCAATGATCAAAGAAAAAGAAAAGGGAGGAAAGTTGTCACGATATCGTGACATGTTGCGTCGTCGTGGTCATGGGCGAAAAGTTGTCATGATATCGCGACATGTCACTTCGTCACGACCAAGGGAGGAAAGTTGTCATGATATCACGACATGTCGCTTCGTCGCGGCCAAGGGTGGAAATTTGTCATGATATCACGACATGTTGCGTCGTCACAGTCATGGGAAGAAAGTTGTCAGGATATCATGACATGTCGCTTCGTCGCGGCCCAGGGAGGAAAGTTGTCGTGATATCGCGACATGTCGCTTCATCGCGACCAAGGGTGGAAATTTATCATGATATCATGACATGCTGCTTTGTCACGGCCAGGGGTGGAAAGTTGTCGCGATATCGCGACATGTTGCTTCGTCGCGGCCAAGGGAGGAAAGGTGTCATGATATCGTGACATGTTGCTTTTTCGCGGCTAAGGGAGAAAAGGTGTCATGATATCACAACATGTTGCATTTTTGTGGCCAAGGGAGAAAAGGTGTCGCGATATCGTGACATGTTGCATTTTTGCGGCCAAAGGAGAAAAGGTGTTGCGATATCGTGACATGTTGCATTTTTGCGGCCAAGAGAGAAAAGGTGTCGCGATATCACGACATGTTGCATTTTCACGGCCAAAGGAGAAAAGGTGTCACGATATCACGACATGTTGCTTTTTCATGGCCAAATGGGAAAGGTGTCACGATATCGTGACATGTTGCATGTTCGCGGCCTAAGGAGAAGAATAGTGTCGTGATTTCTGACAAGCTGCATCAACTGTCCATGCCGACCCCCTGCTAGCTAGTTAATGGTTTAGGAGATTTGGCTCCATTGCAAATCTTCTTCTACTATTGTAAGCTTGTGTTCTATCTGAATTTGACTGGGAAGAGTCTCTTCCCATATTGTAATTGATCTTTGTTTTAATACAAGTTTTTTTTAATTTTTCAAAAAAAACTAATAGCTAGACGGAATGATCACTTATGAAAGTTAGATTGATTCATTATCCAATATTTTGGAGATGAATCAAGTCATTGTACTCTTCTATAAGCTCTCACAAAAATTAGCTTAAAAGTATAAGGATATTTGATGGATATTTTGAATTAATAAATGTCCTTCACAAGATTAGAGCAATTTATGTTTCCATTGAGAAATCATAGAATAAGGTTTGCAAATTATTTTGTTTATGACAAATGATTCAATGGTGCAAGGAACTAGTCAACAAGGTGAAACATCTAGGCAACAATGTTGGAAGGACAAGGTGAATGTGTTGGAACAACAACCAAGACCTCAAATATGGGGACTATATAAAAAGCATATAATTATTATTATTTTTTTTAATTTACATGGTGGAATTGGTAGTCATCACGAATTTGGACAGGTTGTCTGGTTTTTATAGCTACCACAATATTATGTGTTCTCCGTCCCAAAAGTTGCCACACAGTTCTTCGTGCAGTTTGCCCTTATTACCACCTTGCCACAATCATTTTAAACCTTTTACATCACTGAAAGCACTAGGAAAGGAACAAGAATTTAGTCCGACAAGACACAAGATTTGAATCTTGGACCTCAGTTCCCCTTATGGGGTTTGGTCAAACCAATTGGTCTACATCTCGAACATAAAAAGTATACAATTGTAAAAGTAACTTTTTTGTTTCTATGAGTTCTATGTTTTTGAAAGTAAACATTCCTCATAAGGCACCAATAATGTGGTAGAAATAATTCACCCACATCTACAAATCATCTCTTTAGAGAAAAAATTTGCTATTAAATTAATTTATCTCAAGCCAACAAGATAAAAGCATAGTCAAATGTATTGAATAGTAGTTAGGTTGAGAGAAAAGTTAAAGCATAAAAACTAAACAAGCTTTTACAGTAGTAAAATGCAATATTTTGCTATATATGGAAAGCGATCAGACAATTTGAAACACTCACATCATCAAAAAGCATAAAAATGTCTAGCATCCATTGCACTTGAATCTAAGAAATTCGATTAAAACAAAAAAAATTTAGCATTTTGTTGCAACACTAAATTAAAGTTTTTATTAAGTATGGGAGGCTACAAAACCTTTTAGGGTGTTGACATCACCAAAGGTGTGAAAAAAGTCTAGCACCCAATGCATCAAAATGAAAATTTTCATTTAGCTAAGTTTTAAAGATGATATGAATTTTAAAGTTGTTGATGTCATCATGAGTAGCATAAAATGGAGCAAACAACCAATGCATAGATGGTCCAGCTAGAAAACCATAAGAATTGGTTTGGAAAACCATAAGAATTGGTTCGGAGATGAAAGGTGTTCATACCAAATTTGTCACCAAATTTGTCACCATTCAGAAATGATTTGTCTTTCCTAGCTATACCCTTAACAGAGGAAGACAAGAGTAGTGTTTCGAAACTAGCAACTCGCTATAAACTCGGGAGCCTAATTTTCGAGAGTTGTCGGCAACTCGCAATAAGCTCGGAAAAAAAGCAATAAAAAAGAACATATGCAACAAAAAGATGTCTGTCTGAGAGTTCTTTTAAAAAGCAACAAAAAAGAACATATGCTGTATGCATTTAACCAGGCAAGGATGAAGAGGGAGAGATGGTGACCTTCATAGACTGATGCTCTTTGGCGTGAGATGTTTAAACTCCAAGTGCTAAAAATACAAATGCCCTGCAGCAGCTGCAACCACGATTGTTTTTTTTTCCGAGTTTTTGCCGAGTTTATCGCGAGTCTGCACATGTGATGCAGCGGTAGAGAGGGATCAACTACACGTTAATTTCAAGTTTTTTTTTAATGGAGCATTTGTTTTGGTATCCATGTGGATGCTTGTGCCTCAACATGGAGGACGCGTTCGGCCTGGCGTTGCAGAAGAAAGTGCCGCTTGTGGCCAAGGCTACTCCACGCCTTTCCCTTCACCTCTACTAGATGGACATAGATTAGACAGGTTATTTCTGTTTACTGGATAGCGTGTGTGATGGAGGAGAATGTGTTTTTCTAATAAGAGATTACGATGGTGAGGTGGTATCCATAAGAGATTATGCATTTTTAATCTCTTTCAAATGAGAATGTTTCCGTCTTCATATTTGTCGGAGAAATCAGAACTGTTGCAACACGTGTTTGTCTAATTTCTAGTAATGAGCTCACTTGTGGAAACATGCAATGGTTTGCAGGTTATAATATTTATTTTCGTAGTAACTTATATAGCAATGACTTGGACGGAATTTTCATAATATCAGCCATTTGTCAAATATAGGAGATTACTGCCATATTTGGCCAAACAAATATCAAATTTAAATGGAAAATATTAGGAGTCACTACAGGGGAATCGTCCTGTTTTGTTTTAGAGTTGTTGCCCCTAAAAAGTGGTAAAATTTGAAGCTTATTTGTTCCTCATAGATGGTGAATATTTTGAGAAGTTGATAAGTAGTATGTTTTATTTAAAGTAGACTTTGGTTTTGTTTAATAAGTAATTCGGTAATCAATATTTTCAAGGGTTAGGTGGATTGGTAAGTGCAAGAGTGGCTGGGCAGTTACCAAGAAGAGATTTAGGTTCAAATCTTTCGGGAAGCCAACCCTGTGCAAAGGTAGTAGTTTGCTCCGAATCCTGCAAAGGTAGTAGTTTGCTCCGAATACTTTCCAAATTTTTGGAATGTGCACCAGAAAAACAAAGATGGTACGATCTCCAACGACCAATGATTCCCATTTCACGACGGTCTTAGACTGACAATGACGGTACAAATCCCAAGCAACCAGTGATCCCCATATCATGACGAGTCAACAACAATGGGATAGATAGACTTGTTGGGGGTAGTCCCTGCAAATATTAAAAATAGTTGTTGTAACCAACTCCCATATGTATATATAAAAAAAAAAAAATTGGGTGACAATGATTTTACATCATGAGCATCTATAAATGTGTAACAAGCATTCCTTAAAAAACATTAATTTGTTTTTTTTTTTTTTTGTACTTTTATTATTTTTGGTGTAACTACTATGTCAATAGTGTTAGACTTACAAGGTATTTTATGGGAAAGAAGTGTTTTGTAATGGCTATGTGAGTCTATAGAGATTAAGTTTGAGAATTTTATTTTATATTTTTATTTAAGATAAATTTTGAGTGCAACCTTGTATAAGGCTAAGATGAACAATAAGGTAGGGAGTTTTTAAGATGAAGACCATTCCAATAAAGATCATCTTTTCATTTCATTTATTTAAACTGACTATTAATATATAAAGTTGAGGTTTGAGCTAAGTTGAGCTACAAGTAACAAAAAGGAGAGGGTTGAAGACGTGACTTTTATTGATGTGTAATTCTAGTTTTTTTTGTTGAACTAAATGTTTCGTTTAAATGAAATTAAATTAGCACAGAGTTGTTGAGAGTGGATAAAGGGATTTGAAGCCCACACATAGAGGATGAATATTTACTAGTATTTGTATGGTTAATATTTCTTCTTTATCAATGTTATTAGATAGTAAAAGATTTTTTTGATGTAAAAGATTTAATTTTTTAAGACTTCAAATAATAAAAAATTAAAATATTACCTAACCACACATTACTACTTATGCGTGCTCATCTTTAGTTTTTTTACCCTCCACTATTTCCTCATTCATGCCATCCATGATGTCATCATGCCTAACCTTTGCTTTCATCCTCACTGTCCAAAAATTCTTTAGAATGGATATATACCAGCTTTAAAATATCATCAAGGAAAAGTAGTCTACCATAGAAGTTGATTAAGCATTCCAATGCTAGATAATAGAAATCCCTATGAAAATATCATAAATAAATCATAATTATAATTAAGGAGCTTAGAAAATGAATGAGATAAAGTATAATTGGCTTTAAGGCCTCAACTTCTGTGATTATTGTGGTCATATGGTTACAATTGGTATAAGGTGAAAAGAAACTATTTTTCATAGAAGCACTCCCCATAAACCTAAGTAGGCCAATAACTACCCTAACTGGATTACACTACAAAATTATCCACACTGGATTTATTAAGGACAAATCCATTCCAAATGATACAACTAACAAGATAGTTGCAATAAGTGATAGCTATAAAATACAAGAGCTAGTGAATCCCAAAAATAAATAAAACAAGACCTAGAATTTAACTCGATAAGTTAATTTTATGTTTCAAGATTTTCTATAGTGCAATTGATTAAATTTATGTTATAAGATTATTTTTACATCAACTCTTCAAAAGACAACCACTTAATTTAATTTATTGAAAGATAGAAAAAGATTTTGATTTTTATTTGATGAAATATATCCAAATTCTTCCTTCATAGTCATTAAAAAAATAATAAAATACCTACTTTTTTGAGTGACAAATCTACAATGGACCATAGATACCATAATGCACTAGTTCAAGTGGTGTCTTTTCCCTCCATGTTTTTTCTACTAGAAAATAATCTCTATGTTGTTTACCAAAAATACAACCTTCACAAACTTGATCATATCATTCAATAAATGTTAATCCCTTATCCATTTGATTATGATAGAGTATTTTTAGCCATTAAAAATTTAGGTGTCTATACCTCATGTGACATAACCAAGATTCATCATATGAGAACATTTTTGTGGCTTGAGTTTCTACATATGCAAGTTTAAGAGGGAAATTTCTATTTTGTAGAATAGTAACTTTTTATACAATATGATTACTACCAATATTATCATAGAAAACACCTTTATTTTTTTCAAAAATAGCATAATATCCCTCTTTAATATGTTGTTCTATGCTCAACAAATTATTAGCTAATCTAGGCACATATAAAATATCGTGAATAAACGTTCTTTCGCCTTGTTTTTCTTAATTGCAATGGTGCTCTTGCTCGTGACTTAAACTTCCTTGTCATCTCCAAGTCACATAAGATTTAGCAAATGCATCCATATTACAAAGATGTTTTTGTTGCTTGTCATTTGACTACTATAATTGCTATACAAAATCCATACAACTATGGATATTATTGTTGTAATATCACAAGCAAATAGTAAACTACTATGTTCTTATCCTTATTCAAAAATTAGTGTGTTGCTTCTAATTTTTTCAACAATCATTATTCATAATGACCAAACTTTTTTTAATAACAACATTGAACTTGTGACTTGTCAATATTTTGATTACCTCCTTTGTTTTTATCGCTACCTCTTCCTCTATCATTTTTGTTTCCCATTTCCTGTCAACTACTACTTCCTCTAATCGTACATCCTCTTCCTCTAATTTGTATTTTTTTTTATTTGTGGAAAATATCCCAAAAGGGATGCCACTTTCGAGTAAGACCCAAGGAGGCAAGGGTATCCATTCCGCAAAAAATGCCTAGGACTCGGACCTGACCTACCACCTTTGACATACTCTTGGAGCAAACAAACACACAAAATCAATTTAAAAATAAGTAAATAACAACCAAAATAATAAAATAAAATAAAAAACATGCTCCTTGAGTGTGTCAAAAACAAAAGCACAACCAAACACGCACAATAAGATAAAAGAAACCACAACACAAACCACATAGAAAAACACAAGAACCACATAACAAAACACAAACAAGACAAAAACAACAAAACACTACAAAGACATAACCCAAAAAAACATGAAAAGTAAACACAACCAAAACCTGAAACATTAAAAAAAAAAAAAAAAAAAAACAACCAACAACAGACAATAAACAAAAACAAAAAACATAGAAAAAACTCACACATAAAAATATGAAATAACACAAACAAAGAGAAACCCAAGAACAAGAACGAAAAAAACACAAGAACAATAACAAAAAACATAAAACAAAAAAAAACAACAAAAACACATGAACAACAAAAAACAACACAAAGAACACAAAAACAAAACAAAAGAAAAGAACCCACCCACCTTAAAAAACTAAACAAAAAAAACAAAAAACAAAAAAGAAAAAAAAATTGAACATAACAATGACCTATTTAGACCAAAAGACTATTAATGAAAGAATCAATAGAGGAAACAAAATAAAGAATAAAATGAGCTAGGGAACTAAAAAAACCTGAATGAACCAAAGAGAAGCAAAAAAAAAACAAGAAGAAACTAGGTACCTTCAGAACTGGAGCCATCCAAAGAAATGATAGAAAGAAGAGCTTCCCTAATTTGAGAAGCCCACCATATAGGAGGGTGGCCATAACAAGTAATATCACCTTTGTCCAAAGCCCAATTAGCTAAAGCATCAACACTCTTGTTTTGATCTTTGACCACATGATTGTAATCAACTTTCAAAAATCCCATCTAGATTAATTGAATCTTCTCAATAATTCTTTTTATTCTTCAATCCACCTTATGATTCTTAGAAGGAGTCTTCAAGATATTAATCATAAGTTGAGAGTCATATTCAACTAACACCTTTTCCCATCCAACCTTAGTAGCCTCCTGAAGGCCTCTAAGGATACCATACCCCTCAACAAGGTTATTGGAAAGAATACACAAATTCTCAACAAAAGTAAAAACCAGGGAGCCATCTGAAAGTCTACCAATTCCTCCCACACTGGCTTTTCCAGGGTTCCCTCTAGAGGCTCCATCAGTATTGACTTTTCCAAAATCCTTAGGAGGAGGTTGCCAATTTCTAGTCCTATCCATCTTACTAATACTCACATTCCCTTTAAGTTGGTTACCCTTAGAAGATTTAATCTTCAATCTTTGCATCACTTGATCCCATATTTGGTAGGAATTTTGGGGGTAATTAAGGAGTTCATGGACTGATTCAACTAAGTTGGCTATGGTATTTTGCCAAATATAGTGAATATCCTTCCTATCTTGATTAAAAATTTTGTTTTTCCTTCCATTCCAAATATTCCAAATAAGAATGGTAGAACCCAACCAAACTAACTGCCTAATAAAATGATCAAAACCCTCTTGATTAGGCCAATCCCTCTAAAGTTGTTCAAAAGTAAAAAAATTGGACCACTGTAAGCCAAGTAAAGTGGTCATTATCCTACATAGCTCAGAGGCTAAAGTAATCTCAATAAAAATATGGTTGAGATTTTCTACATTCTCTTCACACATTTCACATCTAAAAGGGCCATGAAAACCACGCTTCATAAGTTGCTCACCAGTAAGCACCCTACAATGCAATAAAAGCCAATTAAATAACCTCACCTAAGGTTAGAGCTTTTGAGCCCACAATCAAGAAAATATGTCAGAAGAATGGTTGGGATTATTATGGCATAAGGTAAAATAACCTTGAGCAACTGAATACTCACCCTTAGTAGTGTTGTTCCATCCAAAACAATTTTTTTCATGGGACCAAGAGAGGGATCTCATATGAAGGATGCCTTGGATATCTTGTCTTTGCCTTTCTGGGATTTGAATAGGCTAGTCCTCAATAAGGATCCAATATCTACCAACCTTTGAATTACCAGTATGGTACCGACAGTAATTAGCCACCTTTATCCAATTAGCTTGATGAAGCTCCTCCATCCAAGGCCTCCAATTAGGAAATTGAGTTATCAAAGGCTTGTGACCATCCCAAGAATCTGTCCAAAAATTTGCATGTTGACCATTATGAATGATCCAAAATAATTTTTTTCTTTATCAAATCCTCACCAGTATTAAGAACTACTAAAATGGGAGAACCTTTGGTAGGAAGTTGATAGCAAACAAGGTCTTCAGGACTTTTGTTCTCAGCATATTTAGCATGGAGATTATTGGCGCAAAGAGCATTGGGATTATGCAACATCCTCCAATATAATTTAGCAGCTAAAGCTTTGTTGTTATTAATTAAAGACCAGAATCCTAACCCCCCTTCACTCTTAGGAATACATAAAGTATCCCATTTCACTAAGGCCCATTTTCTTTTCTCCTTAGTAACACTCCAAAGGAAACGATGACTGATTTGATCCAATTATCGAAGAACAACCTTTGGGATATTCAAAATGGAAGAAACATAAATAAGAATAACTTGAAGGACTGATTTTACCAAGGTGATTCTACCCCCAGAATAAAGCCACTTGTTGGTCCACTTTCCAATTTTCTTCTTGACTTTGTCCAACAACAAATTCCAATATTTATATTTCTGCCTTTGAATATTTATGGAAATACCTAAACAAGTGATTGGAAGAGAGGTCTTCTTATATATTAATTTATCCAAGACCATGGATTCCTGTCTAGTAGAGCAGTGAAATAAAATAACTTTAGATTTATCTTCATTGATCAACTGCCCAGTAGCATTAGAAAAATAGCTAATGATTTTCTTAATATTAGAAACTTCCTTAACTTTAGCTTTACCTAAAAGAGTAGAGTCATCCACAAATTGAAGATGAGAGATAAGTCTAGCTCCATGAGAAATGGTAACTCCCTCAAGGGTTTTGTTTTCCCTATTTTTTGTTATAGTCCTACGCAAGCATTCAGCAAGAATGATGAATAAATAAGGGGGTAGATTGTCACCTTGCCTAATACCTCTGGAAGCTGGGAATGACTGAGAAGGCCTGCCATTGATAAGAACTAAGTAGGAAACTGAAGAGATACATCCCATAATCCAATCCATCCAATCCTTAGAGAAACCAAATTGCCTTAAAACTTTGATAAGGAAGTGCCAATCCACTCTGTCATAAGCTTTTGATAAGTCTAAAAGCACGAGGATACGAAAACAAAAAAGGAAAAACTCCAAGCACGATGCAAAAATGGAATTAAACTCAACGCTAAATCCTACGAATTAAAAATGCATGAAATGGAGAAAGCATGAATTGAAACCCAAATGAAATAACAGCCCTTCTCTTTTATTGATGTATTTCACAATTCGGTTACAATTCGCATCCTCCCTTTTCAGGGGCGAGGAGCGTTAAATTCATCTCTTGGTTACATCCATGGATCGCCTTCCTTCTTCCGCGTGCCCACATGTAAGATGGGCGGACCAAAATGTCGCCACCGCTTGTGTCTACGAATGTTGATTCTTGGATGCTCCTCCGATATCCTAGTCCTACGTTCAAAGAAACAAAAGATAGTCAATAGCACCTGCGGATAAAACAAAGCATGCAATCCCCAAGCCTACGATAAATGAATGAGAAAAATGAATTAAACTATGACTAAAATGAATCCAAATGCTCTAAAAATTTGACAGGGGCATCAGGACATCACCAGGAGGGCACTGCAAAAAGAACAGTCGGGAAATTCCTCACCGATTTGAATTCGCTCCGGGGCGGGACGAATTCACCTGCAACAAAATGCCGAAAAGGTATTGTCCCAAATGTCCTACCTAGGAAGCTCCAAAAGATCTACAAATTTGGGGTTAGCTAATTGGGGGCATTTTGGGAAGACCCAGATGGTCGGATTTTCCCAATTTGACCTCCATCAATGGGAATATGATGATGCTACCTGCAAGTTAGTAAAAGCGAACGAATATAGAAACATGATCAAAATTGTTCAAAACGAGACGAGATTTAAATGACAACCTATCTAAGCATCATAGAATTGAATGCAAAAAATGAAAATGATAGAAAGAAAAATCTTCTATAGATTCCCAATCGCTCCTAAAAGGGACGATTAGGCCTGCAACAGTGCGGGGCGCCGGGCGGGCCGCCCACCGTTTGGGGCCTGATTTCGGCACCAATCCACTTGGGATGGGTCCAAAATCTCTTACAAGGTGTTGTCGGAAAATTGGGTGGTATACTGTGGTCAAATGTCGGGTTTTGGGCTCAATATTCGTCCTTCCAATAGTCACCCTATGACCTCCTCTCTAAAAGAGATCAAGGATGTGAAAGGCACAAATCGCACAAGGATGTATGGGGAAATAAAATGGCAGCACTTCGTTGCTCAAAATTGCTCTTACTCTCCATATTTTGGGGTGAGAAAACCCACCAATTTATAGACCTGGAGGTCTCTTGGGATGAGCATGCAGGGGCGCCACTTGGCAGCCATGCCCTTCCAGGGGAGGGAAGATTCCTCCCTGATTAGGGGCTTCATGACTGCCCATGTAACAGCCTCTAACGCTCGAAAACGCTCACCCATGCTCCCATGAAATGAAGGAGGCGTTAAGTGGCGGATCCGAGCTGCCATTTGTCAAGATTTGACTTTTTTCCAGTCAAACCTGCAATTCGCCCCACCCTAGAGCGAATTATGAATTCGTCCCTGAGAGGAGCGAATCCCAATTTGAATTCGTCCCTGGGTGGAACGGATATTGAGCAAAGTGCCTGAAGGTGCCAAAATGATTTTTGACCTTCCAAAACTACTGTGAGAGTGGTTAGGACCACTGTTTAACCTCTAGGGGCTGCCCTTGGGGTTGTGTGTGCCAATGTGATCAGTGTTTGCAGTCACATAATCGGATTGGTGTTGTTTTGGTGTCTACAGATGCCCCTTTTTGGGATGCGTTGTGCAAGGCACAGCGTCGAGCAAAAAATAGATAACCAAAGCACTAATGATTAGGGTTTCTTGGTAACCTAACCAAATTTTGATGCCCCAAGTATGAAGAGGGCATGCATTCTTGAATCCTTGCTTCTGACGAGCGAAGGAACTCAATTCAAGTGTTAACCTTTTTCGGTGAGGTGTGACTTGAGCTTGGACATTGATCAGTCATGAATAGGCAAAGGGCGCAACCTTTTGTCTGTGGGAACCTTGAGTTCATGATTCACGAATGCCAAGTGATTGATCAGCTTGTGATTATTGCTTGTTTACTGCCCCAAGCAGGAGCGTGATTGTCTTTGTCAATGATTCTTCGAATGCATGCCATTTCCATGATTGGGTGTGTATTTGTTGATTGGTGACTAAGTGTGACTACCCCCTCAAGCGACGAATCGATGAGGGAATGACCAACATGAGAAAAGCGACGAGTCGCTTGACCCAAGATGACTTAGGTAAGGGTGCCTTCAGATGTTTGATCTTTGAATGTGTGTGCAGTTTTCCCGACATTTAGACCTATTTTTGGTGGGTGTTAACCCTTTTGGTGACGCCTTTCTGGAGCTGAAATTGTCAAAAATCCGTCTTCCCGTGGAGCGGTCCGGCCATGGTGGCCTTCTTAGGGAGTAGGATGGTGACAATTTATAACCCCAACATCTATTTTGGATGCCAAGAATGTCAGGCATGAAGGCGCCTTCGTTCGGCAATGTTATTGCTATTTTTGGTTGGGTTTTGACCCTTTTGGCGACGTCGTTTGGGGATGAAATTCTCGAAGATCCGTCTTCCCGTGGAGCGGTCCAGCTATGGTAGCCTTCTTAGGGAGTAGGATAGTGAGGATTTGTGACCCCGACATCTATTTTGCATGCCCGAAATGTCAAGTGCAAAAGCACTCTCATCGGGCAAGTTTATTGTTGTTTTTGGTGCATTTTTGCTGTTTTGTGAAATGTTTGCTCTGGATTCGTCCTAGGGTGGGATGAATTCCTATTGAGCATTCATTCTAGGGTGGGACGAGTGCTAACTAGAGTGCTCATCCTAGGGAGGAACGATTACAGGCTCAAAAAGCCTATTTAAAGGCCAAAACTAGGGTTTGGGCTCATTTGCACTTGTTTTTCTGGCGATTTGGAGCTCTGAGGAGGAGGAGGTCAATTCTACGAAGCGAAGCGCTATCAAATTTTTTGACCACCATGAGTGCACGAACCGGATCGAGCGTGGAGCCGAAGCGAGACCAGTAAGTGAACTCCCTCTTTATTATTTTCTTGTATTAAATTTTGTTATGTTTATTTTTTGTTTTTTTGTTGTAATTTATCAAATTAAGAGTATAAACCCTAGGTTGACAAATTAACTGTTGTTTTTCGTTTATGCGGTGTGTAGTTGTACACTATTTTTCATGATTCTAATGTGCTTATTTTGTTGTCTATTGTAGGTTGTGAAGAGCCGGTATCACGTGCCGACTATGTTTGCTGAAGCGCGGGAGGCGCTAGTTGTGGCTGACTGGGAGTGGCTTGATGCCCTCGGGCTCAAGCAGGTGGCTCGGCTGGAGCCAGTGATTGGGGATCGGGCCTACCTGATGGCCCTGATCAACTTGTGGGATCCCTAGACTAATACTTTCCATATCCCAATAGGGGAGATGACAGTCACTTTGGAGGATGTCTATCGGATTCTTAGGATTCCAATAGACGGATTGCCGATCAGGACGACGTCGGGATCGGCGGACAAGGGCTGACCCTGCTTCGGGCATGGGGAGGAGTTGGGGGTGGATGGTCCAGTGGAGATGGCAGAGGTTGACTGCCAGATGGGTGGGATTCTGGTTCGATGGTGGTTTGAGAGGGGGGTGTTGGGAGTGAGGCATGCATTGCTTATGGGCCTCATTTCCAACATGCTGCTACCTGACTCGTCAGGTGCGAGGTTCCCATGGAACCTACTGGATGTGGTCTATCGGCTGGTGGAGTGTTCGACACAGGAACCTTTGATCATGAGATGGGGATAGACGCTGCTGGCATAGCTCTATGGGGAGCTATATGAGGTCCGCTATCGGAGGCGAAAGGGGATCAACTATAGCTATCTGTTGCAGAGCTAGGGTTGGCAGCACATAGCGGTGGAGAGACCTATGGGGTTACCATGGATGACGCGGGTGGAGATGGTGGATAAGGATATCGGTTATGCGGCTCTGTGGTGGCGGTCTAAGGAGCAGGGACAGAGTCGATGATGGGCAGGTGTCGTAGGGCACTATGTCGATGCCTTCGCTCGGCTTGCTCGGGGGAGGTGTTCTAGTGACCCTATCGGGACTGTCTAGCCTGGTCGGAGGCTGGAGAGTGGCTCCGATGGGTACGTAGGGAGCGGTGGCTGATCGGGCGGCATGGGACCGAGCAGGAGTTCTTCCTATAACCGGGTGACATGATAGTTTGGGGTGCACCAGGGGTTGCCTGGTGAGCCCGTGGTCTATCGACATCGAGGGGACGAGAGGACTCTGGATCGGCCGGTCATCACGCCATTGGGTGAGGATTCAGATGCGGTGATCGACGTCCCGGATGTGGATGACGTCGAGACTATGCCAGAGTATGATCAATGGTGGATACTATGGTGATGGTGGGGAGAGGGACCACTGGGAGGTGCGGAGGCGGAAGCAGCAGGGGATGATGGTGCGGAGGCACCAGGTGAGGGTTGGGGAGCTCCGCTAGAGGATGCGGACATGGTGGAGGTGGATGACTTGGGCATGGATTTTGGGGCTCCAGATCAGCCGGAGATGCAGGACGTCCCGGAGCAGTGGGAGCCAGAGCAGGCTGCTATTCCAGAGGTGCCTATGCATCAGGACGTGGTAGAGGACATGGAGGTAGGGGTGCACTGAGAATGCATGATTGGGGAGCTGCTATGGAGGCGAGATGAGGAGTTGGGGGAAGCTTTGCAAGAGAGGGATCTCCTACGGCTCGGTGGAGAGGAGAGCGTATTCGCTACACACCATCGAGGGGATGGGGACACCGATGCTGCATGGGAGAGGGATCTCCTACGGATGCAGTTGATGCAGCACGATGATGTAGTACCTACCATCGATGGGAGAGGGGGAGGAGATTGGTCTCGACATCGGATGGATATGGAGGGAGAGATTATCCGCCTCGATGGGCGGTTACCTGAGCCCCTGGAGGTGGCTCTTCACGTCGGATGAGGGACAGTGATACTGAGTAGTCAACATCATCTCGTCGTAGGTGATTGGATGAGGGAGGTGGTAGTAGGCATGATGCGGGGGCTAGCAGCAGCCACCCTGAGGGGTCCCATAGGACCCACACCACGGGGGGTAGTTCCCATCGCACCGATCCTGCATGATCATGGTGGCCGACGCCTTAGGCTTGGGGGTTTTGAGCTTTTGGATTTTGTTGCGGGGTCAGAGGACCAGCTCTTTGTAGCCTACGGGCATTTTTGATGATATATACAGATGACTTTATTTTGTTTATGCGCATGTGATGATTTGATTTTATGCATGATGATTGATGAATATGGATGTATGCATATTAAGTTATAGTGATGAATGCATATGTTGTGCTAAAAATGTGCATGTTTTTAATTTATATGATATGCAAATGGAATGGATGAATTGAATTTGTGATTTTTGGTGGTCGGACCATAGACTGTTTAGAACTTTATGGCTTTTTGTCCTAGGCGATTGCTGCGGTGAATAGCTTTGTATGTATACATGTTTTTTTTTTTGGCAATGTGAGGATGAAAGATAGCAAGTTGGTTTAGAAGGTATGCAAGGTTTTTCAAAACTCAGATGTTTTAACTATCTAGCCATGACTGTACTTTCATCGTACGAGACTTTTGAACAAGGTATGAATCGGACTTGTCATGGACCAAGTTATTTCACATCCCTGTGTGTGCAATTGAGTTCATTTATGTGGTGTTGGTCAGGATACCGCCAGTGCCAGATAGGCTATCAACCAAACCTGTACTGAGGATCACCTGATTAGCTCCACTAACTCCTTTGTTGTGTTTAGTCAGATTAATCTGCGGTGCTATCGTAGGATACCATAAGCTAGCTCATCCACATGCAAACATTGATCTGCACACAAGTTAATGTGACAGATATATCATCATGCGGGAGGTTTACCACCAGTGACCGATAGGCTATCAACCAAACCGGTACTGAGGTTTGCCTCATGACCTATCGGAATGCTGAGAGTTCCAGGGATTCAAGTTCGACTCCCTTCTTTTCTTCAATTGTATTGGGATACTTGCTCTTTTGTAGTGATAAAAATCATTGTTTATTTTTGTATATTTTTGTGTGTTTTTTTTTTTTTTTTTGAGCAAGGGATTTTGAATAGTGAGTGGTGATAATCACTATTGTATGTGCTTTTTGATGTATGCACTATGGTTGTGATGTCAAATTTTGGAGTTTTGACGGTTTGCAAATGTTTATGATGTTTGCAACTTTTTGAGAACTTGGGATTCTTGGGGAATTGGGTAGGGAGGATGCTTGTCCTTTTGCCAACTCTCAGCATTCTTGGGGTCATTCGCACAGGGGGATGAGCAAGATAACCATTTCGCTTATGGTGACCTGGATTGCTTTGCAGGGTTCATCTTTCATTCACACAACTTGGGAATTTTGTTATATGTTTTAACTTGTGTTGGGATGCTACGTAACGAGGTGTGATCCAAGTAGAATTCTACCTTCGTAAAATCTGTCTGACTTGGTACAGTATGTGGCTAGAAAGCTAATGACGACTGAATGACGAAAACTCTCGATACATTAGAAAGTCAACTGACTATGATGTGGGAGAAAATCGATGCAATGGCGGTTATAGGCGATGAGCTATTGATAAAGTGGAAAAATGTAAAAATGATGGTTTTGCCAAGTAATGACAGTCTATGGTGCTTTGACCTTTATGACCACAAATATGCAATGTATGGGTTTGATGCTGAATGCAGCTATATATTTTTGTATTTTTGAGGGATTGATTTTTGTGAATATGAAGGTGAGATGCAAAAAGAGCTCTATGTTGTTATGATGATTTTGCGTATGCATGGGAATGAGATGCAAATTTTTGTTATTTTTGATGATTTTGTTGTTTTTTTTTTTTGGATTTGCTTATTTTTGACCAAGCGATTATGGGAATCCTTGGAGCTTTTTGGGTTGACCAAGTGATTATGGAAATCCTTGGAGCTTTTTGGGTTGACCAAGCGATTATGGGAATCCTTGGAGCTTTTTGGGTTGACCAAGCGATTATGAAATCCTTGGAGAGTTTTGGGTTGACCAAGCGATTGTGGGAATCCTTGGAGCTTTTGGGATGACCAAGATGCAAATCCTTGGAGCATTTTGGGTTGACCAAGCGATTACGGGAATCCTTGGAGATTTTTGGGGTTGACCAAGCGATTATGGAAATCCTTGGAGCTTTTGGGGTTGGGCTATGGCTCTTTTAAATATGGAAGGGCCGCAAATGACTGATGTTCAAGGGTTCTAGTTCCTTGATTCCATCAAGAGAGGCTAGCCGGTATGTTCCAGGTCCTATTTTACTATCAATGACATAAGGACCTAACCAGTTTGCCATGAACTTGTCCCTTAAATGGGGCGGCAAATTAGAGTTCTGTTGGTTCTCTTTCAAGACCAAGTCACCAACCTGAAAGTCCCGCAGGTGAACTTTCATGTTGTATGCTTTCTTAAGTCGCTCTTGATAGATACGTAAATGCTCGAGGGCATTAACGCGTCATTCATCAAGCAACGTAAGCTGGTCTAACCGGGCCTACCGTGCAGTGTCATCATCGATGAACTCGTGCATTGATATGCGCAGGGAAGGAATTTCCAACTCGAGAGGCATGACTGCCTCGGAGCCATACACCAGCAAAAATAGAGTTGCCCCAGTGGGTGTCCGAATGCTAGTGCGATAGGCCCACAGGGCAAGTGGGATCTGAATGTGCCAATCCTTATGGTTATCTATGACTATCTTTTTGAGGATGGCGACTAGCATTTTGTTTGACGCCTCTGCTTGCCCATTTGCCTACGGATAATAGGGTGTCAAAAAACTGTGCTGAATTTTGTACTTTGTGGTCAAAGCACGCACATATTTGTTCTTGAATGACGTCCCATTATCCGAGATTATCTTGGATGGAATACCAAAATGACATATGATGTTATGCAAAATGAACTCCACAATGCGGGGTCCAGTCGTAGAGGTTAGCGAAACCGCTTCCACCCACTTGGTGAAGTACTCTGTGGCCGTTATGATAAACGTGTGATGGTCGAATGATGCAGGGGAGATATTTTCGATGAGATCTAAGCCCCACTATGAAAATGGCCAAGCCGACTGGATCGGTTGCAAGGCCTGGGAAGGTACGTGTGTCAAATTGGCATGATGTTGACACTTCACGCACTTCCTGACATATGCGCAACAATCTCGCTCTAAAGATGGCCAATAATAGCCCATGCGAAGAATGCGCTTTGCGATGGCCATACCGTTGAAGTGGCCACCGCATGTACCATCGTGTGCTTGGGTGATTGCCCAAGCGGACTCCTGCTGGTCCAAGCAACGGAGGAGAATCCCTTCGTAGCTTCGACGGTACAAAATGTCTCCTAACAAGACATGCTTTGCCGCTTTCTATTTGAATGATCATTGTGCGGCATGTGTCAATCCAAGCGGGAGGTTACCTAACTTGAGGTAGTCCCTGATGGGTGTATACCAATCCTGCTGATCGGAAACCTCGATAGTCTGAACGGCCAATCCCTCTTGAAGTTTATCCCTAGCAAAAGCTGAGCGGGAAAGAACTTGCAAGAATAGCGTTGTATTGCTATTAATGGGAGTAGGGGAGAACAAGGACCCCCAGTTGGCATGATTCAAATGATCATGGATTCGAGAGAACCTATCCATGGATGGCTCAATCTGGATCAAGTGGATTCCTGGCATTAAATTAGAGCTTGCTCGCTCCATCACTGATTGCGATAATGTTTTGACTTGAATGGTTGTCATTTCACCAGAAATGTCTTGCGGGATTAAGGACCCCAAGGAGGCCATAGTGTCCGCAAAATGATTCGATGATCGAGGGAGTGCCTCGATGTCGTACCATTCAAGCTTTGCCAAGAATTTGTCCACTAGGGCTTTGTAGGCCTGCAGAACTGGGCATTTGCATTGGAATACCCCTTTGACTTGGTTGACGATTAACAACGAATCACCAAAGATGTTCAATCATTTAATGTTCATGGTGATTGTTGTCTGAAGACCTATGAGCAAGGCTTCATACTCTGCATTGTTGTTGGTGCATGGGAAATTTAATTTAAATGACAGGGGCATTGGAGCGCCCTGCGGTGTGAAGAATACTATTCCCATGCCACCACCTTGCTCACATTTAGAACCATCAAAAAATAGGGTTATGTCGGCCTGTGACTCAGGCTCGTCGGAATCTGGTGATTCCGAGACATGGAAGACCCCATCATCGGGTAGTTCTATGACCAGAGGCTGATCATCTTCGAGAGGAGCCTCTGCTAGTTGATCGGCTATGACCTGACCTTTTATGGATTTCTGTCCGATAAACTCTATGTCAAATTCCGTCAACAACATGATCCATTTCGCCGTGCGGCTACTATGATAAGTATGACTCATCATGTACCGCAATGGATTCTCCTTAGACACAACATACGTCTTGTTGCTCAGCATGTAATGGCATAGCTTTTTGGTAGCAAACACCACTGCCAAGCAGAGTTTTTCAACGTATGCATAGTTAAGTTCATAGCTGACCAGGGTGCGGCTAAGATAGTAAGTAGCCTATTCTCTATGAAGTTCATTCTTCTGGGCTAACATGGCTCCTAGTGCCACCTCAGTAGCTGAGATGTATAAGTAGAATGACACTCCTGGTCTAGGTGGTGCCAATACTGGCGGTGAAGCCAAGTATTGTTTAATGTCATCGAAGGCTGACTGGCACTCGTCATCCCAGTGAAATGCTACCCCCTTGTGCAACAATTTGTTCATTGGTCGGCACTTGTCAGATAGTTGCGCTATGAAGCGCTTGATCGACGTGACCTTTCCCTGCAGGCTTCTGAGCTGCTTGATGGTAGTTGGGGGAAGCATTTCAAGGATTGCCTTGACTTTGTTTGGGTCCACCTCGATGCCTCATTTTGAGACTATGAAACCCAAGAGTTTTCCAGATGTGATGCCAAAAATGCACTTCTTGGGATTCGATCTGACTCTATGCTCCATGAGGCGATCGAGGATCTTGCTTAAGTCACCGAGATGATCTGGGCGCAAAAGAGATTTGGCCAACAAATCATCCATGTAATCTTCCAAAGTCTTGTGCATGTAGTCATGGAAGATGTATGTCATGGCACGTTGGTAGGTGGCGCCAGCATTTTTAAGGCCAAAAGGCATGACCTTATAACAAAATGTTCCCCAAGGCATTGTGAACGCCATTTTTAGCTGGTCCTCGAGATTGATACAAATCTGATTGTATCCCGAGAAACCATCCATGAGGGAAAGCATTTCATGACCCATTGTAGCGTCTACCAATGCATCGATGCTCGGCAAGGGAAAATCATCCTTAGGACTCGCTTTGTTTAGATCTCAAAAATCAGTGCATATGCGAATCCTCCCATCGAGCTTCTTGACGGGCACCATGTTGGACAGCCATGGTGGATAATCCATGCAGATGACAAACTGTGCATCCAACAACTTTTGCAATTCATCTTTGACCATTAAGGCCACTGTTGGGTGCATCTTGCATAGTTTTTGCTTAACTGGCTTGACTGTCGGATCAAGCGTTAGATTATGCGTGACTAGCTACGGGTCTAGTCCCGGCATGTCTTTGTATGACCATGCAAAAACCTCCTTCTTCTCTTTGAGAAGGGCAATGTAGTCGGCTCGCTCTTCGGGGGATAGACTTACCCCTAGCTTGATAATCTATGGATTCATTGGGTCTGAGCCGATGTCTACGTCAGTCGTCTCCTCGACTGACATGTGGGATCCGTCCTCCAACTGATGTGGAGTTGGGATCAAGTGGATATCATTTGCTGAGTTAAGATCATCGTTAGGAACCTCGGGCTCCTCTTCAAGCATGGAAGATATCCTGAGTTGGCCTAGGGGTAAAATGAAGCATTTCACCGAAATGCCAATACTCGGATGGGGATGGAGGGGAATTGACGTGATCCCAGTCTATGGCATCTATGTCTAGAGACAATGACTATGTTGGATCGGCCGGATTGTGGATGGGGGTGGTTAAGTCAATGGAGATCATGTTGATGGAATGATTTTGGTCTCCATTACCATGGGTGTGGGTGCTCGGACATCCTGGATGCTCTCTATGCTCTGGATCTGGCTCTAGAGGGACGGGCACGAATGGATCGGCCCTATGTGCGGATAAGAAGATAGGGTCTGCCCTCGACACTGATGGCACTATAGGGTCTCTGGGTGGAAGGTATGCTTCGTATGCCCAGAGTAGCGGATCCAACACTTGGTCCCACCGCGCTGGGTCTATGTACCACTCATGCCCAAGCCTTATGTTTAATTGTTCGAACATGTCGTTAATCTCCAAGGGGTATGGTCACCGCATTTTCCGCATGTGATTAAGATATGCCATCTCAGTTTCATCTTCATAATCACTATCGAAGATCCAAAGGCCTTCGTTGGCTCTGACTGCTTGCGGCATTAAAGGCTCGCCTTGCTCAAGAAAATTGATCTGGCCCCATTGGGGTTGTTCCGCTCTCTACGGTGGGGCCTGATTTCCTTGGAGTGGCGCCTGCTCGATTGGAGCATCTAAAGGGAACATTGTTAAGAGGTTTTCTTGATAATCATCCATGGGGATCACCTGTGAGTGATTGCTATCTGATTCGAAGGGGTCCCATGGTGCTACCTCATATTCCGATTCATCCTCTGAGGACCCTTCTTGCCATTGTCTAGACTCTCCCTAAAAATGAGCTCTCGAGCTCTCTCCTCTCTCGAGCGAAGGGAAGGGATTGCTATGGCCAACAAGGTTGATTGCCGTTAATGGGAGATAATCCCTCAATGTATATGTGGTATTAGGGTTGGCATATGGATCTGATGCCAATCCCCCCTTGTTGCCTATCCCTAGGCCTTGCATGTTCTCTACCAAGATGTCCAAGGGCAGGGGGTGGTTGAACCCTACTCCTGACTTGTCATACGACATTTGGTATCTTGGTTGGCAAAGAACACGTATCCCCTGCTCATATCTGCCTAACCCATATCCGTGCCAATTGCATTGGCCAAGGTATCTCAGAGCAAAGTCTGGGTTAGACAAATAATTGACATTTTCAGCAAAAGGCTCTTCATCCTCGTCCTCTTGCGTGCATGGTGCAATGCCATGATCAAGGCCCCCATACACAAAATTTGTCTGGTTCGACGGGTAGCCTAGGGGAACAATAGTGCCAATGGGAAGGCGAGGTCTCCCCATGTCCTGCATGGACTCTAGTGCGGGTGTTGCTACAATATTCCGCACCAGATACTCCCCTAGGCCCGTATTGGCCATTTCAACGTTGATCGTTGGTGGTTGAGGGGGAGGGAATGGAAGTTCTCCTTGAGTCCACTCCATGTCGGGTGGACTAGGAGCCTCGACTTCCATTCGGCTAGGCATTTCCTCCATAGAGATAGTTGATACTGATGGCAGTGTCTCTTCCAAAGGTTTTGCCTCTTCCAGGGGTTTCTTCCCTTTGTCCTTCTATTTGGTCCCCATAGATGGTGTCGTTGGTGGAGGACCAGACGATGAAGATGAACCCGACTGGGGTTTTGAAGAACTTGCTAATGGGGATGCCTATGAAATCGGACCCTGTTTAGATGGATTTAACTGGAAATCCAAATGCGTCGATGGTAGGGTCGATTGCGGCATCAGCTGCACCGCATTACAATACTTGAAGGGTTCTAAGTCCGCCGGGACTACATGCACCTCCCCTTCAAATGTATACTTCAAACATTGGTGAGCTATCGAAGGGACACACTTCATGTCCCTGATCCATGGCCGGCCCAACAAGATGTTGTAGGCCATCTCACCCTCCAATATGTGGCACAATGTAGGTATGGTCTTTTGTCCCACTTGGATTGGCAGGACTATTGTGCCAACTGTCGAGCAGATTGCATCATTGAATGCTCGTAGAGTGTAGGTGGAAGCTGTGATGTGAGATGTGGGCAACTTCAGATGCTTTAGGGCCGCAGTTGTGATGATATTACTGGACGAGCCAGTGTCTATCAACACCCTCTTGTATGGGATCCCGTTGACCCACGCGATAACGTGCAGGGGTGGATCCGCCATGTCATCAGTCACTGATCTCAATTCGTCTTCTCGAAATGTGATGACCGGCTCAGTGCATCGCTTGACATGCCCCACGAAGTTGTTGAAAGAATTTGTCTCATGGGGCTGCAACTCGATGGCTTTCAAAATCTCCATTAGAGCTTCCCGATGGGGTGTAGATTGTTGTATAAGCTCGTATATGGAGAGCCTAGCCGATGTGGTCCTCAAACTCTGAGTGAGTTTGGTCCGAAGTGTGGCCACTGGTCTAGGTGGAGGAGGTTGTGCAAGGTGTTGTTGTGGTTGGGACGTTGTTGGCACCTCTCCTGCAGCTGCCGTAGGAGTATTCATGCTCGGATACCTCCTGTTTCGAGTCACTATACTTATCATCCCTACATACCCCTGCATGGGGCAGTTTTGTGTGACCTCGTTAACTTGTAGGGTCTTTGCCTACGGAGCATGAGCAGGCAAGGGGTCTTTGAAGACCTCCATTTGTTGATTGCTTGGTGCGACGGGATTATCCACCGCTAGTGTCTTGTTATCAATCGGGTCTTGCACCAAGCCCTTAAATTTCCAACAGGCATTTAGGTCATGTCCTTGCCACCTATGGAACCTGTAGTACAAGTCCTCTCTATACCCCTTAGGCTTGGGTGCATTGGGATCTATAGTCTGAATCTCTGGCAGGTTGATCAGGTTTGCCGCTAACAAGCGGTCAAACAAGGAGTCCCTGGACTCTGTGTAGGGTGTGTATTGTCGCCTAGGGCGACACTGCTGATTCTGCTCTTGCCTCTGATTTTCTCTGTCATAGTTGTTGGGAGGCACTGCTGATAATTAGCCTTTTGAGGCTGAGTTGCTTGCATAGGCTTAGGGACGTTGATTGCAACTTGGTTAACCGCAGCGGGTTTTTGTTGCGTGGTCCCGATTTTAGTGTTTTTAGTCCACTCTTTTTTCTTAGGTTTGGCTATCTCGCCATCCTGTATTTTGATCTCTTCAATAATCCTGGCTTGTGCCAGAGCTTCTTCTAAGGTGGCATATTGCTGCAGCTGCAATAGCACAGAGATCGATCTCAAACAACTTTTTGAGAACATCTGAGTGAGGTCGGACATAGGAGGGAGGTAGGGCAGCTTTGAAAGCAAAGTCCTCCACCGATTCCCATAGGCCGCCATGGTCTCTTCCTCATACTGCTTGAGGCTGGCTAAGTCACTTAGTGATGCCTTCTTCTTGGTATTGAAGGCGAAGCATTCGAGGAACGCATCCACTAACTGATCTAAGTTTTTGATGTTGTGCTTTGGTAATTGGGTAAACCAGTCCGAGGCAGGGCCTGCGAATGTGGTTATGAATGTTCTTAATAACAAAGCATCATTGTCCTGAATGCCAAAGCATTGGCTCAAGAATCTCGTCACATGCTCTTGGGCATCTTCCTCACCTCTAAAGGTTGCCAACTGAGGCAGCTTAAAGTGTTCAGGGTAAGGAGGTGCTGGCACTGACGGATGCACAGGATGACTACGAAGCTGGCATAAAGTGGGCTTTTGGGGCCCAAAAGTTTTGGTTTCCATAGACTCCAGACGCTCTAGCAGCGCTTTATATGCATCTGAGGATTTAATTTCCTCCTCTTTGGTTTGCTCCCATTGTGGGTTGTGGGAGACTTGAGGCCTCTGAAGGGGTGGCCGGATGGCAACTCCTCTGCCTAGGTAGGGCATTTCGGCCCACTCATCTTCTTGCTCATACTCCTCGTAAGCTTCCTGAGGAGTCTCTGGGCGAGACCTATGACCCAGGGTGGGTCCCCGTGGAGGGTACCCATCGTTGTTTCGGGGAGTGGCCTCCCGTTCAGGTCTAGGAGGTCTCGGAGGCAGCGCTTGGTAAGGTCGTGGGGACCTATCTCGCACCAAGGGATTGCGCCTCTCATATGGTTCTACTCTTTGGGTGCGTAGGGTTGGAACCCTCTCAGGCACCGGGTTATGTAGCAGCTCATCTGTTTGGTGCCTAATGCACTCTTTGCTAAGGTGATATAAATGCTCTAGCTATTGTTGGTCTTGCTCAAGCCGCATGATCTGCGCTTGGTGGGTGGCATGTCTGGCGACTTCCAGGTCGATTTGTTCTACCATCTTGAGCCTAGGAGGCCTAGATGCCTCTCCTATGCACTTACCTCGGTCGTGATGATCCGAGATCTCAATAGGTCGCTTCCCTCTATCAAGGTTGGCGGCATTTACCCGAGGCTCTGGCCTCAGTGGGTGATCATGGTATCTAGCTGGTGCGGAGGTGCATGGCCCCCGCACTGTATATTGCTCTTGAGGAATGTAATCATCTTCCTCATGCTCCCTTTCATATGTGTGAAAGGGGTGGGCAGAGTTAGCTCACCCGGTTTGAAGAGCCTTGCACTCTAGATTTTGTCTATTGGTTCTAATAGTGATGGGGGGAAAAGGAGGGATGCCATAATCATGTGGCCTCTCCTCATGGACACTATGCCGCTCTAGCGCTTCATTGCACGGTGGCCACTCATATCGAGCTTCTAAGGGAGCCTTCTTATCTATGTTGAGTGCCACGTGTAAGGAATCCTCCTAAAAGGGGCTATGATGAATGGGCATGTCCCTCAAAGGGGTGCCTCTATAGTCCCATTCTAAAATGGGATGATGCGGACTCTCTCGTGGGTCAGGCCGCCAAGTCCGGGGTGGGACGAATTCACCTGCAACAAAACACCAAAAAGGTACTGTCCCAAATTTCCTACCTAGGAAGCTCCAAAAGATCTGCAAATTTGGTGTTAGCTAATTGGGGGCATTTTGGGAAGATCCAGATGGTTGGATTTTCCCAATTTGACCTCCGTCAATAGGAATCTGATGATGCTACTTGCAAGTTAGTAAAAGCGAACGAATATAGAAACATGATCAAAATTGTTCAAAATGAAACAAGATTTAAATGACAACCTATCTAAGCATCATAGAATTGAATGCAAAAAACAAATATGACATAAATCAAAATCTGCTACAGATTCCCAATCACTCCTAAAAGGGACGATTAGGCTTGCAACAGTGCAGGGGCGCCCGGGCGGGCCGCCCATCATTTGGGGCCTGATTTCAACACCAATCCACTTGGGATAGGTCCAAAATATCTTACAAGGGGTTTTCGGCAAATTGGGTGGTATATTGTGGTCAAATGTTAGGTTTTGGGCTCAAAATTAGTCCTTCTAATAGTCACCCTATGACCTCCTCTCAAAAAGAGATCAAGGATGTTAAGGGCACAAATCGCACAAGGATGTATGAGGAAATAAAACGGCAGCACTTCATTGCTAAAAATTTCTCTTACTCTCCATATGTTTGGGGTGAGAAAACCCACCAATTTATAGACCTGGACGTCTCTTGGGATGAGCATGCAGGGGCACCACTTGATAGCCATGCCCTTCCAGGGGAGGTAAGATTCCTCCCTGATTAGGGGTTTCATGATTGCCCCTATCACAACCTCTACCGCTTGAAAACGCTCACCCATGCTCCCATGAAATGAAGGAGGCATTAAGTGGCGGATCTGAGGTGCCATTTTTCAAGATTTGACTTTTTTCTAGTCAAACCTACAATTCGTCCCACCCTGGAGCAAATTATGAATTTGTCCCTGGGCGGAGCGAATCCCAATTTGAATTCGTCCCTAGGTGGAACAGATATTGAGCAAAGTGCCTGAAGGTGCCAAAATGATTTTTGACCTTCCAAAACTGCTATGAGAGTGGTTACAACCACGGTTTAAACTCTAGGGGCTTCCCTAGGGGCTGTGTGTGCCAATGTGATTAGTGTTTGCAGTCACATAATCGGATTGGTGCTATTTTGGTGTCTATAAAGTCTAACCAAATGAACATGGAAGGAGATTTTTGCATATCCATGGAATGGATGGCTTCCTGAGCAAGAACTATCTCATCTACTATTTGACATCCTTCCACATAACCCCCTTGCTCTGGGGAAATATTCTTATGCAAAAGAGGATTCAACATTTCTGCCATGATTTTAGTAATGATTTTGAGAAGAACATTACATAAAGCAATAGGTCTAAAAGCTGAGATATGATCAACCTTTTGAGATTTTGGAACAAGAGTAATATAAGTTTTATTGATAACCTTCAAAATTTCTTTGGCTATCCTTTATTCTTCCACCATCTCTAATAAATTAACATGAAGGATATCCTAGAACTCTTGGTAGAACTCAATGGGAAAACCATCAGGACCTGGGGTTTTCCCTTTTTGCATTTTAAAAACTACTTGTTGAAGCTCATTGATAGTAATAGGAGAAGTCAAAATAGAGTTCTCCTCAGAAGTGATAAGAGAAGGGATTTCTTGAAAAACATTTTGTTGTGAAGCTGAGTCAAGAGGAGAAGCAGCAAAAATATTGGAAAAGTAATCAACAACAATAGAGTTCATGCCATCCCAAGTATAAACAACATCTCCAGAATCTGATTTTACGAAAGAAATAAAGTTGTGAGATCTTCGAGCTAGAAGATATTTGTGGAAGAACTTTGTGTTTCGATCTCCTTCTTTAAGCCATTGAATTATAGATTTTTGCTTCCATAAGGTTTCTTCTCTTTTTTCCCATTCATCTAATTGAGTTGTGAGTTTAATTTCATCTACACTTCTCTTCTCTGTGAGGCCATCTAAACAGATTTTCTTATTCAAATTTTCAAGATGAGCAATAAATTCATGTTTTTTTTTATGAACATCCCCAAACTCTTTCTAGTTCCAAGTCTTGATTTTGGATTTAATGTATTGCAGTCTTTTGGCAAAATAGAACATCTTAGTCCCATGCCTAGGTTTACCTTCATTCCACCATTTTTGCACATGAGGTCTGAAGGAAATGTCTCTAACCCACATTAATTGAAAATGAAAAGGAAAGAAACTCACATTGGTTTTCCACATTTCCACCATGACTGGCCAATGATACAAACCAACATTATTAAGAGTCCTCACTTTAGGAATGTGACCATGGATTAAGAAATTTTCAAAGAAAAAAAACCTATCCAATCTCTCCATTATACAAGCTAAGCCTTGCCTTATGTTAGACCAAGTCATAAGGCTATTATCTGGTTGGATATCCACAAGATTGAGGTTTGCAATATATTCACTCATGAGGTCAGTGCTTTTGTCCAAATTTCTATTTCCCCCCTTTTCTCATCCAGAGAGAGGATGGTATTGAAATATCCTCCGATAAAGATCCAAGATTTAGGAAAATGAGAGATAATATGAGTAATATCCTTCCACTGTCTTCTTTTTTCCTCCAAATAATTCGGAGCATAAATAATAATGCAGAGAATAATCTGGTTGGAATGTTTACTTTGAATAGATATAGCCAAAAAATCCCAATTGCCAACCATATGGTGAATAACTACCTATTTTGGGTCCCAAAGACAAGCAATGCCACCTGAAGTTCCTTGGGAATTGAGGGAAACCACTTTTATAGCTAGCCAATTTTACTGGCAATTGAGTCCATATCCTCCATTGACATCTTTGTTTCTTGAAGGAAAACAAGATGTGGATGATTTATCTGAATCATTCTTCTAATTTTATTTTGTTTTTAAAGACTCCCTTTTAGTCCTCTAATATTCCAAGTGATGATCTTCATTAATACCAGGGCTAAAAAATTTGGGAAGGGCATTAATATTACCTTCCTCTACAAGCTTTTCACCTTCTTTTACCATATGATATTGATTGGTCTTGCGACCTTTTTTATTAGAATCCATCTTCAATTTTTTTTCCTTGTTTCGTGACTTATTCCAATTGAATATGAGATAGCCTCTAACCTTGAATAATTCTCATTCACAGCCAAAATTTTACTAGATGGTTCAATGGAGTCTATATTGGGACCTGCATTATTTGATGTTTTGACATTTGAAAGATTGTTTTTCTTGTGTAAATTTTCTTCTTTTTTTCTTATTGAAAACCTTTGATTTGTTGGTTTGTCTCTGAGTTCTTCCCTTCATATTTAAATTATGTTTCTAATATTTCAGTTTCCATTATTTCCTCTTCCTCACTTGGGACATCATTTGTGGAAAGGATTTCAAACATATTAGCAGATGACTTTGATTGATCCTTCATTACTAGTTTTTTCTGAGTGTTCTTCTTAGATATTTGGAGACTTTTTGAGTTTATATCTTATTTATTTTGATCAGGAATTTTATTTTGGAAAGCATTGGCCAAATGACCATATTCATGGTAAATTCTACAACAAAAAGGAATGTTCTCATAGTCCACTACTTGCTCCCAAGTGCCTTCCCCAAATTGTAATGTGATATTTTTAGGTAGGGATTTGTCAAAATCCATTAAAACACAAATTCGAGCATAAATAATATGTTCAATTTTTTTAGTACAATCAACATTCATCATAAAAGTTCCTAAAGAGTTTCCAATTGAAGAAAAAATAGTAGGATTCCAAAATTCAATAGGGAGGCCAAAGAGTCTAACCCACACAGGAGCTATAGAAGGCATCTCTTCTTCGACTTTAAATTTAGTATGCCAGGGCTTCATGAAAAGCCTTGGCCTTCTATAAAACCAAGGACCCCCTTAAAAAGTTTTCTCTCTATCTTCATTATTAGCAAATAAAACAAGAAAATAACCATTTGGATAAATAGAGATTTGTAACTCACCTTTAGTTTTCCAGCTTTTTGTAGCCCAAAATTTGAAAGCAGATAGACTCAGATGAAAACCCACGAACCGACAAATTAGTCCTCTTTTTTCTAAATCTTCAATGCCAGTCTGAATGTTACCCATATCAAGCTTAACAATAGGAGTTCCATCAACTGCTTTAAGACATCCTAACTTTGTTTTCCTGGGATCAATCTTAGGCATTCTTAGAGGTTTATGGGAAGCCCTAAGATTGATATTAGCATTGGGTTGAGGTTGTCCACCATGAAGGGCATCCCTAAAATTCATTTTTGGGACTGAGTCTTCGAAATTCTTACCCTTGACAGGGGTTTTCATAGTAGAATTATTTTGTGGGTGCACATTAGCACCAGATTCATTTGAGATATGAGACATTTTTTTATCAACTGCTTGAAACTTGTTTCGTGATCTCTTTAATCCTTACCCTAGATTTCGTGGAAAGGTATGGTTTTCACTTTTCTTTTGTGCAGCAAATTGGAAGTCGTTGTCACTCAAGTTCATAGTATGATCTGTTGAAAGATAAATTTTTAACCCATCTTGGATCCCTTGCAACATTTCTTGCTAAAATATTGAGCATAAACCACAAAAATATTGGCCTCTAGGGCCCGAAGGCCCTAAAAACCAACCTCTGGAGCTGCTTGCACTCAATCCAAATGAAACCCTCACATAGCCACTTGCCAAATATCTCGTTCACACATAGGGATGTGCTAGGATATGTGTTGCTCCAAATGATATGAAAATTGGTGGAGATGTTCTAGGTTTTTTCAGGCATCTATCCTCAAAATTTCAGCTCAATCCGAGTCCGGATGAGTGAGATATGGCCGAAACAAGTTCGACAGTTTGGGCAGTCCTGCAAAAAATGTCTAATCTCCTTCCTCTAATTTGTATTGTTCCCTTCTAAGATTATTATATAAATATTTGTTCCTTGTTATTTAAAATATTAAGCTTTTTTGAAAATCATGTTCAACAATTTTTTTAATGGATCTACACATACTCTACTTTTGAGTTTGAGGAGACCCCATAAGTTTATTTACTAATAGCATAGTTAGATCCTTAGATTATTCAATAGCAACCACAACAAGAACAAAGTATGGAGGGAGTATTTAAAATAATAATAATTCTACAATATTTTAAACTATTGAATTCTCTTCATAAGGTGTAATTTGAGTTACTAAGCCTATCACTCAAGCTAAAAAATTGCATAGATGTATAATATTTCATGAAAAATTTTCAAAATCTCTTTTAAGCATTTGAATTTTGATGAATTTTACCTTTTTTGTTCTTTGATATGCATTCTATGGTAGATCCCATATCTATTTTGATTTTTTTACACAATAATTACTTAAAAATTTGACTTTTTTACTACTTGTTGAAAAAAAGGGCTTTTGAGTGCTTCTTTCTATTGTCCTTTAGCTACTATCATTGTGCTTGAGTCCAAGTGGTAAGAACTTATGCATATGTAGGTTGTGTATAACCATTCTCAACCAAATCCTACAAATATTCAAAAGTAAATGATATCTTCATCTTAATGTTCCAAAAATCATAATTATTCCAATTAAATAGAGGAATCTAAGGCCAAGAGATATTTAAATTGCTAAAACTATAGTGATATTGTAAAAATGTTTTATAATTTTAACCGGATACCAAAGTTAGAAAAATTTATATTCTTATCTCTTTTTATAATGCCCAAGCACTCTTAGTCAGTCTTTAGCCAAATTAATAACTATTTTAAAATCTTACCAAAAGTAGATGGATCAATTCTTAAATGAAATCATATTCCTTTTTAAAATGACCATAGAAATATATTTTTGATACTAGAATAAATTAATTATGATACCAGGAAAAATAATGTGCTACTAGATTCTTCTTTCTTCACAATTATGGATCTAGACTTCTATAGAGCATGACCTCCCACAAAATGGATGTACCCAAGTTTAGATAAAACAATATTTACTTACAAACATCACAATTCTCTCTCCTCATAGACAAACTTTTCTCTGATACAAAATGTTGATTTTTAGAAAAAATGTATAATAAATCTTAACAAAATAGAGAAGGAAACAATTTCTATAGAAAACACATTTTTTATTCATTTATTAAAATTGCCAATATGATACAAGAACAATATTATTTATAGGCTTAACATAAAAAAACAATAAGCTTCTATAACAAAGTGTAGCGTTGAAGAACTTAAAATTACCAATATGATACAAGAACAATGTGAATGAAGTAGGTCCTAAATGGAATCAAATATTTAGTTGATAGAAATTAAAACCAAAAATTGTATTGCATTGCTCTCAACCTTTGATTTATACTTACACATAAATACATACAATGATATGTATCTTGGTTATCTCAAGAGACTCTTGGTGTTTCACCTTACTCTCTAATTGCTTAGCTTCTATCAATCTCTTTTGATATGTAATGCAAATGAGATAATAGTAATGTAATAATTATCTAACACAAAATAATATAATAAGTATCTAACACAAAATAATGTAATAAGTATCTAACATCCCCCCTTATTACATTATGTAGTATAGCAAATATTTGAAGTTTTTGATCACAACTAAAAATGCACCTTTACAAAATATTACTACCTCGTTTTAATTTTGAGGGTAGTAAAAATAAACTTAGATGGCTCTAGTTTGGAATTTGATCTGAATCTAGTTGTAGATTTGGCTTTGGATAAGGTTTTTTATGTCACAACAAACATTTTCCATTATGAGATTGACCATTAATATTTTATTTATTTCCTCTTACGTTTTGCATTTCCCCTCAATGATGTCAAGAATGATAAATGTCATGTACACTCTTGTTACAACATCAATAGAAAATGTAACACCCTTTTCAAATCAATCTTCACAAACATTAGCTTCTTTGAGAATTAATTTTAAGTAGCACACAAGTGTAAAAAATTCTCAACCTTCATAATCTTCTTGGAGTTTATGTGTTACATACTTTTGATCTTTAGCTTTCTTCTCTCCAACTTCTCCAGCTTCTTGAAATTCAAGATCATTATCTAATGTCATACACTTTTGATCATTAGCTTACCTCTTGGCTTGTTTCCTCTTTACCTTTCCAATTTAGTCAAGTGATGTAAAAATTTGTTCTTATTATATTTGAAATTTGTATTCTTCAACACAATAATAAGGGTTCTTTATGTCCTCCAAATGGTCCTCTTTCAATATACCATCAATTTGATATACCAAATATTTCCAAATACCCTAACCTTATATATACTTATTGCTATATGAAATAAGCTAATCCTCTTGATATTCATGACTGTATAAGAGAGACCTTAATATACATGAAATAGAACAATATGTGGGACCAAGGTAGTACAAAAAGGAATTTCCTCTATAAATAACACCTACTTAAACGGAAATCCTTGTACTTGGGCGTAACTTCCCTATATACTTAGAATTTCTCAATTTCAAGATTTATAGATAATGATAGTAATGAATAGGGTTGTAAATGGAGTGAAGAATTAAAAATGACTAAGTATAGAGGTTGATAAATTGTTTGCACTTGATTGGAACTTGGGGAGGTCCAAACATTTTGGTACATGCGAGAAATAAAAAGAAAAATGGTTGAATTTTGGGAACTATCGAAGTATTTAAACTTTACTAGAGCCTAATAAGGTACCAAATACCTGGCCTACTATGAGAGAGCCTAATTGTAATATTTGGTGCCATTAAAATATTTTCACTCAGTTGTGACCCACCCAATTGCACACTTTGTTCCCAAAGACCAAAATTCAAGAAGAGTGAATTAGAAGAAAATATTTTAGGTCTAGTGGTTGTTGGATGATTTGTACCTGATCGGATCTTAGGATATTACCACATATTTGGATTGCTATTAAAATTTAAATTTTGGAAGCCTAGAATATTTTTGTTCGATCGACGCTCGAAGGGGTACCAAACCTCTAGCCTGATGTTCAGAGTATCGGATCACAAGAAAAACAAGTGCTTATTTAGCTAGAGTCTTTGTACTCGGTTGAGATCTACCAAGGTCCTAGATACAAAACATTATGACTTAGCAACATGTGAGTTTGGTAACCAGCTCAATCAAATCCAATTCTAGACCACTTGCATGGGGATTATCATCATCTTAGAACACATGTTGGATAAGACCATTTATTAGAAGAATACTAGTATATGGTTATGCTCATGGCCATCATGTAGGTTACAAGGTGGCTCAACTAAAAGTATTTAGTAAAAATTAATGAATCATATGCAAGCAACAAACTTAGCACTACTCAATATGACATAGATTTTGGCCAGGTTAGTAAGTTATAATTAGGCAGTTGGAGAGGCCATACTTTTGAATATTCCAATTGATTGGCACTCCCTCTAATATAACAACAATTCATATCTAAGATAATAATATTTTGATTATATAAATCCTATATATATACTATGAGGTAAAATAAGAAGGAGTTGGCTCTTAGGCATTTACAATTCATCTGTAAAGATGGATAATTTACATCTTAATACAAAATGACTGTTGTTTGGTCTCTAGTTCAATTCATTATAAAACATGTATGTATGGATGACAACTTATTTCTAATTTTAGCTTGTTGAATTTTCATGGTGTTTACTTTGAATTTTGAATTTATGCTAGGTTCATTCACTTGTTCTAAAATTTATGGTCTGATAAGCTACATTACATTAAATTTTGAATGTTCAGTAATTGATAGTAAAACTAATTAGTTTGTTAAGCAGTTGGTTGTTTAATTATATGGTTTTTCATTTTGTATGTGTCTTGATGTTACTTAATCTACACCACTATATGTTTAGCTTTAGCTCTTTTTTAACCTTTCAACATCCTTTTCTCTCGACATTTAGGAATAGTTAGCTGGGACTTCAAGGAACCAGCCTCCTTCAGAGATTGACCACTATAGTTTTCATATCTCCTCGACCATTCAATATTGGTGAAGGTTTGTGGTCACACAAACCTTTCCGTTAGATAATTCTCTAACCAACACAAATATGTTTATTGAAAATGAATAATTACATCCAATGGAGGGCCAAATGAAGCAAAATAGTTGGGTAGATCAATTAAATGCACTTTATCCAAATCATCAAATGTTTGAACTAATTTTTTGCTTCCCAAATGTGAAGGTATAGGCTATGGGATATGAAATTTGTTATAATTGATGGAATCCTATACCAAAAAAACTTTTATGGTGTACTCCTAATGTTGTATACATCCAAATAAAGCAAAGTAAATCTTGGATGAATTTCATGTTGACTTCTTAGGTGAAAACTATTTTAGTCAAACTATAATAGTTAAAATCTTGAGGGCTAGACATTATTGGTTGACTCTATTCACTAATGATTTTAAAGCTACCAATTCTTGTGATAAATATCAAAGGTTTCTTAGGAAGAGAAAATAACCTAGCAATGTCCCTCTATCCAATTATTGTAGAAGAGCCCTTCCAACAATGAAGGTTAGATTTTATTGGACTAGTTAATTCAAACTCTTTTTTCAAACATATATTCATCTGGATAGCAAATAATTATTTTACTAGGTGTTGTAAGGTAGATGCAATTAAGCATGTAGATCAAGATACTATCATTAGATTTCTAGAAATACTGATTACTAGGTTTGGAATTCCATATACAATAGTCTTTGATAATGGTGGAGATTTCATAGGGGCTAAGACCATGGATTTTCCTAAAAATATGGTATATATTAGAAGGCTTCCCATAACTATTACTTGTAAGGTAATGGTTTGGTAGAATTCACAAATAAGAACTTTATGAAGACAATAAAAAGAAATATTGATGACAACTTAGGCATTTGATGTTGAATCAAGTATTTCTCTATTTTCATTCTAAATTCCCTGTTTTATTTGGTCAGCATCGTATGGGTCCAACCATCCTCCATTGTGTTTTTTTTTTAGCCTTGGCCTAACCCTTTTTGTAATTCCCAGTTAAAATTCTTGTGGTCCACATGCTTACACCACTTCCTCTAGAATATTTGGTTGGAATATAATAATAGGGTTTTCAAAGGAATTGCCAAAGACTCTCAATCTATCCTCTTTTGCATCACTACCTTTACCTCTAAGAATACGCACTTGGTTTCATCGAATGGGACCCTAAAACATGGTCTAAAATCTTACCTATTTGCTAGTTTCAATCTAACAAAATGAGTTGCAGGTCCTCCTCATCTAATTGTTGATAGATCAGATATTACCTAGACATCTAATCCTGTAGGGTGGTTAAAGCTCAACTTCGATGTAGTGGCTAAAGAAAATCCTAGAAGGGCTAGGAGCAAAGGCATAATCAAGGATGATAGGGTAAAATCATTGTAGCCTATGTAGAGAATATCAAAGTTCAATCCAACAACTTGGCTAAAGTGAGATCACTGTATCAAGGCCTACTAGTCTTAGAAGATCTTGGTTTTAACAACTTAATCATTGAAGAAGATTCCCTACTTATCATAAAATGTCTCAAAGCATCTCAATCCTCTTCATGGAGCCTTCCCAACATCATTTTTGAGTGTAGGCGACTTGATAGTAAGTACTCTAATGTTATTATCCAATATGTGTTAAGAGAAGGAAACAAAGCTATTGACTCACTTGCTAATAGAGGCATCAAGGAAGAGACCCTTCAGGTTTAGCATGCTAATTTTCTTTTGGACCTCAGGTCTACCAATCAATATGATGACATTTATTTACTTTAAAATTCCTTTTCATTTGGCTCATCGATTTTTCACTCACAACATGTTCCTTGGTGTCAATTTGTGCAATGTGAGTGTTAGCCTCTCCATGGCTGAGTAGTTGTTGGTATTTATGATGTTTTTGGTTGTGTTTAAGATTATACTGTATTAATATTGGGTTTTTTTCCACTCTTTTATTGGTTAGAGTTGATATTTTTGCAGATTCCTTTTTGATTTTCCTTGGGTCAATCTTGGTGATTTACCCTGTTTTGCTTTTTTCTACTTTTTAAAAGGTTTAGGGACCCTTTAAAAACTCTTTCCCATCAATAAAAAAAAAACATTATGGGTAGATAGTATTGTAGTTTAAAAATATTTGAAAACCACCCCTTATGCTTTAGTCCATGAGAAGGGAGTTGTGTTGTCAATACATCTAGAATTTCTAGCCTTAAAGTTCATAGATCATATAGAGATATAGGCCAATTGAAAGAAGGATGGAAAAATTATTATTGTTAGAGGAAAAGGGGAAGAATTGTACTATAACTTTTGCCAACACCAACTGGTGGTAAAAATATGGTTCATAGGAGAATATCTCCAAAGTTGTTTGAATATGATGGTTTAGTGTTGGAATAGGATGTAAAGTAAGCTAAACTAGAAAAACATGACAAGTTAGATTTATTGTGGTCTGGACCGGATCTAATCTTGAGAAGAAAAGCATTAAATGCATACACTATTCAATACATGGATGGTCATATTTTACCAATTCCAATGAACAAACAATATTTAAAACATTATGCTTAGAATCACATGCCTCTAAGTTATACACATGTAAATAGTGCTATGTGTAAATATAGAAGTAGCAGATGTAGTAGTTTCGAGCAACAAAAGATGATTGGATAAATAATATGCCTAGTAGGCACCAAATTCTAAAATTCAAGTCATTTTATAGGTTAAAAGTATGACAATATTGGAAATGTTAGGCACCTCAAATGCCCACATAAATTATCAATTTCAAGGGAAGATTTCACAATAAAAAATGAACACATGCAATCTTCAGCATTAATATAGCAACAACTTGATCCCATGATGGGTTCTTACAATAAAAATAAGGCTATGAATACAAATTACACAAAAGAGGAGTTAGTTGTTGAAGAAGAAAAGTATCAAAGAGTTGTAGAATCATTGTGTGTGAGAGCCAAAAGTGCTATATTTTTACCTACACCTATGATCTTAGCTTGAACTTCCTGGTTTAGTAGATATGGTATGATAAAAAAATAGGGTAAAATATGTAGGAGAATACCAAAGAGCTCTAATATCGGCTAAGTGATGTTCATGACTCTATTATCACAATCAAGACAAAATTTTAAATCTTTAGAGAAGGACCAAAAGCAAAAGGAAGAGAATACTCAGTTAAAATACTAGAAGCAACTCTATGGAATTTACTCTTATCGCCATATATACCCAATTTTTTTCACCTTTGTCTAGAGTTGGTCAAAGCAATTGTAAGTAACTACGATCCCAAAGCATCAACAATATGGACTGTAGAAGGGCGAAGATTGTTCACTATCATGGTTGATGGCATCATGAATGCTTTTGTAGCAAGACCATACCTAGGTATAGAACCTAAGACAATTGATATTTTTTAGAAAATTAATCATTTCAAGAGAGATAATATAAGAAGTTGGTTAAGTAAGCACATAGGAGAAATTGTGAAGGACTTTCCATAATAAATAATAAAACTTGGGTCATTTAGTGAATTTTTTCAAGAGGTCCTATCTATGATAGTTGTAATTCTAGGGTTACATACTAATATGTATGTATGTGACCATTATATATTTCTAGCGGACGTGGTTTCCAATGTATAAAATTATTATAGTACTAGTAAAGGTGACTTCGTATTATTTTATTGGGCTCAATTTTTGAGTTCCCAAATTCATAGTTAATTAACCACCATGAAGCTCAAATAAAATGAAACTTTTCATTATCCACCATACCAACAAGTCTAAACAAAAGAAAATAATGGAAAAGTCATTCCTATACTTGATTGGACCCTCGTCCTAAGATAAACAACTTCATATCTTGAATTTAATCAACTCTTCCTTGGTCCTATATTGGCATGCATCTATGGCGAAATTCCTTGACTAAGGCTTGAGGTTGTACATAATCTAGGTGGTAAATTTCATGAATTAGGGGACTAGTATTTCTTGCAATGCAATATTATCATTAGAGTCTATGATTTCCTCAAAAAACTCAATTTTCTTCCTTACTATGCCATTGATTAGGAGTTTTCCATAGAATTATGCTAGTACATTGATGAATTTGATGATTATTTTGGAGTTGGGACTAAGAAAGCTTTCACTTACCACTTTTCTTTAAATTTTGAAGATATAAGTATGACAACCAAAGGTCAGTAAAAAATTTTGGATGAGAAACTTAGTATCTTCTAATTATCGATAGTGCCACACATATGGAACTATGATCCCAAAGGAAAATTCTAGGTTAGAGTAGCAAATTTGAATATTAAACCTCCAGCATTTGAAAATCTTCCTCGATTGAAAATTGAATAGTTTAGGAATAAAGTAGAGGATTAATATCTTTATCTTAATATGAATGAAATGAAAAGACTACTTCCATGGAGAAAATGTTATCCCTATAAGCATACTTATGATCTAGTGAGAAATAAAGACCAATGGATAAGTTGGAGGAAAATATTATGGAATATTTGGGATGGACTAAAGATTTTTTGGAATAGTGGATTTGACTGTGATAATAGGATAAATAAAATAAGGTATTTCTGAGTATTATAGATAAATATTTTGAAGTAGAATTTGATGAAAAAAATAAATTTTGGATGGAGGAGTAAAAATAAGAAAGATATCTTGACTTTATTAATGAGGGAGATAAGGAAGAGGATGCATTTTTTATGTAGAGGTGGAAGAAACCATTCAACAAAATCCCATTAGAAATGAGCACTTGATTTCTTACGTAGATTCAAAATAAGAGTTAAGATCAGAAGAAATAATTGTATACAAGAGGCATAATAGGAATGCTAAAAATAAAAGTGAGCATAAGCATGCTCTATTAATAGAAAAACTATAGAAAACAAGTCAGAAAGAGCAAGAAAAATAAGTTACTAGAGCTTATATAATTCAAGCAATAGAGCTTGTAGAAGAAGAAGCTGCTACAACAATTATTGGTAAGGATAAGTGTCGATATGGTATACGCTAACATATTCAATATAAAATATCTAGTGATAACGCAAAGAGAAAATATTCTCCAAGTACTTAGCAGAGGGAAACCTCAAAGAAATCTAGAAGATAATAGCTAGTGATGAAATCTCAATGGATTTAGGCAATAATTTACAAATTGGAAGTAACAATTGAGAATTAGATGGAAAAAGTGAGAGAATCAATTATGGCTTCTATCCCTACTTTTATATCTAAAATTCATCAACCACCCTCCACTACAAGAGATGTTTCTCTTGATAAAAACCCACCATAAGGTATAGGTTTTACTTCTTTTGCACATGAAGGATAGCAAACCTATAAGAGACCACATTATCACACCCCTATAAATAGTAGCATTTTATTCTTGAGACCCCATAAATAGATTTTTCTCATTTTCAACATGTCAGTATTGCTTCTCCTTCCCATAGACATCAAATCCTAAAATTTTGCTCCATAATACAACAAATTGAAGTAAACATTAAAAAATGGGTATAGGATCAAGTACCTTAGAAGGATATGACAAAAGTAAACATTAGGATGTATGATGCTATAGATCCAATTATTGGGGAGTGGGTCAAAGTAGGTGCAGTCACAAATGTTAGCAAGTTGGCTTCAAAAATAACAATGGTAGATTATCATATTAAGATGCAAAGATATGATACCTTAAAATTCCCTAGGGAGGATAGAGTTAGAGCTATTCATACTATAGCAAACATTTTAAAACTTCAAAACAATCAGATGAAGGTCGAATATAAAGCTATAAAAAATAAAATTAAAAATTGAAAACATAATTTAAAAAGAGAAGTACAAAAAACACTCTAAAAAATGTGGTCTAAGACCTAAAGCTCATACTAGACAAATCCTCAAATTAAGAGCAACTACAATAGAGAGATAAAAATAATTGATGTTTAAAAGTGTAGTTAAAATAGGGTGATATAAAGTTCTAGATATAGGAAAAGAGACTGTAAGAGCTAAGGTCAAGACTCCAAAATCAAGAAGAAAGCCTAACAATGGTGCAATTGGAGCTCAAGAAAGAAAAGAAGAAGCCGTAAAATCACAACCTTTCTTGAGATATGCTCAAATAGATTTGGGGTTAGTATTGGATTAATATAAAGGATATAGTTATAAAATATTTTCTATTAGTAGAAATGATAGCATATATTTTGAAGTTAATACAAGAGGTAAAAAATAATTCAACAAAGGAATAGAGGACTTGATGGATAAAGTGGAGTAGGTAGAGGTAATAGTCCATATTATAAGAAATGGAGGAGAATATTCATACTTGGAAACATGCTCTAAAAGATATTTGAGTGAAGGACAAGATAAATATGCTAGCACAATAATTGAGACCTCAAAGATATGGATTGTTTAAAAATATACAATTGTAAAAGTAACCTTTTTATATCTTCTTTACTCTATTCACTAATGAGATGGCACCAATAATATGGGTAGAAATAATTCACCCATATCTACAAATAATTATTTTATAGAGAAATTTTACTATTAAATTATTATGTCTCAAGCCAAGAAGATAAAAGTATAATCAAATGTATTAAATGGTAGCTAGATTGAGAGAGAAGAGGTTAAATAACAAAAACTCAACAAGCTTTTATAATGGTAAAATGTAATATTATTCTATGTATGGAAAGTGACCAGACCATTTGAGACACTGATATCATCAACAAGCATAAAAATATCTAACATCTATTGCAGTTGAGTCTAAGAAATTTGACTATGGTAAAAAAATTAGCATTTGGTTGAAATACTAAACTAAATTTTTTATTAAGTATGGAAGGCTACAAAATATTTTAGGGTTTTGATGTTGCCAAAGGTGTAAAAAATGTCTAGCACCCGATGCATCAAAATGAAATTTTTTCTAAGTGCCCAAATGAATATTTGATGTTGAGCATTGAAGTAATACCTAGTCAGATACATTATTTGTCTAATTTTCAAATATGGTATGAATTTTAAATGTGTTGATGTCATGAGTAGCATAAAATTTTGGCACAAAGGAAATCTAAGGTCAAAGTAAAAAACAAATTTGGGTGTAAAACCTGACATACAAAGATGAAGAATTTTGAAACAGAAGCACGACATCTGTTAGCATACATCACTAAAGAATGACTAAGTTTAGAAGGTGGATAGACTTTTAAATACCATGACGTCATCAAGGGAGAGTAAAATTCTATCATTTGATAAGGAAAATAAAAAATTTGGCTATGTTGAGATGAAGAGTCAAATCGATGATTAGGATGATGTCATACAAGTAGAGGGAAAATCCTTACACGTGGAAATATAGAGCTAGATTGATTTTAGCTAAAGAAAGATGTATCTGGTAGAGTGCCAAAAATTCAAGACCTACTCATGGTAATCACAACCTACTATAAAATAATGTCAACCACTAGAGACTATTATATTTAGCACCTATCCTTATCCAACTAGGTCAATCACTATGCAATATGAGATAAAGCTAATCTATCAAATGATCTCATGTATTAGTTGAATAAATGTAAGACACCACCTCCTTAAAAGAAATTAAACCAAGCCACATCAACATGATGGAGTCACTATAGTTGCACCAAAATGAGCTAGAAAGGGATGGACATGTGTTGTATCAATCTCATAGGCGTACAATTAGTTTTAAAAGCAATCACGATGAGGTAACTAAACAATATTTCATATTATATATACTTGAATGTAACCCATTTTAAAGGTTGGATCTTTAGCATTTATAATTACATAAACTAAATGATAAATTTACTATGTGCCTTTGAATAAAAATTAGATTATTGTTTAGCCTCTCTACGAAATTGTTGTAGATCATGTATGCATGCTAAACCGATTATTAAGCATTTATATTAAAGTGAGATGAATGGTTTATTGTGTCAAAGTTATTCTACTATATAGATTTTTTTTCTAGATTACTATTCATTTAGTCTCTGGAATGCTTGGTAATATATATGCTTAATTTGATCAAATGCTCTGTAATATTAAATGAAATATGGTTTGTTAGGTAGTTTGATTTAGTTTAGAGTGTGATACTCCCATGCCTTATATCGTTTGATATTGTTGAATCCCAATTACTTTAAGTTCTCTCTTCTAAATTTGTGCATCTCTTTCTTTACTCTATAATCCCCTTTAGTTAGTTTAGCTAGTTTTACAAGAACTAGCCTACTCTGGAAATTGATCTAGAAGCTATTATGGGTCTACCAATATTTGCCAAGGTCTTGAGGGTGCAACTCATATTTTGGAAGCTGATCTATAAGCTATTTTGGGTCTTTCAAACTTGGTTAAGGTCTTGAGGGTGCAACAAATTTTGAACCAAGAAGGACTTGGTTCAATGTTCAAATTCTAGCTACAGCAAAAGGATTGTAGAGCCTAATATAACTAGTTGATGTGATCAATTTTAGTAAGAAATATATTTGAGGAGTATTTTATAACTAGTTTGAGGACCTAATCAAAACCTCATTCTTTTACCATAAACTAGATGTGTGTATCGATATTGTTGTGCATAATGATTTTTGATTTAATCATTTTACTTTATCAAATCAATTGTGTTATCTATGTATAAAATAAGATATATTCTTTGTGAACACTTCAAACTATGGACATATTAAATTTTAATTAGTTATGTGGAATTAAAATAAGAATTATTGTATTACAAATTTATTAAAGTAACTTACATTTTTTATTAATTTTTATCTTATATTTATAAAGAGTCAAAAAAATTCTTTATTAATAAAAGCTAAATTTTTATCTTATATTTTTTATTTTCTTACAATCAAAATTTACGATTAAATCATATTGAAATTTATATTATAATTTTAAAAGCTAAATATGAACATGTTGACACAATCAAATGATATTCATAAAAAATCAATTGAAAAACCTCAATATTTTAATAAGGCCTTTTATGAAGAGTTTAAAAAATTGAATTGATTGAAAAAAAGCTGCAGAGGGGAAAATTTCGGAGCTAAATGGTAGAGACATTTTTCGCAGGACTGCCCAAACTGCCAAACTCGTTTCGGCCATATCTCACTCATCCGAACTCGGATTGAGCTGAAATTTTGAGGGTAGATGCCTGAAAAACCCTAGAACATCTCCACCAATTTTCATATCATTTGGAGCAACACAGATCCTAGCACATCCCTATGTGTGAACGATATATTTGGCAAGCGGCTATGCGAGGGTTTCATCTGGGTTGAGTGCAAGCAGCTCCAGAGGTTGGTTTTTAGGGCCTTTGGGCCCTAGAGGCCAATATTTTTGTGGTTTATGCTCAATATTTTAGCAGGAAATGTTGCAGGGGATACAATATGGGTTAGAAATTTGTCTTTCAACAGATCATACTGTGAACTTGAGTGACAACGGCTTCCAATTTGCTGCACAAAATAAAAGTGAAAACCATACCTTTCCATGACGTCTAGGGCAAGGATTAAAGAGATCACGAAATAAGTTTCAAGTAGTTGATCAAAAAATGGCTCATATCTCAAGTGAATCTGGTGCTAAGGTGCACCCACAAAATAATTCTACTATGAAAACCCCTATCAAGGGTAAGAATTTTGAAGACTCGGTCCCAAAAATGAATTTTAGGGATGCCCTTCATGGTGGATAGCCTCAACCCAATGCTAATATCAATATTAGGGCTTCCCATAAACCTCTAAGAATGCCTAAGATTGATCCTAGGAAAACGGAGTCAGGATGTCTTAAAGCAACTGATGGAACTCCTATTGTTAAGCTTGATATGGGTAACATTCAGACTGGCATTGAAGATTTGGAAAAAAGAGGACTAATTTGTCGGTTCGTGGGTTTTCGTCCGAGTCTATCTGCTTTCAAAGTTTGGGCTGCAAAAAGCTGGAAAACTAAAGGTGAGTTACAAATCTCTATTTATCCAAATGGTTATTTTCTTGTTTTATTTGCTAATAATGAAGATAGAGAGAAAACTTTTCAAGGGGGTCCTTGGTTTTTTGGAAGGGCAGGACTTTTCATGAAGCCTTGGCATACTAAATTTAAAGCCGAAGAAGAGATGCCTTCTATAGCTCCCGTGTGGGTTAGACTCTTTGGCCTCCCTATTGAATTTTGGAATCCTACTATTTTTTCTTCAATTGGAAACTCTTTAGGAACTTTTATGATGACTCATGATTGTACTCAAAATTTTGAACATATTATTTATGCTCGAATTTGTGTTTTAATGGATTTTGACAAACCCCTACCTAAAAATATCACATTACAATTTGGGGAAGACACTTGGGAGCAAGTAGTGGACTATGAGAACATTCCTTTTCATTGTAGAATTTGCCATGAATATGGTCATTTGGCCAGTGCTTGCCCAAATAAAATTCTTGATCAAAAGAAAGAAGATATAAACTCAGCAGGTTTCCAAATACCTAAGAAGAAGAACACTCAGAAAAAACCAGTTATGAAGGATCAATCAAAGTCATTTGCTAATATGTTTGAAATCCTTTCCACAAATGATGTCCCAAGTGAGGAAGAGGAAATAATGGAAACTGAAATCTTAGAAACACAATTTAAATATGAAGGGAAGAACTCAGAGACAAACCAACAAATCAAAGGTTTTCAACAGAAAAAAAAAGGAGAAAATTTACACAAGAAAAACAATATTTCAAATGTCAAAACTTCAAATAATGCAAGTCCCAATATAGACTCCATTGAACCATCTAGTAAAATTTTGGCTGTGTATGAGCATTCTTCAAGGTTAGAAGCCATCTCAGATTCAATTGGAATAAGTCAAGAAACAGGGAAAAAAAATTGAAGATGGATTCTAATCAAAAAGTAGGTCGCAAGACCAATCAATATCATATGGTAAAAGAAGGTGAAAAGCTTGTAGAGGAAGGTAAGATTAATGCCCTTCCCAATATTTTTAGCCCTGGTATTAATGAAGATCATCACTTGGAATATTAGAGGACTCAAAGGGAGTCTTTCAAAACAAAATGAAATTAGAAGAATGATTCGGATAAATCATCCACATCTTGTTTTCCTTCAAGAAACAAAGATGTCAATGGAGGATATGGACTTAATTGCCAGTAAAATTTGGCCAGCTGGAAAAGTGGTTTCCCTCAGTTCCCAAGGGACTTCGGGTGGCATTGCTTGTCTTTGGGACCCAAAAGAGGTAGTTATTCACCATATGGTTGGCAGTTGGGGTTTGTTGGCTATAGCTATTCAAAGTAGACATTCCAACCAGATTATGCTTTGCATTACTGTTTATGCCCCGACTTCTTTGGAGGAAAAAAGAAGACAGTGGAAGGATATTACTCATATTATCTCTCATTTTCCTAAAGCTTGGATCTTGATCGGAGGAGATTTCAATACCATCCTCTCTCTGGATGAGAAAATGGGGGAAATAGAAATTTGGACAAAAGCACTGACCTCATGAGCGAATATATTGCAAACCTCCATCTTGTGGATATCCAACTAGATAATGGCCTTATGACTTGGTCTAATAGAAGGCAAGGCTTAGCTTGTATAATGGAGAGATTGGATAGGTTTTTGCTCTCTAAAAATTTCTTAATCCATGGTCACATTCCTAAAGTGAAGACTCTTAATAATGTTGGTTCGGATCATTGGCCAGTCATGGTGGAAATGTGGAAAACCAATGTGAGTTTCTCTCCTTTTCGTTTTCAATTAATGTGGCTTAGAGACATTTCCTTCAGACCTCGTGTGCAACAATGGTGGAAGGAAGGTAAACCTAGGCATGGGACTAAGATGTTCTATTTTGCCAAAATACTGCAATACATTAAATCCAAAATCAAGACTTGGAACTGGAAAGAGTTTGGGGATGTTCATAAAAAAAACATGAAGTTATTGCTCATCTTGAAAATTTGAATAAGAAAATCCATTTAGATGGCCTCACAGAGAAGAGAAGTGCAGATGAAATTAAACTCACAACTCAGTTAGAGGAATGGGAAAAAAGAGAAGAAATCTTATGGAAGCAAAAATCTAGAATTCAATGGCTCAAAGAAGGAGATCGAAACACAAATTTCTTCCACAAATCTCTTCTAGCTCGAAGATCTCACAACTTTATTTCTTCCTTAAAATCAGATTTTGGAGATGTTGTTTATACTTGGGATGGCATGAACTCTATTGTTGTTGATTACTTTTCCAATATTTTTGTTGCTACTCCTCTTGACTCAGCTTCACAACAAAATGTTCTTCAAGCAATCCCTTCTCTTATCACTTTTGAGGAGAACTCTATTTTGACTACTCTTGTTACTATCAATGAGCTTCAACAAGTAGTTTTTAAAATGCAAAAAGGGAAAACCCCAGGTCCTGATGGTTTTCCTATTGAGTTCTACCAAGAGTTCTGGGATATCCTTCATGTTGATTTATTAGAGGTGGTGGAAGAAGCCAGGAAATCCAAAGAAATTTTGAAGGTTATCAATAAAACTTATATTACTCTTGTTCCAAAAGCTCAAGAGGTTGATCATATCTCAACTTTTAGACCTATTGCTTTATGTAATGTTCTTCTCAAAATCATTACTAAAATCATGGAAGAAAGGTTGAAGCCTCTTTTGCATAAGATTATTTCCCCAGAGCAAGGGGGATATGTGGAAGGACGTCAAATAGTAGATGAGATAGTTCTTGCTCAGGAAGCCATCCATTCCATGGATATGCAAAATTCTCCTTCTATGTTCATCCGGTTAGACTTATCCAAAGCTTATGATAGAGTGGATTGGCACTTCCTTATCAAAGTTTTGAGGCAATTTGGTTTCTCTAAGGATTGGATGGATTGGATTATGGGATGTATCTCTTCAGTTTCCTACTTAGTTCTTATCAATGGTAGGCCTTCTCGGTCTTTCCCAGCTTCCAGAGGTATTAGGCAAGGTGACCCGCTATCCCCTTATTTATTCATCATTCTTGCTGAATGCTTGGGTAGGACTATAACCAAAAAGAGGGAAAACAAAACCCTTGAGGGAGTTACCATTGCTCATGGAGCTAGACCTATCTCTCATCTTCAATTTGTGGATGACTCTACCCTTTTAGGTAAAGCTACGATTAAGGAAGCTTCTAATATTAAGCAAATCATTAGCTATTTTTCTAAGGCTATCTGGGTAGTTGATCAATGAAGACAAATCTAAAGTTATTTTCTTTCACCGCTCTGCTAGACAGGAATCCATGGTCTTGGATAAATTAAGATATAAGAAGACCTCTCTTCCAATCACTTATTTAGGTATTCCCATAAATATTCAAAGGCAGAAAAATAAATATTGGAATTGGTTGTTGGACAAAGTCAAGAAGAAAATTGGAAAGTGGACCAACAAGTGGCTTTCTTCTGGGGGTAGAATCACCTTGGTAAAATCAGTCCTTCAAGCTATTCCTATTTATGTTTCTTCCATTTTGAATATCCCAAAGGTTGTTCTTCGAGAATTGGATCAAATCAATCATCGTTTCCTTTGGAGTGGTACTAAGGAGAAAAGAAAATGGGCCTTGGTGAAATGGGATACTTTATGTCTTCCTAAGAGTGAAGGGGGTTAGGATTCCGGTCTTCAATTAATAACAACAAAGCTTTAGCTGCTAAATTATATTGGAGGATGTTGCATAACCCCAATGCTCTTTGGGCCAATAATCTCCGTGCTAAATATGCTTGAGAACAAAAGTCCCGAAGACCTTGTTCGCTATCAACTTCCTACCAAAGGTTCTCCCATTTTAGCAGTTCTTAAGACTGGTGAGGATTTGATAAAGAAAAAATTATTTTGGATCATTCATAATGGTCAACATGCAAATTTTTGGACAGATTCTTGGGATGGTCACAAGCCTTTGATAACTCGGTTTCTCGATTGGAGGCCTTGGATGGAGGAGCTTCACCGAGCTAATTGGATAAAGGTGGCTAATTATTGTCGGTACCATACTCGGTAATTCAAAGGTTGGTAGATATTGGATCCCTATTGAGGACTGGCCTATTCAAATCCTAGAAAGGCAAAGACAAGATATCCAAGGCATCCTTCATATGAGATCCCTCTCTTGGTCCCATGAAAAAGATTGTTTTGGATGGAACAACACTACTAAGGGTGAGTATTCAGTTGCTCAAGGTTATTTGACCTTATGCCATAATAATCCCAACCATTCTTCTGACATATTTTCTCAATTGTGGGCTCAAAAGCTCTGGCCTAAGGTGAGGTTCTTTAATTGGCTTTTATTGCATCGTAGGGTGCTTACTTGTGAGCAACTTATGAAGCGTGGTTTTCATGGCCCTTTTAGATGTGAAATGTGTGAAGAGAATGTAGAAAATATCAACCATATTTTTATTGAGTGTACTTTAGCCTCTGAGCTATGGAGGAGAATGGCCACTTTACTTGGCTTACAAGTGGTCCAATTTTTTCACTTTTGAACAGACTTTGGAGGGATTGGCCTAATCAAGAGGGTGTTGATCATTTTATTAGGCAATTAGTTTGGATGGGTTCTACCATTCTTCTTTGGAATATTTGGAATGAAAGGAACAACCAAATTTTTAATCAAGATAGGAAGGATATTCACTATATTTGGCAAAAGACCATAGCCAACTTAGTTGAATCAGTCCATCATCTCCTTAATCACCCCCAAAACTCCCACCAAATATGGGATCAAGTGATGCAAATATTGAAGATTAAACCTTCTAAGGGCAACCAACTTAAAGGGAATGTGAGTATTAGTAAGATGGATAGGACTAGAAATTGGCAACCTCCTCCTAAGGATTTTGGAAAAGTCAATATTGATGGAGCCTCTAGAGGGAACCCTGGAAAAGCCAGTGTGGGAGGAATTGGTAGACTTTCAGATGGCTCCCTGGTTTTTACTTTTGTTGAGAATTTGGGTATTCTTTCCAATAACCTTGTTGAGGGGTATGGTATCCTTAGAGGCCTTCAGGAGGCTACTAAGGTTGGATGGGAAAAGGTGTTAGTTGAGTTCGACTCTCAACTTATGATTAATCTCTTGAAGACTCCTTCTAAGAATCATAAGGTGGATTGGAGAATAAAAAGAATTATTGAGAAGATTCAGTTAATCCGGATGGGATTTTTGAAAGTTGATTACAATCATGTGGTCAGAGATCAAAACAAGAGTGTTGATGCTTTAGCTAATTGGGCTTTGGACAAAGGTGATCTTACTTGTTATGGCCACCCTCCTATATGGTGGGCTTCTCAAATTAGGGAAGCTCTTCTTTCTATCATTTCTTTGGATGGCTCCAGTTCGAAGGTACCTAGTTTCTTCTTGTTTTTTTTTTTTGCTTCTCTTTGGTTCATTCAGTTTTTTTAGTTCCCTAGCTCATTCTATTCTTTATTTTGTTTCCTCTGTTGATTCTTGCCTTAATAGTCTTCTGGTCTAGATAGGTCATTGTTTTGTTCATTTTTTTTTCTTTTGTCTTCTTTGTTTTTTTGTTTAGTTTTTTAAGGTGGGTGGGTTCTTTTGTTTTGTTTTGTTTTTGTGTTCTTTGTGTTGTTTTTTGTTGTTCTTGTGTTTTTGTTGTTTTGTTTTTTTTTTTTATGTTTTTTGTTATTGTTCTTGTGTTTTTTTTGTTCTTGTTCTTGGGTTTCTCTTTGTTTGTGTTATTTCATTTTTTTATGTGTGAGTGTTTTCTATGTTTTTTGTTTTTGTTTATTGTCTGTTGTTGGTTGTTTTTTATTTTTATTTTATTTTTTTATTTTTTAGGTTTTGGTTGTGTTTATTTTTCATGTTTTTTTTGGGTTATGTCTTTGTAGTGTTCTGTTGTTTTTGTCTTGTTTGTGTTTTGTTATGTGGTTCTTGTGTTTTTCTATGTGGTTTGTGTTGTGGTTTCTTTTATCTTATTGTGCGTGTTTGGTTGTGCTTTTTGTTTTGACACACTCAAGGAGCATGTTTTTTTATTTTATTTTATTATTTTTGTTGTTATTTACTTATTTTTAAATTGGTTTTGTGTGTTTGTTTGCTCCTTGAGTATGTCAAAGGTGGTAGGCCAGGTCCGAGTCCTAGGCGTTTTTGGCGAAATGGATACCCTTGCCTCCTTGGGTCTTACCCGAAAGTGGCATCCCTTTTGGGATGTTTTCCACAAATAAAAAAAAAAAATTGAATTGATTATTTTATAATTAATAAAAATAATTCTAATATATATATAATAACATTAAATCAATTGATTAGATTTCTCAACTTTCAAAGACAAGATATACATTATTTTAAGTTATTGAAATATCACTATGTGAATAAAAAATAATACAGTAAAACCTATTTAAATTTAGAACCTATTTCAATTTCCTATAACCATTTAAAAAATAAATAAAAATAAAAATAATTAATTATTTAAAATTATTTAACTCAAAATTTTTTTTTTTTAAATATTAAAGATTCTAAAGAGCTTATAATAATATCACAAAAAGTCGCTTCGAACCAAATATCCCTACTCACACAATGAAAATTTATACTTATTAAACTTAATACTAAAAAAGCACCGAATATCTTAATAATATTTGCATCAGTATATTTATATAAATTAAAAAAAACATTTTTACTAAAATCCATGCATATGAAATGATATATTCTTGATTTATAAGTTAGCATCTTTCTATTCTTCATTATCCCTTTAAACCCTTTTCCGACATTTTAAAAAAGATTAAGTAATGTATCTTTTTTTATTGATCTTATTTTATTATAAAAATAATATAATATTATATTATATTATTAAATTACAATTATATAATAATATATTAAATTAACATCTCAGTGTACTCCACCATGGCAATCCCCATGCGAGTGCCGGCGCAGATCTGCCTCGGGCTGTAATCAGCTCAAAAGTTGTTTCCAGGCGGATCCATCTTCGAACCCACGACCATGCCAGGATTGAACTCCATGGGCTTCTCTCAGATTTCAGGATCCCTCATCCGCGCGGGCACTCGCATGGGAACTACGTTGGTGGAGTACAGTGTACAGTGTGGGGTCATTGATCCACGCCTTCGGATCTGCCTTTCCGACAAACAAGTCTGCACATGTAAACAACATCCTTTTTAGCTGTTGAGACATTTTTAAGCCATCACATAGAAAAATCGTAATAGAAAACCTACCTTAATATCTAAAATAGAGGAACATAACATATGAACCCAAAAAAAATAAAATACTATTTTTAAATTAAACATTACACCATTACTTTTGGAAAAAATGGATAACAATATATACCTTCAACAAACACCACACAATGCTAATAACTTAATATGCAAAATAGAGGAACATAACATATGAACCAAAAAAATACTACTGTTAAATTAAACATTACACAATTACTTTTGAAAAAAATGGAGAACAATACATACCTCCAACAAACACTACACAATACTAATTTCTTCTGCTTTGCCCTCCGCTACTCCCTATACACAATGATTAAACTGTTGGTGACAAGTGATAAGTATACATTAGCTTCTTTTATGCTAGTTATGCCTGGAGGACGTGTTCGGCCTGGCGTCGCAAAAGAAAGTGCCACTTGTGGAGGACTGACCATGGAATAGAGACATTATTTCTAAGCACTTATCTTCTTGGAATAGTAATTCACTCCCTTGTGTTTCAAGGTTGTCACTCCAAACCTTATCTCTCTCATAAATCATCAACAGTTCATTGCCATAAGTAACTCCCTTGTGTTTCAAGGTTGTCACTCCAAACCTTATCTTTCTCATAAATCATCACCAGTTCATTTCCATAAGATGTAAAAACCACCTCAGTTATATCTAGAGGAGTCTCTAACTCCTCTGTCAATAGATATACCTCTGTTCCAGCTTTAACATTCAAAACATACATTCGATAATCAATGTTTATAAATATCATTTGTTTATTGTTTTAACACCACCTGCGGAACAGATATCCAATTTCGCCACCATTGTCACATGTTTTTGGTGCATTCCCCTGTTTCTACATTCCAAAACAACCTCACCATCACCATAAGTAAGCAGCAATTCATAGAAAAATAAACACCGCTCATGTACTTCATCATTATGTAAAAGTGACAATGAAAATATGGACTCGATATGAACTCGTCCACATTTATCATCAGTGTATAAAGATATTGGCCCTTGGGAGGTGAAGGTTCAAAATCAAACTTTTACAAGTTATTAGTACCTCCTTCTCTAACCGAGAGTTTGGACTCCCTAGCGGAACAAGCTGTCGTAGCACGGATACAACAATGCAAATTTCACATCCCCAAGGGCCAATATCTTTACACACTGATGATCTGGACGAGTCCATATTCCCACTGCCACGATACAGGTACTGGATTCACATAATGATGAAATACATTGTGCTGAATTTTCATATAATGGCAAGTATTTGGCTTCTGAATTCAGTGATTGCTCTTTAATAATATAGGAGAGAGCATAGGGCGGTGTTTATTTATTTGTCTATAAAAAAAAAATTAGTTGGACACCTTAAAGAGTATTAGGTGTTGATTGGAACGAACTGCTATTTACCTATGGTGATGATGAGGTTGTTAAGATTTAGAATGTAGAAACTGAGGAATGCACAAAAACCTGCGACAATGGTGGCGCACATGAGTATCTGCAGTATGTTTTGGATGTGGAAGCTCGAACAGAAGAGGAATATCTATTGACAGAGGAGTTAGAGATTCCTCTGGCTATAACTGAGGTGGCTTTTAAGCCTGATGGCAATGAACTGGTGATGATTTATGAGAGATAAGGTTTGGAGTCACAACCTTGGAACACACGGGAGTGAATTACTATTCCAAGAAGATAAGTGCCTAGAAATAATGTCCCCTGCATTTTTTTTTTCCAAGAAGATAAGTGCCTAGAAATAATGTCCCCTGCATTTTTTTTTTTTTGGCATTGACTGACCATGTGGATGTTCCCCCCTCAACATGGAGGACGCATTCCACATGGCGTTGCAGAAGAAATTGCCGCTTGTGGCCAATGCGCTGCAAAAAGTTCACATCTTTCTATCCTTCATTATTCCTTTAAACCCCTTGTCGATAAGCAGCCCTTCCAGTGGGGACACTCTATTCTTTGGGACGACGTTGAGCGCGCACGTCGACGAATCACAAAGCATGGTAGGCTTCACTTAGACCTCATAGATCAGAGAGAGCACTCCCTAGAAGAGAGAGCACTCCTTCAAGAAACGTAAGAATAGAGAGAGCACTCCTTCAAGAAACGTAAGAATAGAGAGAGCACTCCTTCAAGAAACTATAGAAGAGAGAAAGCACGCAACAGAAGAGAGAGAGCACGCAACAGAAGAGAGTCTCAGTTAATATATTTTTTTAATTGATCTTATTTTATATAGTATGATGTTATATTAATATTATACAATAATATAATTAAATTAAAATTTGATAATTAGATAGCTCTCAGTGTTATTAAAAGTTGAACCTCTTTTTTAAAAACTAAAAATTTAACATTTTTATTGTTGTACAATTTATTTGTTTCAAGCTGCATACTCCTACAATAAAATTCAGTTTTACATTAATACCTCTTCTCCCCATATACATTTATTGGGCCGAAATAAATTACTAATGTCAGATAATCTTATATCTGGTGGAGGTACATCGGCAGGCGCGGAGTAGCCAGTCTGAACGCCTCCTCCATATCCAGACTCACCTAACCCATGGGCAGATCCCAATCGGAGACATGATTCATCAACCTCATCGTGTACTCCACCATGGCAATCCCCATGCCAGTGCCCGCGCAGATGAATCTGTTAGGAATGGAGCCTAATTATGAGGAGGCTAAACAGAGAAAGTTTTTGGATTTACTGCAGGACGGGCAGGGAAAGTTTCCAGATTTACGATCCGTTAGTCTACCAGAGAAAGTTTCCGGATTTACAACAGGACAACCAGGGAAAGTTTTTTTGTTTTTATCCCAAAAATTAGATGTTGGGAACTCAATTTTAATCTTGGAATGTATTAAGAAAAGCAGTTTGATTTTTCTATTTTTTTTTTATATATAGTTGTGAGGAAAAACAAAGAAGACAATGACAAAGAAAATTACTGTGTTAATTCCTTGGAAATATAGAGAGGAAATTACAGCAGATGTTTGTTGTAGGTTGTAACCCTCTATTGCTTGGATTGAGAAAATGAAGGACTAAAAATTCTCGGTGGATGTAACCCACATTGGGTGAACCACATTAAAATCGTTGTCTCTTCTTCTATGTGTTTGTCTAATTTTTCTTTAATTCTGCTGTTAAAGTTTGAAACACTATAATTGCTTTTCTATATAAATATATTTTATATAGTGATTTACTCTAACAAGTGGTATCAGAGCGGTTGTTTTGTTGGGTGCACTTGACAGAAGGAGAATTTCTGGATCAAGTGGGAGCAATGGCGGAAGAAGGGAGGTTTAGAGTTAAAAAATTCAATGGCCCGAACTTTCAATTCGGAAGACGCAGATGGAGGATTACTTGTACCAGAAGGATCTTTACTTACCTCTTGAGGGGGAAACAGAGAGACCTTCATCTATGTCCGATGAGGAGTGGAGTCTCCTTGATAGAAAGGCATTGGGTACTATGAGGTTGTGCTTGGGAGCCACTATAGCCTTCAACATCTCTGATGAAAAGACTACCAAGGGAGTCATGGATAAGTTGGCCAAGATGTATGAGAAACCATCAGCATCAAATAAGGTATTCTTAATGAAAAGGTTATTTAACATGAAAATGAGTGAAGGAGGTTCCATGCATGATCATTTAAATGAATTTAATACTATCACTAATCAATTGCATTCAGTAGGATTGGATTTTGATGATGAGCTTAGGGCCTTATTAATCTTATGCTCTCTTCCGGAAAGTTGGAACAATTTGGTAATGGCGGTAAGTAACTCGGCTTCGAGTTCAAATAAATTAGAATTTGATGGTGTGGTTGGTGTGATACTCAGTGAGGACATGAGAAGAAAAACCACAGGAGAATCATTTAGCATCGCCTTAACTATTGAGAATAGAGGAAGAGGAAGAGAAAGAGGCAAGAGTTCACATCATGGAAAATCCAAAGGCAGATCCAAATCACATGGAAAAGGAAAGCTACAGTGTTGGCACTGTGGCAAAAAGGGTCATCTCAAGAAGGATTGTTGGCAAAGAAACGGTGATGGAAATGAAGGTAATGATAATAATGGTAACACTTCAGAAGCCAATATTACTGGATAAATTCTACAAGATGCATTGATATTATCTCTTGATAAAAATAGTGAATATTGGGTCATTGATAGTGGTGCTTCATTCCATGCTACCTCGCATAAGGAATACTTCATAGATTATGTTTCTGGAGATTATGGACAGGTTCTATTGGGAAATGACCAACCATGTAAAATCGTGGGTATTGGAAATATTTTGATTAAATCCCCAAATGGATGTCAATGGGCTCTTAAATAGGTGAGACACATACCAAATTTAAAGAGAAATCTTATATCGGCAAGTAAGCTTGATGGTGAAGGATACACGGTTGCATTCGAAGAAAATGCTTGGAAAGTTACTAAAGGTTCATTGATAGTAGCTAGAGGTAAATTGGTGGGTACTCTTTATTTACTTACCGATTTTTCTCATTGCTCCATGAATTTAGTTTCTACAGGTGAGAGTGCATATTTGTGGCACCATAGACTTGGCCATATGAGTGGAAAAGGTATGGAAATTTTACATTCAAGAAAGTTATTGCCTAAGTTAAAAGATATTGATTTGGAATTCTGTGAGGATTGTGTTTATGGTAAAGCAAAGAGAGTTAGATTTCTCAAGGATGGAAAGGTAAGGAAGAAAGAGAAATTGGAGCTTGTGCACTCAGATTTTTGGGGCCCAGCTCAGGTAACTTCTCTTGGAGGTTCCTCTTACTATGTACTTTTTATTGATGATGCAACAAGGAAAACATGGATATATTGCATTAAGAATAAAAGTGATGTTTTTAATACCTTTAAGAATTGGAAAGCATTAGTTGAAAATGAAACTGGAAAAAGGTTAAAGTGTCTAAAGTCGGATAATGGTGGAGAATATTGCAATAGAGAATTTGATGTGTTTTGTTCTAAAAATGGAATTAGAAGAATCAAGGTAGTTCCAAGAACACCTCAAGAAAATGGGGTTGCAGAAAGAATGAATAGAACCATCATGGAGCGTGCTAGGAGCATGAGAATACATGCAGGCTTACCATTATTTTTATGGGCTCATGTTGTTGGTACTGCAGTATATATGACTAATAGAGGACCGTCTAGTGCCTTGGATGGAGGAATTCCAGAAGAGCTTTGGACAGGTAAACCAGTAAATTATTCTTTCCTTAAGGTATTTAGATGTGAGGCTTTTATGCATATAGACAAAGAGAATAGAAATAAGTTAGATACTAAGGCCCAAAAGTGCTATTTTATTGGTTACGGTATTGATGGCTTGGGTTACAGATTATGGGATTGTGATAACCGAAAAGTCATTAGAAGTAGGGATGTCATATTTAATGAAAAAAGCTTGTATAAAGATCGGTTGCAGGGAAAGAAATAGAAAGAGGAAATTGTTGAATACATAGACCTTGATGGAAACATAGAAAAGGTAACTCCAAAAGTGGTAGAAGATCAAAATGTACAGTAGCAGCAACAAGCACCTCAATCTCCAGAAAGTGTTGTTAGACGATCTACCAGGATAAGTAAAATTCCTCAACGTTTCTCTGATTATGTTTTGTATACTAATGCTGGTGAGCCAGAATGTTTTCAGGAAGCATTACAGATGGATACCAGGAATAAGTGGGAGCTTGCAATGAATGAAGAAATGGACTCTTTATTTCACAACCAAACTTGGTGTTTGGTTGAGCTACCCAAAGGTAAAAGAGCTTTGACCAATAAATGGGTGTACAGGATTAAAAAGGAGAATGAAGGGCATAAGAGATACAAAGCAAGACTAGTGGTCAAGGGATTCGCTCAGAAAAAAGGTATTGATTTTGATGAGATTTTTTCTCCAGTTGTAAAAATGACCTCTATTAGAGCTATTTTGAGTCTTATAGCTATAGAAAATTTGTTTGTGGAGCAATTGGATGTGAAGACAGCATTTCTTCATGGTGATTTGGAGGAGGAAATTTATATGCACCAACCAGAAGGCTTTCAGGTGAAAGGTAAAGAGGATTGGGTATGTAAACTGAAAAATAACTTGTATGGGTTAAAACAAGCTCCTAGAGAGTGGTATTTAAAATTTGATAAGTTCATGGCTAATCAAAGGTTTGAAAGATGTCAAAGTGATCATTGTGTATATTTTAAGCAAACTGGAAATGGTAACTATGTTATTTTGCTATTGTATGTGGATGACATGTTAGTTGCAGGAACAAATATGCAAGATATAAACATGCTCAAGAAGAAGTTGGCTAAATCCTTTGCCATGAAGGATTTGGGAGAAGCCAAACAAATCCTTGGTATGAGAATAACAAGAGACAAGGAGAGTCACACTCTGAAATTATCACAAGAAAAATACATTGAAAAAGTGCTTAAGAGATTCAACATGAACAATGCAAAGTCTATTGCTACTCCATTGGCAAAGCATTTCAAACTCACCAAAGATTTGTGTCCCAAGACACAAAAGGAACAAGAGCATATGGCTAAGGTTCCCTATGCATCAACATTTGGAAGTTTGATGTATGCAATGGTTTGTACAAGACCAGATATTGCCCACACAGTGGAAGTAGTGAGTAGATTTATGAGTAATCCGGGAAAAGGACATTGGCAAGCGGTAAAATGGATACTCAGGTACTTGAGAGGAACTTCAAATTATTCTTTGAATTTTGGAGGCTCTAATATATGCTTGAAAGGTTTTGTAGATTCTGATATGGCGGGTGATCTTGATGGTGGAAGGAGCACTACTGGCTACATATTTACTATAGGAGGAGGAGCGGTTAGTTGGATTTCTAAACTCCAACACGTAGTTGCCCTTTCAACCACCGAAGTCGAATATGTTGTTGCTACAGAAGCAAGCAAAGAGATGGTTTGGTTGCAAAGACTAATGGAAGAAGCCGGGGAAGAAGCAAGAGGATAATAGGTTGTGGAGTGATAGCCGGAGTGCTATACACCTTGCGAAGAATTTGACATTCCATTCAAAAACTAAACACATCAAACTCGGGTATCATTTCATTAGATCAGTAGTGGAAGATGGATCTTTGAAATTAGGGAAGGTTCACACATCACAAAATCCTTGTTGATATGCTTACAAAAGTGGTGTCAAGAGAAAAGTTGAGCTTTTGCTCAACTTCAATTGGCCTTAAGGAATAAGAGGCCATGATGAGAATTTTTCAGTCCTTGGTTGCAGTATGGTGCAATGGAATTAGTCTCCAAGTGGGAGATTGTTAGGAATGGAGCCTAATTATGAGGAGGCTAAACAGAGAAAGTTTTTGGATTTACTACAGGACGGGCAGGGAAAGTTTCCAGATTTACAATCTGTTAGTCTACCAAAGAAAGTTTCCGGATTTACAACAGGACAACCAGGGAAAGTTTTTTTGTTTTTATCCCAAAAATTAGATGTTGGGAACTCAATGTTAATCTTGGAATGTATTAAGAAAAGCAGTTTGTTTTTTCTGTTTTTTTCTTATATATAGTTGTGAGGAAAAACAAAGAAGACAATGACAAAGAAAATTACTGTGTTAATTCCTTGGAAATATAGAGATGAAATTACAGCAGATGTTTGCTGTAGGTTGTAACCCTCTATTGCTTGGATTGAGAAAATGAAGGACTGAAAATTCTCGGTGGATGTAACCCACATTGGGTGAACCACGTTAAAATCGTTGTCTCTTCTTCTGTGTGTGTTTGTCTAATTTTTCTTTAATTCTATCGTTAAAGTTTGAAACACTATAATTGCTTTTCTATATAAATATATTTTATATAGTGATTTACTCTAACGGAATCAACTCAAAAGTTGTTTCCAGGCGAATCGATCTTGGAACCGACGACCCTGTCAGGATTGAACTCCATGGACTTCTGTCAGAATTGAACCCTATTTTTATTTTGAATAGGGTTGAGTATTTTCATTTTAATTATATTTTTTTACTGAAAAACTTTTATAACCAATGTTTAGGGTCAGCTTATCAATAGAGATTAACACCACATATTACTATTTAAACCTTAAACCTCTAACCCAAACTTAAAAAGTTGCAATATCTGAGACAAACAAATAAATACATTTTAAATACAACAAAACTTAATTGATATAATATTTTAAATATAAAAGTTAATTTTCAACATATAAAACAAAATAAGGTCCGAGGTGTAGACCAATTGGTTCATCCAAACCCCATAAGGGGGCTGAGGTCCAAGGTTCAAGTCTCGTGCCTCGCCGGACTGAACGTTTGTCCCTTTCCTGGTGCTTTTAGCGGCGTAAAAAGTTTAAAATGATTGTGGCATGGTGGTTATAAGGGCAGACTGCGCGAAGATCTGTGTGACGACTTCTAGGGCGGACAACGCAGAATACTGTGGCGGCCATAAAAACTGGACAGCCTACCCGGATTCGTGGCGGCTACCGATTCTACCATTAAATTCAAAAAAAAATATATATATATATATATATATATATATATATATATATATATATATATATATATATATATATATATATATATCAAATTATTATGTATTCCTACAAAATTCAAAGCCTTGCATTAATTTGAATTTTAAAATAATTTTAAATTTAAACTTTGAAGTAAAGAAATGTGTGAAAGAAATAAATATAAGTATAACTACACTTAACCAAAAAAAAATTTCGAACGTAAGTTTGAAAGACAACTAAAGTGTACAGTAACACAATAACATAGTTGAGGAGAGGAGAACAAGGTAATCTTACCATGTTGAGGGTGTAACAGGCATTGATATTCTGGGCCTCTGCACACTTGGCCAGGAATCAATGGCAACCCTCGGACCATTTGACCATTTGGGGGCTTTTATGGTAGAAAATAATGACTCCGAAAGATTGAGTAACACATTTAGATTCGTTTCAGTTCTGCTAGACATCCTGCATGTGCATTTAAATTTAAAAAACAAAACAAAAATCAGATTCATTTCTTATGTACAATCTCTAAATTAAAACACTCGTTGATAATACTTACGTAATCAAGGGATTCATCCAGTTCTGCGTAGCCATAGAGCCTCCAAATGGTCCGAGGGTTGCCATCGATTCCTCGCCAAATGTGTAGAGGCCCAAAATATCAATGAGTACATGGTAAGATTGCTTTGTTCTCCTCTCCTCAACTATGTTATTGTGTTACTGTGCACTTTAGTTGGTTTGAATTTTTTTATTTTTTATTATGTATAGTTATATTTATATCCATCTCTTTTACACATTTATAAAATTGTTTTAAAATTCAAATTGATATAAGGCTTTGAATTTCATAGTTGATGTATCTTTGAATGGGAAATACTTAATAATGTGGTTTATATTTTATTTTATATGTTAAAAGTTAATTTTTATATTTCAAATATATAAAATATTATATCTATTAAGTTTTGTTGTATTTAAAATGTATTTATTTGTTTATTTCCGAGATGATACAACTTTTCATGTTGGTTTTTTTTTTGAAAGGTTTATCAAGTTTTGTTGTATTTAAAATACATTTATTTGTTTGTCTAGGAGATGACACAATTTTGGGTTCTTTTTTTTGAAAGGTCTATCAAGTTTGGGTTCTTTTTCCAAATGTCTAAGGTTGAAATAGAAGCTTATGGTGTTAATCTCCTATTGATAAGCTTAGCTCTTAACCTTGGGGTTAATTACTGGCCCTAAGCATTGGTTGTAAAGGTTTTTCAATTGAGGGATCATGGTTGGAATGAAAATGCTCAACACTAAGTGTTGGAAGTAAGAGTTTTTCACATTGTCGAAATAAAAAAAAGTACCAATGAACAACAACATATTAATTGTAAAAAAAATTCACATTATCCAAATAAAAAAATAATCCAATCTTCATAAAAAAACTTTGATGTATTAAAGCAGAAAAAACCTACTTTAATATGCAAAAATAAATAAACTTTAAAAACAGATTACATAATAATATAACATATAAAACATAAAAAAATATAAAATATTATTTTTATTATATTTAAACTCCACATCAAACATTACAACTCTTCAAACATTACATACTTGCTCTAAAAAAATGGAGAGCACTACATACCTTCTACAAAACTACACATAATACCAATTTCTTTTGCTTTGCCCTCTTCTACTCCTCCCTCATGCTCTTAACTTGTTATTTATAAGCATACAAAGTAATCACTTGCTAACTATGGTTACATGGTTAAACTGTTAGTGACAAGTGGCAACTAACTATATAGGATGGTTAATGACAACTATACATTTGCTTATTTTTATGCATGATGGTTAAATTGTCAATAGCAGCTAAGCATTATTCTTATCCATCCTTTACCAGCTACACGTTAATTTTTCCAGTGTTTTTTTCTTCCATGGAGCATTTTTTTTTTTTTTTTGGCATGGACTCCCCATGTGATGCTCCCGCCTAACCATGAAGGACGCGTTCAGCCTGGCGTTGCAGAAGAAAGTGCCGCTTGTGGCCAAGGCTACTCCACGCCTTTCCCTTCACCTCTACTAAATGGACATAGATTCGACAGGTTATTTCTGTTTACTGGATAGCGTGTGTGATGGAGGAGAATAAGTGTGTGATGGTGATGGTGGTATCTAATGAGAGCCGTCGAAAGTTGTTTCGGTCTTCATATTTGTCCTACAAATCAGAACTGTTGCAACATATGTTTGTCTAATTTTTGGTAACGAGCTCACTGGAAACATGCAACGGTTTGCAGGTTATAATATTTATTTTCATAATAACTTATATAGCAATGACTACGACGGAATTTTCATAATATCAGCCATTTGTCAAATATAGTGGATTCCTGCCATATTTGGCCAAACAAATATCAATTTTAAATGGAAATCCTCGGGTTTTTTTAAGAACTGTTGCCGCTAAAAAGTGGTAAATTTTAAAGCTTATTTCTTCGTCATAGGTGGTGAATAATTTAACAAGTTGTATGTTTTGTTTTATTTAAAATAGATGTTTTACTTAGGTGTTGTAAGTGAGTTGGAAAGAGGGCAATCCGAAGGTCTCAGGTTTGAATCTCCATCCTACCAAAAAGTTGAATTGAGTATCCAAAATCCAATTGATAATGACAAAAAAAAATTGAATTGAATATCCAAAATCCAATTGATAATGTTAATGCCGGCAGGGCTAGGCGTGACTCCGGTGACTTTGACGGTGTTGAACCCCTGATCGTGGTCTTTCAGACCAAGTGGCCCCGCGAGGGGTTTTTCGCTTAAAAAAATAGATGTTGGTTTTGTCTAATTAGTAATTCTACAAACAATGATTTTACATCATGTGATATATATAAATATGTGGCAAGCATTCATTAACCTATTTTAATTATTTTTATTTTTATTTTATTGTTTTATATTTTTATTATTTTTATGTAACTAACTTTGTCGTCAATAGTGTTAGACTCATATGGTACTTTATATAAAAGAAGTGTTTTGTGATGGCTATGTGAATCTGTTGAGAGAAGTTTGAGATATGAATGCAACCTCGAAGAAGGCTAAGATGAATCGAGGCATGGATTTTTTTAGATAAAAATCATGTTTAATAAATATTATGTTTTTATTTCCTTTATAAAGTGATTATTAGAATTAAGTTTAGTTTTAAGTAATATAAAGAGAAGAGGTTGGATACATGCCTTTTATTGATGTGTAATTATAGTTTTTTTTGTTCTTGAATTAAATGTCATTTTTAAATGAAATTAAAATAACATGAAGTCGTCGATAATGGATAAATGGATTTGAAACCCATAGATACTTTTCATGCTAAACAAGAAGGATGAAGATTTATTAGTATTTGTATGGTTAATATTTTTTCTTGTATCAATATTATTAGATAGTAAAACAATTTTTTAATGTAAAGGATTTAATTTTTTGAAACCTTCAAATAATAAAAAATTAAAATATTACCTCACCATACATTACTACTCATGTGTCCTCATCTTTACTTTTCTCACCATCCACTATTTCTTGGTTCATGACACCTACTATGTCATCATGCCCCTCTTCAATATGATGTTCTATGCTCAAAAAATTATGAGCTAATCTAAACACATATAAAATCTCACTAATAAACTTTATCTCACCTTGTTTTATCCTAACTACAATGGTACTCTTGCTCATGACCTAAACTTCCTTTTCAACTTAAGTCATATAATATTTCACAAATTCATCCATCTTAAAAAGAAATTTTTGTTGCTTGTCATTTGACTACTACAATTGCTATCCAAAAGCTATACAACTTTGGAGATTTCTATTGTAATATCACAAGCAAAAATTATTTTTGTTGCTTGTCATCTGACTTCTACAATTGCTATCCAAAAGCTATACAACTTTAGAGATTTCTATTGTAATATCACAAGCAAAATTTATTTTTGTTGCTTGTCATCTGACTACTACCATTGAACTTGTGACTTGTCAAGGTTTTGATAACCTTCATTGTTTTTATAACTGCCTCTTCCTCTATCATTGTTGTTGTTGCATCTTCCTCATAAAATACTACTTCCTCTAATTGCACATTGTTCCCTTGTAAGATGATTCTACAAATATTTTTTTCTCATTCTTAAAATATTAATCTTGACTTGAAAATCATGTTCAATAATTTATTAGTGTATATATTCATCCTATACTTGTGAGTTTGAAGAGACCTCATAAGCGTATTTACTAATAACATAGTTAGATCCTTAGATTATTCAATAGCAACCACAACAAGAACAAAATATGTAAGGAGGATTTAAAAAAAAAATTGCAATCTTCTGATCTATTGAATTCTCTCCATAATATCTAATTTGAGTTACTAAACCCATCACTCAAGTTAAAAAAATTACATAGATGTAGAGTCTCTCATGAAAAAAATTCAAAATCTCTTATAAGCATTTGAAGTTTGATTATTTTTACCTTTTTTGTTCCTTGATATGCATCCTATAGTAGATCCCATGTCTATTTTGATTTTTTAGAAAACAATTCTTTCAAAAAATTAACTCTTTTATTGCTTGTTGAAAAAAGGGCTTTTGAGTCCTTATTTATATTATCCATTAGCTAATCTCATTGTGCTTGAGTCCAAGTGGTAAGAACTTATGCATATGTAGGTTTTGTATAACCATTCTCAACTAAATCCCGCAAATCTTGAAAAGTAAATGATATCTTCATCTTAGTGTTCCAAAAATCATAATTCTTCCCATTAAATAGAGGAATCTAAGGCCAAGAGAGATTTAAATTGCTACAACTATAATCATATTATAAAAATATTTTATAATTTTAACCTGATATCAAAGTTAGAAAAAATAATATTCTTATCCCTTTACAATGCCCAAACACTCTTAGCCAATATTTAGCCAAATTGAAAACTCTTTTAAAATCTCACCAATAGTAGATGAATAAATTATTTAATGGAATTATCTTCCTTTTTAAAATGACTATAAAAATGTATTTGTGATACTAGGACAAAATAATTATGATACTAGGAAAAAAATGTGCTACTAGATTCTTCTTTCTTCACAATTCTCGATCTAAACCTCTATAGAGAATGACCTCTCACAAAATGGATGCAACCAAGTTTAGATCAACTTAAAAAAAAACACAAACCTCTCTTCTCATAGACAAACCTTGCTCTAATACCAAAAGTTGCTTTTTAGAAAACTTGCATAATAAATCTTAACAAAATGGAGAAGGCAAAAATTTCTATATAAAAATACATAATTTTTATTCATTAATTAAAATTTCTAATATAATGTCAGGTTTCAATTAGGCGTAATGGTTTTGGCATCCTTTGAACTTCACCATGTCACTACTCTAGTGATGGACAAGCTTTTGGGGGCTTGTTGGGTCCTTGTTGGGTACAATTGTTTTGGTCTTTTCCAAACTTAGCCATTTTACTTTTCTTTTCTTCTTATGGGACCTGGATGGATATTTAATATTTTACTGAGCCTCATCTATCTGTAATTATTCCAGCACTCTGTAGACTTGGCAATCTTCTTGATTTTACTTCTATTATCTTTCAACTAGTGGATGGTGGATTAGCACTATCCCAGGTCCAAATGGATTGAGTACTTGATAAATTTTGAAAGATATTATTATCAAGTTTTTTATAATGCCTTATGTCTCCCTAGTGGTTTTGGATATACTAATTGGTTGATAAAGTGCTTTTGAAAATAGTAGTTCAATTTTGGATTGATTTTGTATTTTTGATAAATAAACTTCTATTACACCTTATTATTCCTATTGAACTTAAGCACTTTATGATTTGATGAGGTCCTAATGGTTATATTTCTTTTTTCTCTTTAATGTGATTTTGATACAAGTATACCAATTAATTTCCAACCCTTGATAATCATTAATTAACCTCCCTTTATAGCCTTTTGATATTTGATATTTAATGTTTCTAAATTACAATATAGTACTTTGGTGTAGTATTCCTTATAACTCCCTAATTTGGAATATTAGAAAATATTAATATTTGCAATAATATAAATATAAATTTTCTAGGTAGAAATCCTTATTTCTCCTATGTTTTAATTTGCAAATATTAAGCTATATTTCTCCTTTAATTTTGCTTTCAAATATGGTTGATTTACCTATAGTTTCAACCTTATATTATACCCTTATAACCCATTTTAATGAAAGAAAATTAGAATAAGGTAAATTCTTACCTTTATAATGTTGCAAACCTCTATGTACTCGGTGCTAAATTTAGACGTAGATGACAACAATCTTTAGTATTCCTCCTAGCCATTATGACCAATGGTAAGCTTTGTATTCTCCAATGTATGGGCATAGATGAGATCGACATATTTTAATGCTTGTCTTGAACTCCTTCAATGATGGATGACAACTGATTTTTGATTCTCTTCTAACTACAATATTTGGATAGTGGATGCCTTAATTCTAGCTTCTTTGACCATGTTGACCAAGAGCTTTAAATGCTCTTCTCATTCATTATATGCTACAAATCCTTACTGCTATGAATGTGCTTCCTTCCTTAGTATTAAGAACCTTAAATAGGAAGAGGATTTGTTGAATATGACAAGTGTCACAATATTTTTATTTCAATGCTCGAAGATGAAACTTGAAATTTGTTAGAGGATAGACGATACAATATTTATGTTAGTGCTAGTATGCCTTGGTTACAAGTTTCACCGCTTCTCTAACATAACTGATGTTCTCCATATGTAATGCTTCCTTTTAGGCATGCAAGCTTGAGAATTATTTTAATCACCTATTAGGGTTTCTTCAATGGTGATGTGTGCACATTTTATATTTTGCATGAACCTTCCTCTTTAACGTATTCTTGTAAGATTCCTCAATGCATTATTTTCAACTCATCTTTTGTTGTGTTTTCTCCTTGATGCTTGGTATGTGAGTTGGTTCTAGCTAGGATAATGAGCACTGCTACGATGATTGTGAGCTAGGAATGTGAGAAACACTACTCCAATGGTATTTTGAATGCTCCTTGTGGATGTACATCTAGATCTTGGGTATTGCTTTCTCTATGCTTGTATTTTCTCCTACTTTCAAGCTGCTTATAATTCTACCTTTGTAGATGATAACTTCTTCTTGTGCTATGCTATGTATGATGTTGTAACAACCCAAGTTCTATACACTTGGTTGTCAAAACACCCTAAGTATTCCCACTTGGTTGTAAAAACATCCTAAGTCTTCCCACTTGGTTGTCAAAACACCCTAAGTCTTCCCACTTGGTTGTCCATCATCAAAGGATACAGTCAGAGAAAATTTTTCTCTTAATTCAAACTATTTTTATTTATTTATTTTTATTTTCTAGTATGAGCATGTCAAATTCATCTTCATGAGTGCCATTCCACTATAGACAAAATACTCATGAGATCGATATTGGCCAGATCCCATGTATTTGACCATTTTTAATTTCACTCTCCTCTCGAGATCCTAAGCTCTGGTAGGGGGTTCCTTTTCCTCTAGGATCCATAACACATAAAGGTGTGGCACATACTTTCCCCATGTCTTGTCATGATCTTCAATACTTATGTCATGTAAGACATAGCGTATACATGCTCAAGCTAGACAATCATCCTTTCCCCAAGGAGCATCGCCTAGGGTCTTACAAATTCCCTAGTAACCACCTAGTGTCTTGTGTTGATTAACCAACACAATGTCCCATACCATCATGTTATCGGATTAACCTAGTCAAACACAATTTACCACTCATCACTAGTAGGGATAACCTAGAAGGGATGCCCATACAACCCCTTCTCATCTTTCGTTCTAACCTTTTTCCATCACAAGTACAGTTAGAGCCCTGGTAAATGATGGTTGCTTACCCACAAAAATCCTTAGAAATTATTGTAAAATATTTTCCCATCCACAATCTTGAGATAAAATCAAGGTTACCCTACCCATAATCCTTGGGTTTAAAACATAAGATTGTCTCACCCACAATATTGAAATAATTTGAAGGTTGTCCTACCCACAACCCTGGGTTATGAAATAAGATTGACCCTTCCACCGTCTTATAATACTTTAATTTAAAGTTTAACTAAGGTTGGTTTCAAAAGTTTAATGATGGTTTAGTTTCAATATTTTCTAAAAGTTTTTCTATTTTTTTTTTTAAGATCATCGTTTAATTTTCTTTTGATAAGTATAAGATAGATATGCTATTATAACATTGCATTCAAAACTATACAAAATTCCACATGTGCTAAATTAAATCTACTTAGATTATTAATAGTTGCTATTGTTTTAGAATAAAAATCTTCTATAAAATTCACATCCACTATCCACATCTCACCTAATACCCTATAAAACTTTATTATAAGATCATGAATTGAGTTAATCAGCCACATGTTATAATAATACTGTATCATCACAATTTGAGAAATACTAATTTAACATCCAAATAAAGTACATTTCTCTTCACAATACCCAGTTCATCACGAGGGTTTATTTCAAATAACCCTAATGCCAAACTATGATAAAGACATGTAAAAATTGAATCTAAAAGTTATGATAACATCAAAAGCTTCCAACATTTGAGTTTCAGATGAGTTTTTTTACGTTATCTACACCATAAAAATTTAAGTTTATTTCAATTCTTCTCGAGTCCAATAAACCTCTACATTCACCGCAATCTTCGATGCAACACTCCTATCATTGGTTCAGTTTGAAAATATGTGCAACCAACATTATTATATTTTAAATGTTCTCTACATTCTCATTGAGAATACACCCTACAACGGTATACCTTTCAATACTTTTTGAAAACTTCCTTTCACATAACTTAAATTATTCACACTACCAATTACCATACCGCTTGATCAAGAAAAACCTTTCCAAATATATAACATTTGCCAGATTTCCTTGTATAACCCAATTGAAGGTACCTATTACATGCTACTACAGTTTTGAAGAACATAATTCAAGTTTTCTTAGTACGTTATTCTCATTCATTATTATCTTACACATAAAAAAAATCAACTCAAACATAGCAGTTTCTAATATGTCATTGTGAATTCCCCTGGTAGATTCTATGTCTACGTTTCCATTAAATAGAATGTTCTTTCAGATTCAAATAACATACAACCAATAATATAATATATATATATATATATGATGAGTTATTAAAGTTTAATAAAACCAAATCAAAGTTTCAAACTTCTTATTCAAAGGACGTATTATGCATACAACTTATGAAAGGATTTACAAAGTTCTTTTGATAGCGTATTTATTTTATGACATCTCAAAAATTAAACTACACTGCTATCTTTTCTTTTCACCAAAAGGCCTTCATTGAATTTTAATCTCCCCACTTCTATATCATTTGAATTTACAGTAAATACAATCTCAGTATTAGCTTGCACCAGTATTACTTGGAATTCTTCCTTTATTTTAGGAACAAAAGTATTAATAAACATATACAATGGCTTTGTGCTATGGTTATTAGTAATCCTACCTCAACGCCAGAACTCATAAACTACCGATATCAAAATTTAACCATGTCTTTGACTCCATTGAGTTCTAATTTTTAGACATAGGTTTCGATATAATTTAGGGTTCAGAGTGACTAAACTACAATGAAGTGAAGCTAATCCTAGCATTCAAACAATTTCTATATCTTTTCATGCAACATACTAAATTTTCAAGCAAGAACTTCCCATCTCACCGTGGGTATTCAACACATTTTGTAGGTAAGGTCTTCAATTACTTTAAAAATAGCATGCAAAAAGAAATATTGCAAACCCATCATAGAATAGGTTATAATACACAGACAAACATTATTTTTATTTTTCCACATGCATCACATATTTCCCATGCCTGAATTATGAATCTCAAATTTTCCTTCATTATTTATAAATTATGGGCAATATTATGACCTCCAAACAAGCAATATATTTTAAAACTTGCCTCTCAGGCACACATAACTGTTTCATTTCTTTTCACATTCAAAGCCAGCAATTGATATACTAAAGAACACAAACACATAGTCTTAAATTTACAATATTATTTTTAATTTAAGCACACAGAAATATATTTTGTTTTATTTTCTTTTGCTCACTCACATTGCTAGAAAATGATATATCAATCCGAACTCAGAATAGAATATGCAATTGCTTAAAAATTCCACTAAAATTTAGCCAATTCAACTTACTGATTATCATAGCTGCTCTCCTTGCTTTGTAGAGTCCCTTCCTTGTTGTCGTCGCTTCCCTTCCTCCCAACACCATCCCCTCTTCTTTTTTTTCAAAAAACATAAAACATCTCTCCTCCTCCTACTAGCTCGTCTCCATTTGTTAGATATTCCTTCCTAAAGAACATGCCATATGCCAAGTGTAATCACACTCCCCACATCTAACAAATAAAACTGATCATAACTCTCATATTTTTTTAACGATTTCCACCTTATCCTCTTTTAATTTATAATGTCCAAAATATACACTCCACCACACATAATACTATATATACTATATCTTAAAAAATGGCTATAATATTTGACATTTTTCTTTAAAAGTAAATAAATCATTTATTTTCAAAGTAAAATGATTTATTACATAAAGACCACTTATTGTCAATGCCTTTCTATCTTCTTCTTTTTTATGTGGAAAACATCCCAAAAGGGATGCCACTTTCGGGTAAGACCCAAGGAGGCAGGGGTATCCATTCCGCCAAAAATGCCCAGGACTCGGACCTGGCCTACCACCTTTGACATACTCAAGGAGCAAACAAACACACAAAACCAATTTAAAAATAAGTAAATAACAACAAAAATAATAAAAATAAAATAAAAAACATGCTCCTTGAGTGTGTCAAAAACAAAAGCACAACCAAACACGCACAATAAGATAAAAGAAACCACAACACAAACCACATAGAAAAACACAAGAACCACATAACAAAACACAAACAAGACAAAAACAATAGAACACTACAAAGACATAACCCAAAAAAAACATGAAAAATAAACACAACCAAAACCTAAAAAATAAAATAAATAAAATAAAAAATAAAAAATAAAAAACAACCAACAACAGACAATAAACAAAAACAAAAAACATAGAAAACACTCACACATAAAAACATGAAATAACACAAACAAAGAGAAACCCAAGAACAAGAACAAAAAAACACAAGAACAATAACAAAAAACATAAAAAAAAAACAAAACAACAAAAACACAAGAACAACAAAAAACAACACAAAGAACACAAAAACAAAACAAAACAAAAGAACCCACCCACCTTAAAAAACTAAACAAAAAAACAAAGAAGAAAAAAGAAAAAAAAATGAACAAAACAATGACCTATCTAGACCAGAAGACTATTAAGGCAAGAATCAATAGAGGAAACAAAATAAAGAATAGAATGAGCTAGGGAACTAAAAAAAACTGAATGAACCAAAGAGAAGCAAAAAAAAAAAAACAAGAAGAAACTAGGTACCTTCAAAACTGGAGCCATCCAAAGAAATGATAGAAAGAAGAGCTTCCCTAATTTGAGAAGCCCACCATATAGGAGGGTGGCCATAACAAGTAAGATCACCTTTGTCCAAAGCCCAATTAGCTAAAGCATCAAGCACTCTTGTTTTGATCTCTGACCACATGATTGTAATCAACTTTCAAAAATCCCATCTAGATTAACTGAATCTTCTCAATAATTATTTTTATTCTCCAATCCACCTTATGATTCTTAGAAGGAGTCTTCAAGAGATTAATCATAAGTTGAGAGTCAGACTCAACTAACACCTTTTCCCATCCAACCTTAGTAGCCTCCTGAAGGCCTCTCGAGGATACCATACCCCTCAAGCAAGGTTATTGGAAAGAATACCCAAATTCTCAGCAAAAGTAAAAACCAGGGAGCCATCTGAAAGTCTACCAATTCCTCCCACACTGGCTTTTCCAGGGTTCCCTCTAGAGGCTCCATCAGTATTGACTTTTCCAAAATCCTTAGGAGGAGGTTGCCAATTTCTAGTCCTATCCATCTTACTAATACTCACATCCCCTTTAAGTTGGTTGCCCTTAGAAGGTTTAATCTTCAATCTTTGCATCACTTGATCCCATATTTGGTGGGAGTTTTGGGGGTGATTAAGGAGTTGATGGACTGATTCAACTAAGTTGGCTATGGCATTTTTCCAAATATAGTGAATATCCTTCCTATCTTGATTAAAAATTTGGTTGTTCCTTTCATTCCAAATATTCCAAAGAAGAATGGTAGAACCCATCCAAACTAACTGCCTAATAAAATGATCAACACCCTCTTGATTAGGCCAATCCCTCCAAAGCTGTTCAAAAGTAAAAAAATTGGACCACCTGTAAGCCAAGTAAAGTGGCCATTCTCCTCCATAGCTCAGAGGCTAAAGTACACTCAATAAAAATATGGTTGATATTTTCTACATTCTCTTCACACATTTCACATCTAAAAGGGCCATGAAAACCACGCTTCATAAGTTGCTCACTAGTAAGCACCCTACGATGCAATAAAATCCAATTAAAGAACCTCACCTTAGGCCAGAGCTTTTGAGCCCACAATTGAGAAAATATGTCAGAAGAATGGTTGGGATTATTATGGCATAAGGTCAAATAACCTTGAGCAACTGAATACTCACCCTTAGTAGTGTTGTTCCATCCAAAACAATTTTTTTCATGGGACCAAGAGAGGGATCTCATATGAAGGATGCCTTGGATATCTTGTCTTTGCCTTTCTAGGATTTGAATAGGCCAGTCCTCAATAGGGATCCAATATCTACCAACCTTTGAATTACAAGTATGGTACCGACAGTAATTAGCCACCTTTATCCAATTAGCTCGGTGAAGCTCCTCCATCCAAGGCCTCCAATCGGGAAACTGAGTTATCAAAGGCTTGTGACCATCCCAAGAATCTATCCAAAATTTTGCATGTTGACCATTATGAATGATCCAAAATAATTTTTTCTTTATCAAATCCTCACCAGTCTTAAGAATTGCTAAAATGGGAGAACCTTTGGTAGGAAGTTGATAGCGAACAAGGTCTTCAGGACTTTTGTTCTCAACATATTTAGCATGGAGATTATTGGCCCAAAGAGCATTGGGGTTATGCAACATCCTCCAATATAATTTAGCAGCTAAAGCTTTGTTGTTATTAATTGAAGACCGGAATCCTAACCCCCCTTCACTCTTAGGAAGACATAAAGTATCCCATTTCACCAAGGCCCATTTTATTTTCTCCTTAGTACCACTCCAAAGGAAACGATGACTGATTTGATCCAATTCTCGAAGAACAACCTTTGGGATATTCAAAATGGAAGAAACATAAATAGGAATAGCTTGAAGGACTGATTTTACCAAGGTGATTCTACCCCCATAAGAAAGCCACTTGTTGGTCCACTTTCCAATTTTCTTCTTGACTTTGTCCAACAACCAATTCCAATATTTATTTTTTGCCTTTGAATATTTATGGGAATACCTAAATAAGTGATTGGAAGAGAGGTCTTCTTATATCTTAATTTATCCAAGACCATGGATTCCTGTCTAGCAGAAGCAGTGAAAGAAAATAACTTTAGATTTGTCTTCATTGATCAACTTCCGAGTAGCCTTAGAAAAATAGCTAATGATTTGCTTAATATTAGAAGCTTCCTTAACTGTAGCTTTACCTAAAAGAGTAGAGTCATCCACAAATTGAAGATGAGAGATAGGTCTAGCTCCATGAGCAATGGTAACTCCCTCAAGGGTTTTGTTTTCCCTCTTTTTGGTTATAGTCCTACCCAAGCATTCAGCAAGAATGATGAATAAATAAGGGGATAGAGGGTCACCTTGCCTAATACCTCTGGAAGTTGGGAAATACTGAGAAGGCCTGCCATTGATAAGAACTAAGTAGGAAATTGAAGAGATACATCCCATAATCCAATCCATCCAATCCTTAGAGAAACCAAATTGCCTCAAAACTTTGATAAGGAAGTGCCAATCCACTCTATCATAAGCTTTGGATAAGTCTAACCGAATGAACATAGAAGGAGAATTTTGCATATCCATGGAATGGATGGCTTCCTGAGCAAGAACTATCTCATCTACTATTTGACGTCCTTCCACATATCCCCCTTGCTCGGGGAAATAATATTATGCAAAAGAGGCTTCAACCTTTCTGCCATGATTTTAGTAATGATTTTGAGAAGAACATTACATAAAGCAATAGGTCTAAAAGCTGAGATATGATCAACCTCTTGAGCTTTTGGAACAAGAGTAATATAAGTTTTATTGATAACCTTCAAAATTTCTTTGGCTTTCCTGGCTTCTTCCACCACCTCTAATAAATCAACATGAAGGATATCCCAAAACTCTTGGTAGAACTCAATAGGAAAACCATCGGGACTTGGGGTTTTCCATTTTTGCATTTTAAAAACTACTTGTTGAAGCTCATTGATAGTAACAGGAGCAGTCAAAATAGAGTTCTCCTCGTAAGTGATAAGAGAAGGGATTGCTTGAAGAACATTTTTTTGTGAAGCTGAGTCAAGAGGAGTAGCAGCAAAAATATTGGAAAAGTAATCAACAACAATAGAGTTCATGCCATCCCAAGTATAAACAACATCTCCAAAATCTGATTTTAAGGAAGAAATAAAGTTGTGAGATCTTTGAGCTAGAAGATATTTGTGGAAGAAATTTGTGTTTCGATCTCCTTCTTTGAGCCATTGAATTCTAGATTTTTGCTTCCATAAGATTTCTTCTCTTTTTTCCCATTCCTCTAACTGAGTTGTGAGTTTAATTTCATCTGCACTTCTCTTCTCTGTGAGGCCATCTAAACATATTTTCTTATTCAAATTTTCAAGATGAGCAATAACTTCATGTTTTTTTTTATGAACATCCCCAAACTCTTTCTAGTTCCAAGTCTTGATTTTGGATTTAATGTATTGCAAGTATTTTGGCAAAACAGAACATCTTAGTCCCATGCCTAGGTTTACCTTCCTTCCACCATTGTTGCACACGAGGTCTGAAGGAAATGTCTCTAAGCCACATTAATTGAAAACGAAAAGGAGAGAAACTCACATTGGTTTTCCACATTTCCACCATGACTGGCCAATGATCCGAACCAAGATTATTAAGAGTCTTCACTTTAGGAATGTGACCATGGATTAAGAAATTTTCAGAGAGAAAAACCTATCCAATCTCTCCATTATACAAGCTAAGCCTTGCCTTCGTTAGACCAAGTCATAAGGCCATTATCTGGTTGGATATCCACAAGATGGAGGTTTGCAATATATTCGCTCATGAGGTCAGTGCTTTTGTCCAAATTTCTATTTCCCCCCATTTTCTCATCCAGAGAGAGGATGGTATTGAAATATCCTCCGATCAAGATCCAAGCTTTAGGAAAATGAGAGATAATATGAGTAATATCCTTCCACTATCTTCTTTTTTCCTCCAAAGAAGTTGGGGCATAAACAGTAATGCAGAGCATAATCTGGTTGGAATGTCTACTTTGAATAGCTATAGCCAACAAACCCCAACTGCCAACCATATGGTGAATAACTACCTCTTTTGGGTCCCAAAGACAAGCAATGCCACCCGAAGTCCCTTGGGAACTGAGGGAAACCACTTTTCCAGCTGGCCAAATTTTACTGGCAATTAAGTCCATATCCTCCATTGACATCTTTGTTTCTTGAAGGAAAACAAGATGTGGATGATTTATCTGAATCATTCTTCTAATTTCATTTTGTTTTGAAAGACTCCCTTTGAGTCCTCTAATATTCCAAGTGATGATCTTCATTAATAACAGGGCTAAAAAAGTTGGGAAGGGCATTAATCTTACCTTCCTCTACAAGCTTTTCACCTTCTTTTACCATATGATATTGATTGGTCTTGCGACCTACTTTTTTATTAGAATCCATCTTCAATTTTTTTTCCTTGTTTCTTGACTTATTCCAATTGAATCTGAGATGGCTTCTAACCTTGAAGAATGCTCATACACAGCCAAAATTTTACTAGATGGTTCAATGGAGTCTATATTGGGACCTGCATTATTTGAAGTTTTGACATTTGAAATATTGTTTTTCTTGTGTAAATTTTCTCCTTTTTTTTTTTTTGAAAACCTTTGATTTGTTGGTTTGTCTCTGAGTTCCTCCCTTCATATTTAAATTGTGTTTCTAAGATTTCAGTTTCCATTATTTCCTCTTCCTCACTTGGGACATCATTTGTGGAAAGGATTTCAAACATATTAGCAAATGACTTTGATTGATCCTTCATAACTATTTTTTCTCGAGTGTTCTTCTTCTTAGGTATTTGGAAACCTCGTTGAGTTTATATCTTCTTTCTTTTGATCAGGAATTTTATTTGGGCAAGCACCGGCCAAATGACCATATTCATGGCAAATTCTACAACGAAAAGGAATGTTCTCATAGTCCACTACTTGCTCCCAAGTGTCTTCCCCAAATTGTAATGTGATCTTTTTAGGTAGGGGTTTGTCAAAATCCATTAAAACACAAATTCGAGCATAAATAATATGTTCAAAATTTTGAGTACAATCAGCAATCATCATAAAAGTTCCTAAAGAGTTTCCAATTGAAGAAAAAATAGTAGGATTCCAAAATTCAATAGGGAGGCCAAAGAGTCTAACCCACACGGGAGCTATAGAAGGCATCTCTTCTTCGGATTTAAATTTAGTATGCCAAGGCTTCATGAAAAGCCCTGCCCTTCCAAAAAACCAAGGAACCCCTTGAAAATTTTTCTCTCTATCTTCATTATTAGCAAATAAAACAAGAAAATAACCATTTGGATAAATAGATATTTGTAACTCACCTTTAGTTTTCCAGCTTTTTGTAGCCCAAACTTTGAAAGCAGATAGACTCGGACGAAAACCCATGAACCGACAAATTAGTCCTCTTTTTTCCAAATCTTCAATGCCAGTCTGAATGTTACCCATATCAAGCTTAACAATAGGAGTTCCATTAGCTGCTTTAAGACATCCTGACTCCATTTTCCTGGGATCAATCTTAGGCATTCTTAGAGGTTTATGGGAAGCCCTAATATTGATATTAGCATGGGGCTGAGGTTGTCCACCATGAAGGGCATCCCTAAAATTCATTTTTGGGACTGAGTCTTCGAAATTCTTACCCTTGACAGGGGTTTTCATAGTAGAATTATTTTGTGGGTGCACCTTAGCACCAGATTCACTTGAGATATGAGCCATTTTTTGATCAACTTCTTGAAACTTGTTTCGTGATCTCTTTAATCCTTGCCCTAGACGCCGTGGAAAGGTATGGTTTTCACTTTTCTTTTGTGCAGCAAATTGGAAGTCGTTGTCACTCAAGTTCATAGTATGATCTATTGAAAGATAAATTTCTAACCCATATTGTATTCCCTGCAACATTTCCTGCTAAAATATTGAGCATAAACCATAAAAATATTTGCCGCTAGGGCCCGAAGGCCCTAAAAACCAACCTCTGGAGCTGCTTGCACTCAACCCAGATGAAACCCTCGCATAGCCGCTTGCCAAATATATCGTTCACACATAGGGATGTGCTAGGATCTGTGTTGCTCCAAATGATATGAAAATTGGTGGAGACGTTCTAGGGTTTTTCATGCATCTACCCTCAAAATTTTAGCTCAATCCAAGTTCGGATGAGTGAGATATGGCCGAAACAATTTCGGCAGTTTGGGCAGTCCTACGAAAAATGTCTAATCCTCTCCGCATCGTCAATGCCTTTCTATCATATATATATATATATATATATATATATATATATAGCATTATAACTATATTATAAATTATTTTCTTAAATTAAATAGATTCCTTACTAAAGAAAACACAAATTTATACATACACATGTGATTAAAAATTATTTTACTTTACCTCATTACTTATTTTATTTTTAAAATCATGACACAAAAATAGTCATATTACTTATCTATCTTCATTTATCATTCAAAACTATGGCTCCCATGCATATTAGCATTTTCATTGCCTACCAAAAATCATAGTTTAACAAGCATCAAACAGTCCTACAAATGCAACTACATGTTATGCATCTACATGGACTTTTGGCGAATGCATTGCCTATAGGGTTCTCAGTCCCTATCAATTGATGAATACATCATCGCTCATCATTTCCCTGACTTACCGTACAACGAACAATCCTGCGTTCCATTAAGAAGATATCCTTCTTTTGCATGGTCCTTGCCACACAATACCTATCCTCTGCATCCACAGATACATTAGCATTTTGTTGCAATATTAAACTAAAGTTTTTATTAATTATGGGATGCTACAAAACCTTTTAGGGTTTTGATGTTACCAAAGGTGTAAAAAATATCTAGCACCCATTGCATCAAAATGAAATTTTTCCTAAGTGCCCAAATGAATATTTGATGTTGAGCATAGAAGTAATCCCTAGTTAGATACAATATTTGGTTAAGTTTCAAATATGGTATGAATTTTAAAGGTGTTGATGTCATCATGAGTAGCATAAAAGTTTGACACAAAGGAAATCCAAGGTCAAAGTCAAAACAAATTAAGGCGTAAAACCTGACATACAAAGATGAAGAATTTTGAAATAGAAGCATGACATATGGTAGCATACATCACTAAAGAAAAGTGTATAAGGCGGATAGACTCTTAAATTCTATTACATCATCAAGGGAGAGTAAAAGTCTATAATTTGATAAAGAAAATAGAAAATTTGGCTATGTGTTGAGATGAAGAGTCAGATCGATGATTAGGATGATGTCATACAAGTAGAGGAAAAATCCTTGCACTTGGATATCTAGATCTAGATTGATTTTAGCTAAAGAAATATGAATCTGGTAGAGTGCCAAAAATTCAAGATCTGCTCACAGTAATCACAAAATAATGTCAACCACTAGATACTATTCTATTCAACACCTATCCTTATCCAACTAGGTCAGTCACTGTGCAATATGAGATAAAGCTAATATATCAAATGATCTCATGGATTAGTTGAAGACATGTAAGACACCACCTCCTTAAAAGAAATTAAACCAAACCACATCAACATGATGGAGTCATTATAGTTGCACTAGAATGAGCTGGAAAGGGATGGACATGTGTTATATCAATATAATAGGAGTATAATTAGTTTTAAAAGTAATCATGATGAGGTAATTAAAAAAATGTCATATTATATATACTTGAATGTAACCCATTTTAAAGGTTGGATCTTTAGCATTTATAATTACATAAACTAAATGATGAATGTAATGTGTGCCTTTGAATAAAAGTTAGATTATTGTTTAGCCTCTCTATGAAATTATTGTAGATCATGTATGCATGCTAAACCGATTATTAAGCATTTATATTAAAGTTATATGAATGGTTTATTATGTAAAATTTATTCTACTATATAGAATTTTTTCTATATTACTGTTCATCTAGTCTTTGGAATGCTTTGTAATATATATGCTTAATTTGATCAATGCTTTGTAATATTAATGAAAGATTATTTGTTAGGTAGTTTGATTTAGTTTAGAGTGTGATACTCTCATGCCTTATATCGTTTGATATTGTTGAATCCCAATTACTTTAAGTTTTAGCTTCTAAATTTGTGCATCTTTTTCTTTACTCTATAACCCCCTTTAGTTAGTTTAACTAATTTCACAAGAACTAGCCTCCTTTGGATATTGATCTAGAAGTTATTATGGGTCTTCCAATCTTCGCCAAGGTCTTGAGGGTGCAACTCATCCTTTGGAAGCTGATCTAGAAGCTATTTTGGGTCTTCCAAACTTGGTTGAGGTCTTGAGGGTGCAACAAATTTTGAACCAAGAAGGACTTGGTTCAATGTTAAAATTCTAGCTACACCAAAAGGATTGTAGAGCGTGATATAACTAGTTTATGTGATCTATTATAGTAAGAAAGATATTTGAGGAGTATTTTATAACTAATTTGAGGAGTATTTTATAACTAGTTTGAGGACCTAGTCAAAATTTCATTCTTTTACCATAAACTAAATGTGTGTATCAATTGTGTTATCCATAATAATTTTTGTCTTAATTATTTTATTTTATCAAATTAATTGTGTTATCTACGTGTAAAGTAAGATATATTCTTTGTGAACACTTAAAACTATGGACATATTAATTTTTAATTGGTTATGTGGAATTAAAATAATAATTATTGTATTACAAATTTATTAAAGTAACTTACATTTTTTGTTAATTTTTATCTTATACTTATAAAGAGTCAAAAAAATCTTTATTAGTAAAAAATATTTCTTTTTTAATATTTTTTTATTCTTTATTTATGTGAGTTGTTATTTTTATTTTCATCTTTAGATGAGATATCTGGTACAAGGTTGATTTTCTTACAATCAAAATTTACAATTAAATCATATTGAAATTTATCTTATAATTTTAAAAGCTAAATATGAACATGTTGACACAATCAAATGATGTCTAGAAAAAATCAATTGAAAAACCTCAATATTTTAGTAAGGCCTTTTAAGAAGAGTTTAAAAAATTAAATTGATTATTTTATAGTTAATTAAAATAAATCTAATATATTTAAAATAGCATTAAATCAATTGATTAGATTTCTCAACTTTCAAAGACAAGACATACATCATTTTAAGTTATTGAAATATGACTATGTGAATATAATGTAATACCAGTAAAACCTATTTCAATTTAGTATAATAATTTAAAAATTGAATAAAAATAAAAATAATTAATTATTTGAAAGTATTAAACTCAAAATTTATTATTTTAAAATATTAAGAATTCTAAAGAGCTTATAATAATATCACAAAAAGTCACTTAGAACCAAATATCCCCACTCACACAATGAAATTTTATACTTATAAAACTTAATACATAAAAAAACACTCAATATCTTAATAATATCTTCATCATAAGTATATTTATAATAAAAAACATCTTTAATAAAATCCATGTCCATATGAAATGATATCTTCTTGATTTATAAATCAGTTAACATCTTTCTATTCTTCATTATCCTTTAAACCCTTTTCACACATGTACTATATCTTTTTTATTGATCTTACTTTATTATAAAAATATTATAATATTATATTATATTATATTATTATATAATAATATATTAAATTAACATCTCAGTGTACTCCAACATGGCAATCCCCATGCGAGTGCCCGCGCAAATCTGCCTGCCTGCCTCAGATGGAATCAGCTCAAAAGTTGTTTTTAGGCGGATCCATCTTGGAACCCGCGACCCTGCCAGGATTGAACTCCTTGCGCTTTTCATGCCTGGGGACTACGTTGGTGGAGTACAGTGTATAGTGTGGGGTCATTGATCCACGCCTTCGGATCTGCCTTTCCAACAAACAAGTCTGCACATGTAAACAACACCCTCTTTTACACCTGATGGCAATGAACTGGTGATGATTTATGAAAGAGATAAGGTTTGGAGTCACAACATTGAAACACACGGAAGTGAATTACTATTCCAAGAAGATAAGATAAGTGCCTAGAAATAATTTCCCTTGCATTTTTTTTTTTTTTTTTTTGGCATTAACTGACCATGTGGATGCTCCCGCCTCAACATAGGGGACGCGTTCGGCCTCGCGTTGTAGAAGAAAGTGCCGCGTGTGGCCAAGGCGCTGCAAAAAGCTAACATCTTTCTATTCTTAGTTATTCCTTTAAACCCCTTTCTCACATTTAAAAAATAATAATTAATATATCATTTTAATTGATCTTATTTTATATAGTATGATTTTATATTATAATATTATATTATAACTATACATTAAGGAACAGAAGCCACAATAGAATTAAAGAACTTGTTAGAGATGATGGATCATTCCTTTCTAGTCCTAATGAAATCAGAAATGAAGCAGTTTCCTATTTTCAGAATCTTTTAGGAGAAGAACATTTCAGTTCTGCCTTAGCTTCAGAATCAATGCTTTACCATATTCCTCATTTAATTTTTGATGACTTGAATGGGAAGTTAATTAAGCCTTTCACGGATGAAGAAATCAAAGAGGCCCTCTTCTCAATGAACCCTGATAAATCTCCAGAGTCCGAGACGGGTTTTCACCTCGTTTTTTCAGGCTTTTTGGGATATTGTAGGTTTTGATGTATGTGCTACTATCAAGGAATTTCAGTCCACAAAGCATATTCCAAGAAGTTTTAACTCCACTTTTATTGCTTTAATCCCAAATATTCCTACTCCTAGATCTATGATGGATTTTAGACCTATTAGCCTTTGTAATGTTGTTTATAAAATTTTGACCAAGGCAATTGCAAATAGAATGAGGAAGATCCTTCCTATGTTTATTGATGTTTGTCAAGGCAATTCAGTCCCTGGAAGGTCCATCCTTGATGGGGTCATAACCATTCATGAAGCCCTTCATTCGGTAGTCCAGGACTAAAAAACCTGCTTTTGCTCTCAAGCTGGATATGAACAAGGCTTATGACCGCATAAGCCGGAGTTTTGTCTATGCTATTCTCAAGAAATTTGGTTTTCATCATGAATGGATCAAGATTTTGGAAGGATGTTTTATGAAACCTTGGTTTTCAGTCCTTGTTAATGGTGCTCCTGCTGGATACTTTCAAAGTAAAAGGGGCCTAAGGCAAGGTGACCCTATCTCTCCCATGTTGTTTATCATTGTGGCTGAAGCCCTTGGGAGGACAATCAAAGCTGCATGTAATATTGGTCTTATTTCGGGAATTAAAGCATCATCACAAACACGAGCGAGTTACACATGAACGGTTTGTGGATGATACTTTGTTGTTAACTCTTGCATCAGTTTTTGAGGCTAAGGTCATAAAACATATTCTAGAGCTATATGAGGATGCTGCGGGGCAAAAGGTAAATTTTTCAAAGAGTAAAATTTATTTCTTTAACACTCCCATTCAGAGGCAGATTAAGATTGCTAGGATTCTTGGATGCTCAGTGTCTACTCTTCCATCCACATACCTAGGCCTTCCTTTATTTACAGGCGAGCTACGATTCCATGTGGACTAATGTAATTGAAAGAATTCGGAGGAAGCTGGCTGGATGGAAAGGGAATTTGTTATCTCAAGCTGGCAAGGCAGTTCTCACCAAGTTTTCCATTCAAAGCATCCCTGTCTACTTTCTCTCTATTTTTAAAGCTCCTACAAGTGTCTACACTAAAATTGAACGAGATCCGGAAGAGGTTCCTATGGATGGTTCTGAATCTAAGCAGCGCTTTCACTTGGTGTCCTGGGATAGGGTTTGCAAACCAAGGGAGTTTGGAGGTATTGGGCTAAGGAGAATACAACATTTAAACATGGCCCTCCTGGCCAAACAAGCATGGCGTCTTTTGACAAATGCAAATGCAGAATGGATTACTATAATCAGAAGAAAGTATTTGCAAGAAATTGAATTCTTAAGTTATTCCTTTCCTCCCAGGGGATCAATTTTTTGGAAATCAATCCTTCAAACTAAAAACTTGCTAAGCAAAGGGCTACGTTGGAAGCTGGGAAATGGAAGAAACATTGATTTTTGGGACCACAAATGGTTAAAGGACTATCCCCTCTCTGCGGACTCCCATCATTTCAACCCTTAGAGCTTGGACAATTGAAGTTTGTGGTACCAAAGTTGCAGATTTTATTACTTTGTCAAACAATAGAAGGGTATGGAAGCCAATAATGAATAATGATCTTCCAGGGGCATCAATAATCTTGGAGAATGAATTAAAAGCAGTCTTTACTCCCTTCGGCATTCTTGAGGACCAGCTTATCCGGGAAGCTTCGGACAATGGGGAATTTTCTCGTCAAGGCCGCTTATCTGATCCTTATTGATAATGATGAACCTACTTTCCCTCACTTGGAAGTTTGGCCCAAAAGCATTGTTTCGAAGGTTGGGTTTTTTGCATGGCTGGCCATCCAAAATAAGATCCTCACCATGGATAACTTAATAAAAAGAGGTGTGATTGTTGTTAATAGGTGTTATCTTTGTATTTACGAGTGGGAGTCTATTGATCATTTGTTTTACGTATTGTAATTTTTCTGTCTCAATCTTGTTAGGTCTGTTACAAGTGTTTCATATTTATTGGGTCCATCCTCAGTCCATTTTTGACTTATTTTTCTAGTGGCCTTCCCCATTTTTGAATAGGCGTCTTAGGTATATGTGGAAGATCTGCCTTCATCACTACTTGTGGCAGATATGGTTGGAAAGGAATCGTCGGGCCTTCTTGGATAAGGTTTCTCAGTCATCCTCTCGTCTGTCAAAAATTTTAGCATATGCTAATGAGAATACTTGTTTAGTGCTGCGGCATCTAGACCTCCAAATCCTTTTGAAGCTTCATTAGGCCGGTCATTAAACTTACCTCTCACTTATGGCCTCAATCATCCTCAAGTCTGTCCTAGAACCATGATCACATGGACCCCACCCCCCCTAGGGTGGATTAAGTTAAATTTTGATGGGGCATCTAGGGGCAACCCAGGTGAAGTTGGGGCTGGTGGCTTACTTAGAGACCACAAGGGTGAGGTGCTTGTAGCTTTTGCGAAACATCTTGGAGCTCAAACTAACAATGTGGGTGAAGCAAGGGCGGTTTGGAGGAGCCTCAAGGTGGCGAGAGAATTATCCGGGGAAGCTGTTGGTGGAAGGTGATTCTCTTATTATTATAAATCTTCTAAAGAACACTAAGAGAGCTCCTTGGAGATTTAATGACTACATCCATGAAGCAAGGGCTCTAATTCATGACCGACTTGAGGCCATAATTTTGCATACCTTCCAGGAAGCAAACATGGCAGGTGATAAGGTCGGCAAATGAAGGCATTGTAGCGACAAACTTGATCACGTGGACTGAAAATCTTCCTCATGCGGTCTCAATGGTGATAGATAATGAAAAACTTTAGATTGGAAGGCTCAAAGTGGATCAATGACAGAAAATGGGGGCATTTTAAAAAAAAAAAAAATTTGAACCTTATAATGGATTTTGTCATATTTGTTTTTTTTGTTCATGTGACTAGTGTTTTTTGCAGCTGGTGGGGCACTGATATAGGTTTTTTATCTACAAATTCATGCATGGGAAAAATCTGCTTTGGCCTCAAGTATTTCCCAAGGTGTGTTTGGATTCGATGTCGCAAAAAGGCCCTAGCAAGAAATAACAAAGTGTTGGAGATCCACGACAATGAGGCACCGAGACCCCACCATAATAGTCTTGGAGAAGATGACAATTTCATCGACCTCCAACGGTATCAACTCGATTGAAGAGTCCGTCCGGCCTCATCGGTGCAGTTGTTGATTTGTGTGATTCCTTAAATCTTCGTTTTATAGCCGGCCAGTTCCAGGGGCACAAGGAGTCAAAGGCAAAATCTAAATATGATGGCAAGAACGATGATAAGAAGTTAGATGAGGACTACAAGGAAGACTGCTTGGCCTCTTGGCTGTCCATTCTATGGGATGTTTTTTTTTTTTTTTTGACCATATTCTATTATTTTTATATGGGCACAAGCTACTCTGCATGGTGCTTGCATGATTAGTTTTTGTCTTTGTTAGTTCTTTTTTGCGTCTTTCTTTTTTGATGGCCATAATATTAGGCTTCCATAGTTTAGTTTGGTTGTATTCTAATGGAAGAGTAGGTCTTGGCCATTTTTGTTGTCAGTTTAAACTTTTAGGGCTTGGCCTTTGTCCAGTTGGTCAGTGGACCCTATTTTGTAAAATGGTTTTGGGTCAACCAGTTAAAACCCGGTGTTAATTATAATATTCTCTTACTTACCAAAAAAAAAATAATATAATTAAATTAAAATTTGATATTTATATAGCTTTCAGTGTTATTAAAACTTGAACCTCTTTTTAAAAACTAAAAATTTAAGGTTTTCATTGTTATACAATTTATTTATTTGAAGCTGCAATAATACCTCTTCTCTGCATATACATTTATTGGTCCTTTGATTACGTAAGTATTATCAACCAGTGTTTTAATTTAGAGATTGTACTTAAAGAAATGAATTTGATTTCTGTTTTGTTTTTTAAATTTAAATGCAGATGCAAGATGTTTAGCGGAACTCTGGAATGAATCCAAATGTGTTACTCAACTTTTCGGACTCATTATTTTCTACCATAAAAGCCTCCAAATGGTCCGAGGGCTGCCATCTATTCCTGGCCAAGTGTGCAGAGGCCCGGAATATCAATGCGTGTTACACCCTCGGCATGGTAAGATTGCCTTGTTCTCCTCTCCTCAACTATGTTATTGTGTTACTGTACACTTAGAGTTGGCTTCGAATTTTTTTTATTATGTATAGTTATACTTACATCCATCTTTTTTCACACATATTCCTCCACTTAGATATAAAATTGTTTTAAAATTTAAATTGATGTAAAGGTTTTGAATTTCATTTGAGAATACTTAATTATGTATATTTTATTTTATATGTTCAAAGTTAACTTTTATATTTAAAATATATAAAATATTATATTCATCAAATTTTGTTGTATTTAAAATGTATTTATTTATTTGTCTTTGAGATGGCACAACTTTTGGAGTTTGGATTTTTTTTATAAAGGTTTAAGGTTCAAAAAGCAGCATGTGGTCTTAATTTCTTATTGATAAGCTTAGCTCTCAGCATTGGAGTCAATGGTTGACCCTAAGCATTGGTTTTAGGGGTTTTTCAATCCAAGGATCATTGTTGGAATGGAAATGCATTGGTTTTAGAGGTTTTTCAATCCAAGGATTATTGTTGGAATGGAAATGCTCAACCTTAAGTGTTGGAAGTAAGAGTTTTTCACACAATAGAAATAAAAAAATATATGGCAAGGATAGGAAATTTTTACATTATCCAAATAAAAAAATCCAATTTCCATAGAGAAACTTTGGTGTATTAAAGTAAGGAAAACCTATTTAATTTGTAAAAATTTATAAACTACAAAGACAAATTACATGGAAATATAATATATAAAACACAAAAAATATAAAATATTATTTTTATTATATTTCAAATTCATATTAAACATTACATAATTACTATCGTCAAAGAAATGAAGGGCATTACATACCTCAACACTAAATACATAGAATGCTAATTTTTCTGTTTTGCCTTCTTCTACACCCTCATACTCTACATTAACTTCTTATTTATAAAGATACTTGGTAACTATACACAATAGTTAAATTGTTAGTGACAAGTGACAACTAGCTATACACGATGGTTAAACTGTTAGTCACAAGTGACAACTATACATTAGCTTCTTTTTATGATGGTTAAATTGTCAACAACAGCTAAGCATTACTCTTATGCATCCTTTTCCCAGCTACACGTTAATTTACAGTGTTTTTTTCTTCCTTGGAGCATTTTTTTTTTTGCATTGACTGCCCATGTGGATGCTCCCGCCTCAACATGGAGGACTGCCCATGTGGATGCTCCCGCTTCGCGTTGCAGAAGAAAGTGTCGCTTGTGGCCAAGGCTACTCCACGCCTTTCCCTTCACCTCTACTAGATGCACATAAATTAGGCAGGTTATTCCTGTTTAGTGTATAGCGTGTGTGACGGAGGAGAATAAGTGTGTGATGGTGATGGTGGTATCTAATTTTTATGCACTTTTAATTTTATTAAATGAGAGCCATCGAAAGTTGTTTCAGTCTTCATATTTGTCGGACAAATCAGAACTGTTGCAACATGTGTTTGTCTAATTTTTGGTAACCAGTTCACTTGTGGAAACATGCAATGGTTTGGAGGTTATAATATTTATTTTCATAATAACTTATATAGCAATGACTACCATGGAATTTTCATAATATCAGCCATTTGTCAAATATTGTGGATTCCTGCCATATTTGGCTAAAAAAATATCTATTTTAAATGGAAATCCTCGGGTTTTTTTTAGAGCTGTTGCCACTAAAAAGTGGTAAATTAAAGCTTATTTCTTCCTCGTAGGTGGTGAATAATTTGACGAGTTGTATGTTTTATTTAAAGTAGATGTTGATTTTGTCTAATTAGTAATTCTGCAAACAATGATTTTACATCATAAGGCATATATTAATGAGTGGCAAGCATTCATTAACATATTTTAATTTTTTAATTTTAATTTTATTGTTTTTTATATTTTTATTATTTTTATGTAATTATACTAACTTTGTCGTCAATAGTGTTAAGACTCATAGGTATTTTATGTAAAAAAAAAGTGTTTTGTGATGGTTACGTGAATTTATAGAGACTATGTTTCACTTAGTGTGAAAGAAGTTTGAGCTAAATTTTGAATGCAACCTAAAAGAAGACTAAGATGAACAGTAAGGCATGGATTTTTTTAGATCAAGACCATGTCCAATAAAGATCATGTTTTCATTTCCTTTATAAAGTGATTATCAATATATATAGTTGAGGTTAGAGTTAAGTTGAGTTACAAGTAACATAAAGGAGTAGGTTTAAGACATGCCTTTTATTGATGTGTAATTATAGTTATTTATTATTGAATTAAATGTCTTGTTTAAATGAAATTAAAATAACATGGAGTTGTTGAGAATGGATAAAGGGATTAGAAACTCATAGATACTTTTCATGCTAAACAAGAAGGATGAAGATTTACTAGTATTTGTATGGTTAATATTTCTTCTTGTATCAATCTTATTAGATAGTAAAATAATTTTTTAATGTAGAGGATTTATTTTTGTAAACCTTTAAATAATAAAAAAATTAAAATATTACCTCACCATACATTACTACTCATGCGTCCTCACCTTTACTTTTCTCACCATCCACTATTTCTTGGTTTATGACACCCACCATGTCATAATGGATTGCTCTCATTCTCATTGTCGAACAATTCTTTAGAATGGATATAATGTCATCTTTAAAAATATCACCAAGGAAAATTAGCCTTCCATAGAAGTTGACTAGGCATTCTCATTCTAGATAATAGAAAGCCTTAGGAAAACATCATAAAAATCATAATTATAATTAAGGAGCTTAGAAAACAAATGAGACAAAATATCATTGGCTTTAAGCTCTCAACTTCTATGATTTCTATGGTCCTATGGTCATAATTGGTAGAAGGTGGAAAGAAAATATTTTTCATAGAAGCACTCCCCATAAATCTAAGTAGGCCAACAACTACCCTAGCTGATTACACTACAAAGTTATCCACATTGTATTTATTAAGGACAAATCCATTCCAAATTATACAACTAACAAGATAGTTGCAATGAGTAATATCTATAAAATACAATAGCTATTGAAGCCAAAAAATAAATAAAACAAGGCCTAGACTTTTATGGTATAAGTTAATTTTATGCTTCAAGATTTTCTATAGTGCAATTGATTATATTTATGTTATAAGACCTGTTTTACATCAACTCTTCAACATTAGCTTTAATTTGTTGAAAGATAGAAAAATCTTTTGACTTTTATTTGATGAAATATATCAAAGTTATTCCTTCATAGTCATTAACAAAAATAATAAAATACCTACTTTTGTTGAGTGAAAAGATCTACAATGGACCATAGATACTAGAATGCACTAATTCAAGTGGTGTATTTTTCCTCAATGCTTTTCCTACTAGAAAATAATCTTGATGTTGCTTACCAAAAATACAACCTTCACAAAATTGATCACCTCATTCAATAAATGGTAATCCCTTCTCTATTTGCTTCTAATAGAGTAGTTTTAGCCATCAAAAATGTATATGTCTATAGCATATGTTCCATAACCAAGATTCATAATATAAGATCATTTTTGTGGCTTGAGGTTCTACTTATGCAAGTCTAAGAGTGAAAATAGTATTTCATACAATACTAACTTTTACTACAATATTATAACCACCATTTTTATCATAGAAAACACATTCATTATTTTCAAAAATAGCATAATATCCCTCTTCAATATTATGTTTTATGCTCAAAAAATTATGGCTAATCTAGAAACATATAAAATCTTATGAATAAACTTTATCTCACATTTTTTTGTCCTAACTGCAATGGTGCTCTTGCTCGTGACCTAAAATTTCTTGTCAGCTTAAGTCATATAAGATTTCAAAAATTCATCCATCTTAAAAAGATATTTTTATTGCTTGTCATATGACTACTCCAATTGCTATCCAAAAACTATAAAACTTTGGATATTTCTATTGTAATATCACAAGCAAAAAAGTGTTTTTTTTCTTGTCATATGACTTCTATAATTGCTATCCAAAAGCTATACAACTTTAGATATTTCTATTGTAATATCACAAGAAAAAATTATTTTTGTTGCTTGTCATCTGAATATTAACATTGAACTTATGACTTGTTAAGATTTTGATAACCTTCATTATTTTTATCACTAACTCTTACTCTATCATTGTTGGTGTTACCTCTTTCTCATCAACTACTACTTCCTCTAATTACACATAGTTCCCTTGTAAGATGATTCTACAAATATTTTTTCCTCATTCTTTAAAATATTAATATTTGTTTGAAAATCATGTTCAACAATTTATTAGTGGATCTATTCATCCTCTACTTGTGAGTTTGAAGAGACCCCATAAGCTTATTTACTAATAACATAGTTAGATTCTTATATTATTCAATAGCAGCCACAACAAGAACAAAATATGTAAGGAGGATTTAAAAAAAAAAAACTGCAATCTTTTGATCTATTGAATTATCTCCATATATCTAATTTGAGTTACTAAGCTCATCACTCAAGTTAAAAAAATTACATAGATGTAGAGTCTCTCATGAAAAAAAATCAAAATCTCTTTTAAGCATTTGAAGTTTGATGATTTTTACCTTTTTTTTCCTTGAAATGCATCATATAGTATATCCCATGTCTATTTTTATTTTTTAGAAAACAATTCTTTAAAAAAATTAACACTTTTACTGCTTGTTAAAAAAATGGCTTTTGAGTCCTTCTTTCTATTCTCCGTTAGCTAATCTCATTGTGCTTGAGTCCAAGTGGTAAGAACTTATACATATGTAGGTTTTTTATAACCATTCTCAACCAAATCCCACAAATCTTAAAAAGTAAAGGATATCTTCATCATAGTGTTCCAAAAATCATAATTCTTCCCATTAAATAGAGGAATCTAAGGCCAAGAGAGATTTAAATTGCTACATCTATAGTCATATTATAAATATATTTTATAATTTTAACTTGATATCAAAGTTAGAAAAAATAATATTCTTATCTCTTTACAATGCCCAAGTACTCTTAGCCAATATTTAGCCAAATTGAAAACTCTCTTAAAATATCACCAATAGTAGATGAATAAATTCTTAAATGAAATCATATTCCTTTGTAAAATGACTATAGAAATGTATTTGTGATACTAGGACAAAATAATTATGATACTAGGAACAAAATGTTCTACTAGATTCTTATTTCTTCACAATTCTCGATCTAAACTTCTATAGATAATGACCTCTCACAAAATGGATGCAACCAGGTTTGGACCAAACAAGCTCTACTTAAAAAAACATAAACCTCTCTCCTCATATACAAACCTTGCTCTGATACCAAAAGTTGATTTTTAGAAAAAATGCATAATAAATATTAACAAAATGGAGAAGGCAAAATTTCTATAGAAAAACACATAATTTTTATTTTATTAATTAAAATTTCCAATATGATATAAGAAAAATATTAATTATAGGCTTAACATAAAAAAAAATAAGCTTCTATAACAAATTTTAGCGATGGAGAACAAACTAGAAGTAATCTGATTTTTTAATGTATGGAGTAGTGGATGCTAAAATATCAAACATAGTGATTCTTGAAATATTAGACGTTAAACATTATCCATATCATCATCAACCTCCAATGAGGCTCCAATGGAAATTTATGGTTCTTGTTTAACATAATCTGAGGTACATACAAAGCAAGGAGAGTCTTGTTGGTTAGAGAATCTATCTAATGGAAAGGTTTGTGTGTGCCCACAAACCTTGACCAACATTGAATGACCAAGGAGCTATGAAAATTGTAGCAATCAATATTTGAAGAAGGTTAGTTCCTTGAAGTCCTAGCTAACTATTACTAAATGTGGGGGGGAAAGGCATGAAAGAAACAAAATGAGATAGAGCCACATCAATACATATGCATATTTAGAGACTACATGACCAAACCAAGAAAATACCTAAAAATTGTCCAATTTGATTACCACCCATAAAGCAATTAGTCACAATGTTTTGTATCTAATCAAAACTACAAATTCCAGAATCAATATATGAACATGATCACACATTAAAGATTTAGAGTAAGTCCCATGAGTATTCAACAGACCCAAATTAAAAAATAGTAATTAAAATACATACAAGTTCTGCAAATTAAATAAACCATAAGCCAAACAACAACCCTTTTGTATTGATATGCGAAAATATCCTCATTACAAATGAAATGTAAAATCTTGAGAGCCGATAAGTATTCATTTTACACTAGTATATATAGAATTTTCACATTGCTACAGTTATTAAATCATGATTACCTTCAAAGTGGATTGTGGTTATGTTAGAGATTCTGCCAATCCACTAGACTTCTCTGAAGTATGGTTGCTCCAACTACCAAAACATGATTTATTGATGTGGTGGGGATTTGTGTCTCCTCGATTCATGTCTAGATTTCTAGTTGAATTTGGTCCTTTGATCTCTGCTGATATTATCTACTCATCCACCCTATCATCTATGTGATGGAATTTTACCATTAATATCCTTTGACATGGAATCATGCCCAATAGATGTAATGGCAAAAAGACCCCCTTTACTTGTTGGAGAGCGATTGTCAAATATTCTACGTGTCTAAGGAGCACCTCTTCATCACTCAAATACCTTCATGTCATATACCGACCTCTTAGAAGCATCATCTCTTGGTTGTACATCTCCTCTTTGCTTTTGTTCATGTCAAATCTTTAGAACCTTGATAGGCCCTAGTCGGGTGTAATTCTTTCAACATCTTCAAAACTAAATTTATTTTTTTCTCCTACATACACCAAGCCTTCGAGCTCTGATCAGGTTCTAGTTGGGTATAAATATTTTGGTATTCTTTGGGCTTTGTCATTTCTTCATCTTGCTCATTTTGTCAACTTTCAGACTCTAGACAAGGAATTGAGATCCCACCAGATTTTGGCCAGTCACAAATGTTCTAGTTCTTTAATAACTTGGTCAATTTTCTACCTAAGATTTTGGGATGTTGTCAATTTTTGATCAGGCGTAATGGTTTTAGAATCCTCTGGACTTCACCATGTCATGACTCTAGTGATGAACAAGCATTTGGAAGCTCATCAGGTCCTAGTTAGGTACAATTATTTTGGTCTTCCCCAAATTTAGCCATTTTAATCTTTTTTTCTTCTTATGGTATCAAGATGGATCTTTAACATTTTATAGAGACTCAACTATCTGTAATTGTTCTAGCACTCTACATACTTGGCCATCTTCTTGATTTTACTTCTATCAGCTTTCAGCTAGTAGACTATGGATTAGCACTATCCCAGGTCCCATTTAGGTGCATACCCTCTAGTGCATTTGAGAGATAGTTGATTTGGGTTGAATATTGTCTTCTAGTAGTAGTTTTTAAGCATGCATTTCTAAAATATTCATGCATTAGTCACCTTATATCAACTCGGTGAATATCATTGGGCCTTCAAGTCACATTTGTCGCTATCTTCATGTAGCAGGTCCAACCTTTCCCTTTCCTTCGATTCCCAGTTAGGCATGGATGCTTGAGCAAGTTTTAAGGCTAACCCTTTCACTCTCTTTCTACTTTGAATTGCTCTCAGCAAGGATTTTGGGCTTATGCTCGTAAATTTTTTAGCAATCTCTAGTTTTATTTGCAAAAAAAACCTAACATATAGCTATTAATACCTAGGCATGGGTAGGCACATAAAAAATACCCATATTTTTGGTGACTCATAGGGGATTTTTGCTTTGCAAAAACAAGTAATCTAGGAGGTTAAAATTTTCTTAGACTTAACACTTCTGAGGTAAAAGGCATGAAAGAAAGGACTAGAATAAAAGTTGGAAAAAATGCAACCGATCGAGGTTGTAGAAAAAGGGGAGGTGGAGGATGATGGAGTGGAAATAATACAGTGAAACATTGTAAAGAAAAATAAAATAAGGGGGATAACAAGGGGAAATAGTAAGCAAAACTAGAAAACCAGAATAAAATTACATGAGAGGAAAGGAGAGAAAACAAGAAACAACAGAAGAAATAGAATAGAAGTTGCTAACCAAAGAGGCTAGTGATAAAAAACAACAAAAAAAATAAAGGAAGGAGAAGGATGCAAAAAAGTAAAAACTTAAAAAGAAAGGCAATCCAGGCGCTATCACATAACAACATCAAAATTGGATAACTCAATCCATGGGATAGCCCCACAGATTGTATTCTAATATATATACCCCACTGTAGCCCAACAAAATTCCAAGAGTAGATAGAATGCCAGAGACATTTGTCCATCCTGTTACAACTCCTCTTTCTGATGCAATCCAACCAAGACCTTCTTTACTTATTGTCATTCACCATAGGTATTCTCAACTCCAGCTACATTCTAAGACTTAAATTTCTTGAACACTCCTATAGTTGTGTATGGGGGGGCTATTTATAGAATGTTCTTCCCTACTTTGGATAGATTTGGCATGCACCAAATCACACAGAGGTCTAATTGGTGCATGAGTCTAGATCATTTTTTCTAGGCATTTTCTTTGCCAGTGATATCATGTCCATACATGCATGGTGTATTGTTTTGCTTACACGAGTCCCAATTTTTTTATGTGATATTTGATTTCCAAGGACAACATGTAAATACCTTTGTATTTTATAGGCATTATCCATTGGGTTATGGGGTCACAACAACAAAAAATGAAAAAGAAGAACAAAGAAAGAATAAAATAGAATAAAATGAGGAGGCGAAATAGGAAGTATCATGATTCCCAGACATGATCTAGGAAACCTTCTTATGCTCTTTAGTTCATAGCTTTTGATTCCCTAGCCAACTAGCAATTCATTATTAGAGTGTTTTCCCTACAATTCGTGAGTGGCTATACCTTCACCATAAATTTTATTTACTTATTGATTATTCACACAAAATTTTAACATACCTGGCATGTCTAGGAAATAAATAATGCAGGTCATCCTATGAAATTACAATGTTTAGACTAGATGATGTCAAATTTGATTTGTTATTCATTCTAATTTTGGTACTATCTACGACCATTCTCATATCTCACAAGATACCATATAGGTCTAGTATTATGCCTTGGAATCTATAAAGGGTGGATACCCATCCAATTATCTTTGACGCTTTAGATATCTTGGTAAGGGTGTTAGTACTATCTCCAACTTGAGCATATCTAATTTGAGGCCCATACCTTATTTTGATTTGCTCCCATCATGTTTTGAGTTATTATCTAACCATTAATATTATCATGCATTGATTACCAATAGGTTGGATAATTGACAACTGGATTTCCAAAGAGTGTTGTGGCAAGAAATATGCTATGCAGCTTGGGTTGGAGTGTCTAAGTTGATTGCTCCTTGTTCAATCTAGAATCACCTTGAAATCCAATTTTTTGAAGTGCATGTCCTTTTAGTAGGTCATAGAAGAGTGTCAATATTTTCTCTTTTTACTCAGGTTCATCAATCAAGAATGATGGCCTTTGGATTTCCATTATAATTTGCTGATTCATGGGAAATTTTGGTAGATGTGAAGGCACTAGTTCCCAAGTACTCATGTTCTACGTTGGCCTAGGTAAAACTATTGTACTAGTATTTTTCTCATAATAAAAGATCATCTAGTGTGCATCCTCCTTTGTGAGAGTTCGAGTCTTTGCCAACACTTATTATTCTATCATGGGTTTGCTTTAATAATAATTGACAAGGAGGGTATTCCCCATAGTCTGGACAAGGCCTGATGTATATTCTTCAGGGGTTGGAACCAGGGATGTTTATGACAAGATTTGACATAAATAAAGGACATCTCTAGGATGCAACTTTTCCACTTGAATTAACATATTTTTAACTCGTATAGCCTCTTTATAAATATTTTGGAACATCTTTTGTCTATATTGATGAATAATGAGGCTTATATCTAAGAAAAAATATAGGGTATAATACATATGTGCTTGAGCAGGGGATGGCTGAAATTCATAGGGGATCATTTTCCATGTTCTTTTAAATCAAATGTTAAATTCAATGATATTATCTTGTGGATCATGTTTGATGCATGAGAATTAGTTGAACAAAATAAAAGGATTTCCTACATCATCAAATGTGTCAATGAGTGCTCCCACCAAATCATCCCATATACAAATACTTCCATCATCCAAGAATTTATACCATAGAAGGGCCCTTCATTTGAGAGAGAGAACAAGGAAATTGAGCATTACATATTTATGTGTGATATTATGAATTATTGTTAGAGAAGCAATGTCCTGGTAATGTTTAAATGTAGTTTTGCCTATCCCATCAAAATTTGTCAAAGACTTCAAGGAAGCCTTGGGAATATCATGAAGATTATGAATATTCAAAGGGCCTACGAAATTCTAACAAGGATATTTGAACTGAGACATTGATGATTGTTAGTATCACAATGACACTAAAAGGGGGGGTTGAATCAGTGTAGCTCTTTAAAACTTAAATCTTAAACTCTTAAAGCCGAAATAATGAGAACTTAAAAACAAATAAAGCAAATATAACAAGAGAGCATCACACAACACAAGATGTACCGAGGTTCACCGATTTGGCTACTCCTCAAAAATTGACTGTTTGGACTACCATCCAAATCCAGCATTTGCAAAGCACAACTTTACAATCAATTTACCAACACCCACTGGAAGGAGCACCAACCCCTGATTTATCTGCACCAATAGAAAGGAGCACCAACCCTTGATGCCAAGCACCAACTTGGACTTCAATTTTGAAACTAGAAGATTGACATAAAAATGCCTTCACTTTTACAAGACCCTGATTGGTCTATTTCTTACTCAACATTGCTCACGATTCACACAAAACACACCCTTCTCGCTCGCATCTTGCTCTCCTCTCACCCTCTTCACAATATTAAAATCAACGCTATTTAAAATTCTCCAAGAAGCACTCCTTTTATAACAATCCTTTCTCTTTGTAACTCCAGTTGTAACTCCTTTCATTTCTCATACGCCACTTGTCAATTGTAACGCCTTCTTTATGTAACTCCTTTTGTATATATAGAGTAGGCATTTCATCAAACATGTTACATGCAATGAATTGACACCATATTCTCCTACCATGACTATTCGTCTTCTCCTTTCATGACTATTTGTTTTCTCTTTGCGTGTCTATTCTTTTTCTCTTTGCATGTCTGTTCGTTTTCTATTTTAACAACCGTTCATTTTCTCCTTCCACGACTATTTTTTTTCTATTTCCATGATTGTTTTTTTTCTATTTTAACGGCTTTTCATTTTCTCCTTCCACAACTATTCGTTTTCTCCACATGGGCATGCGTCTGTTTCTTTCCATATGTAACGACCATCTTAAATGATTTCAAATCATTAAAGATTCCTTATGGGTCCACGTCACTCTGTAGTCTTCAATTTCACCATCCTGGTATTCATGTCGCGATATCATGACACTTTTGTTTCTCTGCCTGCCTGGCCTTTTCGAGTCACAAAAATGCGACATGTCGCGATATCGCGACACTTTTGTTGCTTTTCCTGCCTGCTCTTCTTGAGTCATGAAAATGTGACATGTTGCGATATCAGGACACTTTTGTTAATCTGCCTGCCTGGCCTTTTTGAGTCATGAAAATGCAACATGTCGCGATATCATGACACTTTTGTTACTCTGCTTGCCTGTCCTTCTTGAGTCATGAAAATGCGACATGTCGCGATATCACAACAATTTTGTTACTCTACCTACCTGCCCTTCTTGAGTCACGAAAATGCGACATGTCACGACATCGCGACACTTTTGTTACTCTGACTTCCTGCCCCTCTTGAGTCATGAAAATGCGACATGTCGCAATATCACGACACTTTTGTTACTATGTTTGCTTGCCCTTCTTGAGTCGTAAAAATGCGAAATGTCGCGATATTGCAACACTTTTTCTTTATCTGCCTACCTGCCCTTTTTGAGTCATGAAAATGCGACATGTCGCGATATCGTGACACTTTTTCTTTCTCTCTCTTTCTCTTTGCTTCGGCCTACGAAAATACATGTCGCGATATCACGACACTTTTTCTCCTTGCTCTTTTTCTTTCCTTTGGCCCACGAAAATACATGTCGTGATATCGCGACACTTTTTCTCCTTGCTCTTTTTCTTTCCTTTGGCCCGCAAAAATACAACATGTGATATCGCGACACTTTTTCTCCTTGCTCTTTTTCTTTCCTTTGGCCCGTGAAAATACATGTCATGATATCACGACACTTTTTCTCCTTGCTCTTTTTCTTTCCTTTGGCCCGCAAAAATACAACATGTCGCGATATCGTGACACTTTTTCTCCTTGCTCTTTTTCTTTCCTTTGGCCCACAAAAATACAACATGTCATGATATTGTGACACTTTTTCTCCTTGCTCTTTTTCTTTGCTTAGTCGCTTCTCTTTTATCTTTAGCATATAAGCCACTTCGATCTTCTTTGACAACCTATAACAACTTCACCCAAACATCAAAAACATCCTCATGGGCATTTAACATCACTGTACATACTTTGAGTAACTTCTGAACTCTTGTCCACTGCATCAACCGATCTTTCTGACTGTGTTGACAACAATGACAATACTGTCGCTGCACCTTGCTCAACAATCTTCACCTTTGGAATTGTTGGCAACACACGTGCATTTTCCTGTAACTCTTCTCCCCCTTTGAAAAAAATATCAAAGGGATGCTACAGACTCCCCCTGATTCCATGCACAACATTCTCAGGAAAAAATTAGTACACTTAGAAAAAATCACAAGCATGAGCAAAAAGATAAACAAATACACAAATGTTCCCCCTGAGAATGTGTTCCCAATAGCTAGTTAATTCTTGAGAAGCGTGACCACTCCCAATTTATTGCGAAGGTACTCAAAGACTTTCTTGGGCAATGGTTCCATGAAGATATCTGCTACTTGCTTTATTGTTGGAACAAAATCCAACTTAACCTCACCTTTCGCAACTTTCTCCTTCAAAAAGTGATACCAGATAGCAATATTTTTTGTGCGAGAATGCATAACCGAATTCTTTGAGATGTTAATGGCATTGGTGTTTTCACACTTAACTAAAATTGGGTCACTGAAGTTAATACCAAGATCTTTCAAGGTTTGTTTCATCCATAATACCTATGTACAACACATTGTTGCTGCAATATATTCTGCCTCTTTTGTGGATAAGGAGACTGACTCTTGTTTCTTACTATGCCACGCGACCAACTTGTCTCCAAGATAGAATGCACCTCCACTGGTACTCTTTCTATCATCTACACATCCTGCCCAATCTGCATCTGAATACGCAATAAGGGTGAAGTACTTACCTTTCGAATACCATAACCCATACTCCATAGTACCCTTGAGGTACCGAAGAATCCTCTTCACTGCTATCACATGAGTCTCCTTAGGACTAGCCTGAAATAGTGCTACCATGCATACTGCCTGCAAAATATCTGGTCTGGTAGCTGTCAAGTACAGTAATCTCCCAATCATAGATCTGTACATGGTTTGATCAACATTTGGAGATTTGTCATCCTTGCTCAACTTACAACCTGTCATCATGGGAGTGCTAACTGGCTTACAATCCTCCATTGTAAACTTTTTTAGTATCTCTTTCACATATTTAATTTGAGAAATAAATATGCCCTTCTCATTTTGATTAACTTGCAACCCGAGGAAATACAAAAGTTCACCAATCATTG